>JBBBDQ010001270.1:5310000-5465000 GCA_037127315.1 Ascarosepion bandense
CGGTGTATACACACACCAGTCACCGGATAAACTCAATTCATTACCGAAGAGTAACGCGTAAATCGCAGATTTTGTAACTGTTTTTAAAATTTTCCTCTCTAGAAAGCTCAATCGTAATGATATATATATATATAACTGTAAATTTATCTTTGAACACGTCTCGAAAAACACACCGAGTAGAAAAAGCGGAGGGAAAAAATGGAAACAAAAAAAGAAACGAACTAAGCACTTGAACATTAATCAAAGTACTAGTCGAAAGAAAAAACCCCGAGACGAGGTACCTAACACGTAAAGCGCTCAGTACAATAGCAGAGCATTCTGTACAAGGCGAACCTTACTATATATATATATATATATATATATATATATAATAAAGTTCACCTTGTACAAGATTCAGAAGCCAATCGAGGTAGAGTGTTACAGAGTAAAAGCCAGTTTATGCGTATATGTGGAGAAGACAATAGTAAAACTAAGACAATAGTAAAACTAAGACAATAGTAAAACTAATAACTTAGTAAAACTAAGACAATAGCAAAACTAAGACAATAGTAAAACTAAGACAATAGTAAAACTAATAACTTAGTAAAACTAAGACAATAGTAAAACTAATAACTTAGTAAAATTAATACAATAGTAAAACTAAGACAATAGTAAAACTAAGACAATAGTAAAACTAATAACTTAGTAAAACTAATAACTTAGTAAAACTAAGACAATAGTAAAACTAAGACAATAGTAAAACTAAGACAATAGTAAAACTACGACAATAGTAAAAGTAAGACAATAGTAAAACTAATAACTTAGTAAAACTAAGACAATAGTAAAACTAAGACAATATTAAAACTAAGACAATAGTAAAACTAATAACTTAGTAAAACTAAGACAATAGTAAAACTAAGACAATAGTAAAACTAAGACAATAGTAAAACTAAGACAATAGTAATACTAAGACAATAGTAAAACTAAGACAATAGTAAAACTAAGACAATAGTAAACTAATAACTGAGTCAAACTAAGACAATAGTAAAACTAAGATGAATAGTAAAACTAAGACAATAGTAAAACTAATAACTTAGTAAAAATAAGACACAATAAAACTAAGACAATAGTAAAACTAAGACAATAGTAAAACTAATAACTTAGTAAAACTAAGACAATAGTAAAACTAAGACAATAGTAAAACTAAGACAATAGTAAAACTAATAACTTAGTAAAATTAATACAATAGTAAAACTAAGACAATAGTAAAACTACATTAAATAGTAAAACTAATAACTTAGTAAAAACTAATAACTTCTAGTAAACTAAGACAATAGTAAATCTAAGACAATAGTAAAACTAAGACAATAGTAAAACTACGACAATAGTAAAACTAAGACAATAGTAAAAACTAATAACTTAGTAAAACTAAGACAATAGTAAAACTAAGACAATATTAAAACTAAGACAATAGTAAAACTAATAACTTAGTAAAACTAAGACAATAGTAAAAACTAAGACAATAGTAAAACTAAGACAATAGTAAAACTAAGACAATAGTAATACTAAGACAATAGTAAAACTAAGACAATAGTAAAACTAAGACAATAGTAAAACTAATAACTTAGTAAAACTAAGACAATAGTAAAACTAAGACAATAGTAAAACTAATAACTTAGTAAAACTAAGACAATAGTAAAACTAAGACAATAGTAAAACTAAGACAATAGTAAAACTAATAACTTAGTAAAAACTAAGACAATAGTAAAAACTAAGACAATAGTAAAACTAAGACAATAGTAAAACTAATAACTTAGTAAAACTAAGACAATAGTAAAACTAAGACAATAGTAAAACTAATAACTTTAGTAAAACTAAGACAATAGTAAAACTAAGACAATAGTAAAACTAAGACAATAGTAAAAACTAATAACTTAGTAAAACTAAGAAAATAGTAAACTAAGACAATAGTAAAACTAAGACAATAGTAAAACTAATAACTTAGTAAAACTAAGACAATAGTAAAACTAAGACAAATAGGCAAAACTAAGACAATAGTAAAATCATTAAATTTAGTAAACTAAGACAATAGTAAAACTAAGACAATAGTAAAACTAAGACAATAGTAAAACTAATAACTTAGTAAAACTAAGACATTAGTAAAACTAAGACAATAGTAAAACTAAGACAATAGTAAAACTAATAACTTAGTAAAACTAAGACAATAGTAAAACTAAGACGAGAGTAAAACTAAGACAAGAGTAAAACCAATAATCAGGAAACTAAGACAATAGTACAACTAAGAAAAATAGTAAAACTAAGACAATAGTAAAACTAATAACTTAGTCAAACTAAGACAATAGTAAAACTAAGACAATAGTAAAATTAAGACAATAGTAAAAGTAATAACTTAGTAAAACTAAGACAATAGTAAAACTAAGACAATAGTAAAACTAAGACAATAGTAAAACTAATAATCCTAGTAAAAAATTAATACAATAGTAAAACTAAGACAATAGTAAAACTAAGACAATAGTAAAACTAATAACTTAGTAAAACTAATAACTTAGTAAAACTAAGACAATAGTAAAACTAAGTTATATAAATAGTAAAACTAAGACAATAGTAAAACTACGACAATAGTAAACTAAGACAATAGTAAAAACTAATAACTTAGTAAAACTAAGACAATAGTAAAACTAAGACAATATTAAAACTAAGACAATAGTAAAACTAATAACTTAGTAAAACTAAGACAATATAAAACTAAGACAATAGTAAAACTAAGACAATAGTAAAAACTAAGACAATAGTAATACTAAGACAATAGTAAAACTAAGACAATAGTAAAACTAAGACAATAGTAAAACTAATAACTTAGTCAAACTAAGACAATAGTAAAATCAAGATAATAGTAAAACTAAGACAATAGTAAAACTAATAACTTAGTAAAAATAAGACAATAATAAAACTAAGACAATAGTAAAACTAAGACAATAGTAAAACTAATAACTTAGTAAAACTAAGACAATAGTAAAACTAAGACAATAGTAAAACTAAGACAATAGTAAAACTAATAACTTAGTAAAATTAATACAATAGTAAAACTAAGACAATAGTAAAACTAAGACAATAGTAAAACTAATAACTTAGTAAACTAATAACTTAGTAAAACTAAGACAATAGTAAATCTAAGACAATAGTAAAACTAAGACAATAGTAAAACTACGACAATAGTAAAACTAAGACAATAGTAAAACTAATAACTTAGTAACCAAGACAATAGTAAAACTAAGACAATATTAAAACTAAGACAATAGTAAAACTAATAACTTAGTAAAAACTAAGACAATAGTAAAACTAAGACAATAGTAAAACTAAGACAATAGTAATACTAAGACAATAGTAAAACTAAGACAATAGTAAAACTAAGACAATAGTAAAACTAATAACTTAGTAAAACTAAGACAATAGTAAAAACTAAGACAATAGTAAAACTAATAACTTAGTAAAATCCAAGACCAGTAAAACTAAGACAATAGTAAAACTAAGACAATAGTAAAACTAATAACTTAGTAAAACTAAGACAATAGTAAAACTAAGACAATAGTAAAAACTAAGACAATAGTAAAACTAATAACTTAGTAAAACTAAGACAATAGTAAAACTAAGACAATAGTAAAACTAATAACTTAGTAAAACTAAGACAATAGTAAAACTAAGACAATAGTAAAACTAAGACAATAGTAAAACTAATAACTTAGTAAAACTAAGAAAATAGTAAACTAAGACAACAGTAAAACTAAGACAATAGTAAAACTAATAACTTAGTAAAACTAAGACAATAGTAAAACTAAGACAATAGTAAAACTAAGACAATAGTAAAACTAATAACTTAGTAAAACTAAGACAATACAAACTAAGACAATAGTAAACTAAGACAATAGTAAAACTAATAACTTAGTAAAAACTTTAAGACATTAGTAAAACTAAGACAATAGTAAAACTAAGACAATAGTAAAACTAATAACTTAGTAAAACTAAGACAATAGTAAAACTAAGACGAGAGTAAAATCAAGACAAGAGTAAAACCAACTTAGAAAACTAAGACAATAGTACAACTAAGAAAATAGTAAAACTAAGACAATAGTAAAACTAATAACTTAGTCAAACTAAGACAATAGTAAAACTAAGACAATAGTAAAATTAAGACAATAGTAAAAGTAATAACTTAGTAAAACTAGTATTAATAGTAAAACTAAGATAATAGTAAAACTAAGACAATAGTAAAACTAATAACTTAGTAAAATTAATACAATAGTAAAACTAAGACAATAGTAAAACTAAGACAATAGTAAAACTAATAACTTAGTAAAACTAAGACAATAGTAAAACTATGACAATAGTAAAACTAAGACAATAGTAAAATTAATAACTTAGTAAAACTAAGACAATAGTAAAACTAAGACAATAGCAAAACTAATAACTTAGTAAAACTAAGACAATAGTAAAACTAAGACAATAGTAAAACTAAGACAATAGTAAAACTAAGACAATATTAAAACTAAGACAATAGTAAAACTAATAACTTAGTAAAACTAAGACAATAGTAAAACTAAGACAGTAGTAAAACTAAGACAATATTAAAACTAAGACAATAGTAATACTAAGACAATAGTAAAACTAAGACAATAGTAAAACTAAGACAATAGTAACACTAATAACTTAGTAAAACTAAGACAATAGTAAAACTAAGACAATAGTAAAACTAATAACTTAGTAAAACTAAGACAATAGTAAAACTAAGACAATAGTAAAACTAAGACAATAGTAAACTAAGACAATAGTAAAACTAATAACCTAGTAAAACTAAGACAATAGTAAAACTAAGACAATAGTAAAACTAATAACTTAGTAAAACTAAGACAATAGTAAAACTAAGAAAATAGTAAAACTAAGACAATATTAAAAACTAATAACTTAGTAAAACTAAGACAATAGTAAAACTAAGACAATAGTGAAACTAAGACAATAGTAAAACTAAGACAATAGTAAAACTAATAACTTAGTAAAACTAAGACAATAAAAAAACTAAGACAATAGTAAAACTAAGACAATAGTAAAACTAATAACTTAGTAAAACTAAGACAATAGTAAAAACTAAGACAATAGTAAAACTAAGACAATAGTAAAACTAATAACTTAGTAAACTAATAACTTAGTAAAACTAAGACAATAGTAAAACTAAGACAATAGTAAAACTAATAACTAGTAAAACTAAGACAATAGTAAAACTAAGACAATAGTAAAACTAAGACAATAGTAAAACTAAGACAATAGTAAAACTAAGACAATAGTAAAACTAAGACAATATTAAAACTGAGACAATAGTAAAACTAATAACTTAGTAAAACTAAGACAATAGTAAAACTAAGACAATAGTAAAACTAAGACAATAGTAAAACTAATAACTTAGTAAAACTAAGACAATAGTAAAACTAAGACAATAGTATAACTAATAACTTAGTAAACAAGACAATAGTAAAACTAAGACAATAGTAAAACTAAGACAATAGTAAAACTAATAACTTAGTAAAACTAAGACAATAGTAAAAACTAAGACAATAGTAAAACTAAGACAATAGTAAAACTAATAACTTAGTAAAACTAAGAAAATAGTAAAACTAAGACAATAGTAAAACTAAGACAATAGTAAAACTAAGACAATAGTAAAACTAATAACTTAGTAAAACTAAGAAAATAGTAAAACTAAGACAATAGTAAAACTAAGACAATAGTAAAACTAATAACTTAGTAAAACTAAGACAATAGTAAAACTAAGACAATAGTAAAACTAAGACAATAGTAAAACTAATAACTTAGTAAAACTAAGACAATAGTAAAACTAAGACAATAGTAAAACTAAGACAATAGTAAAACTAACAACTTAGTAAAACTAAGACATTAGTAAAACTAAGACAATAGTAAAACTAAGACAATAGTAAAACTAATAACTTAGTAAAACTAAGACAATAGTAAAACTAAGACGAGAGTAAAACTAAGACAAGAGTAAAACCAATAACTTAGAAAACTAAGACAGAAAACAGCAATCAAGAAAATAGTAAAACTAAGACAAGAAAACTAGCAACTTAGTCAAACTAAGACAATAGTAAACTAAGACAATAGTAAAATTAATAATAGTAAAAGTAATAACTTAGTAAAACTAAGATAATAAAGAAACTAATAATAGTAAAACTAAGACAATAGTAAAACTAATAACTTAGTAAAATTAATACAATAGTAAAACTAAGACAATAGTAAAACTAAGACAATAGTAAAAACTAATAACTTAGTAAAACTAATAACTTAGTAAAACTAAGACAATAGTAAAACTAAGACAATAGTAAAACTAAGACAATAGTAAAACTACGACAATAGTAAAACTAAGACAATAGTAAAACTAATAACTTAGTAAACTAAGACAATAGTAAAACTAAGACAATATTAAAACTAAGACAATAGTAAAACTAATAACTATAAAAAACTAAGACAATAGTAAAATCAACATAAATAGTAAAACTAAGACAATAGTAAAACTAAGACAATAGTAATACTAAGACAATAGTAAAACTAAGATAATAGTAAAACTAAGACAATAGTAAAACTAATAACTTAGTCAAACTAAGACAATAGTAAAACTAAGATGAATAGTAAAACTAAGACAATAGTAAAACTAATAACTTAGTAAAAATAAGACAATAATAAAAACTAAGACAATAGTAAAACTAAGACAATAGTAAAACTAATAACTTAGTAAAAACTAAGACAATAGTAAAACTAAGACAATAGTAAAACTAAGACAATAGTAAAACTAATAACTTAGTAAAAATTAATACAATAGTAACCACAATAGTAAAACTAAGACAATAGTAAAACTAATAACTTAGTAAAACTAATAACTTAGTAAAACTAAAGACAATAGTAAATCTAAGACAATAGTAAACTATGACAATAGTAAACTATTAGACAATAGTAAAACTAAGACAATATAAAACTTAATAAATCTAGTAAAACTAAGACAATAATAAAACTAAGACAATATTAAAACTAAGACAATAGTAAAACTAATAACTTAGTAAAACTAAGACAATAGTAAAACTAAGACAATAGTAAAACTAAGACAATAGTAAAACTAAGACAATAGTAATACTAAGACAATAGTAAAAACTAAGACAATAGTAAAAACTAAGACAATAGTAAAAACTAATAACTTAGTAAAACTAAGACAATAGTAAAACTAAGACAATAGTAAAACTAATAACTTAGTAAAACTAAGACAATAGTAAAACTAAGACAATAGTAAAACTAAGACAATAGTAAAACTAATAACTTAGTAAACAAGACAATAGTAAAACTAAGACAATAGTAAAACTAAGACAATAGTAAAACTAATAACTTAGTAAAACTAAGACAATAGTAAAACTAAGACAATAGTAAACTAATAACCTAGTAAAACTAAGACAATAGTAAAACTAAGACAATAGTAAAACTAAGCACAATAGTAAAACTAATAACTTAGTAAAACTAAGAAAATAGTAAAACTAAGACAATAGTAAAACTAAGACAATAGTAAAACTAATAACTTAGTAAAACTAAGACAATAGTAAAACTAAGACAATAGTAAAACTAAGACAATAGTAAAACTAATAACTGGTAACCAAGGATATTAGTAAAACTAAATATTAACAGTAAAACTAAGACAATAGTAAAACTAATAACTTAGTAAAACTAAGACAATAGTAAAACTAAGACGAGAGTAAAACTAGGACAAGAGTAAAACCAATAACTTAGAAAACCAAGACAATAGTACAACTAAGAAAATAGTAAAACTAAGACAATAGTAAAACTAATAACTTAGTCAAACTAAGACAATAGTAAAACTAAGACAATAGTAAAACTAATAACTTAGTAAAACTAAGACAATAAAACTATGACAATAGTAAAAACTAAGACAATAGTAAAAATTAATAAACTTAGTAAAAACTAAGACAATAGTAAAAACTAAGACAATAGCAAACTAATAACTTAGTAAAACTAAGACAATAGTAAAACTAAGACAATAGTAAAACTAAGACAATAGTAAAACTAAGACAATATTAAAACTAAGACAATAGTAAAACTAATAACTTAGTAAAACTAAGACAATAGTAAACTAAGACAGTAGTAAAACTAAGACAATATTAAAACTAAGACAATAGTAATACTAAGACAATAGTAAAACTAAGACAATAGTAAAACTAAGACAATAGTAACACTAATAACTTAGTAAAACTAAGACAATAGTAAAACTAAGACAATAGTAAAACTAATAACTTAGTAAAACTAAGACAATAGTAAAAACTAAGACAATAGTAAAACTAAGACAATAGTAAAACTAAGACAATAGTAAAACTAAGACAATAGTAAAACTAAGACAATATTAAAACTGAGACAATAGTAAAACTAATAACTTAGTAAAACTAAGACAATAGTAAAACTAAGACAATAGTAAAACTAAGACAATAGTAAAACTAAGACAATAGTAAAACTAATAACTTAGTAAAACTAAGACAATAGTAAAACTAAGACAATAGTAAAACTAAGACAATAGTAAAACTAATAACTTAGTAAAACTAAGACAATAGTAAAACTAAGACAATAGTAAAACTAAGACAATAGTAAAACTAAGACAATAGTAAAACTAATAACTTAGTAAAATTAATACAATAGTAAAACTAAGACAATAGTAAAAACTAAGACAATAGTAAACTAATAACTTAGTAAAACTAAGACAATAGTAAACATGACAATAGTAAAACTAAGACAATAGTAAAATTAATAACTTAGTAAAACTAAGACAATAGTAAAACTAAGACAATAGCAAACTAATAACTTAGTAAAACTAAGACAATAGTAAAACTAAGACAATAGTAAAACTAAGACAATAGTAAAACTAAGACAATATTAAAACTAAGACAATAGTAAAACTAATAACTTAGTAAAAACTAAGACAATAGTAAAACTAAGACAGTAGTAAAACTAAGACAATATTAAAACTAAGACAATAGTAATACTAAGACAATAGTAAAACTAAGACAATAGTAAAACTAAGACAATAGTAACACTACAATCTCAGTAAAACTAAGACAATATTAAAACTAATAACTTAGTAAAACTAAGACAATAGTAAAACTAAGACAATAGTGAAACTAAGACAATAGTAAAACTAAGACAATAGTTAAACTAATAACTTAGTAAAACTAAGACAATAAAAAAACTAAGACAATAGTAAAACTAAGACAATAGTAAAACTAATAACTTAGTAAAACTAAGACAATAGTAAAACTAAGACAATAGTAAAAACTAAGACAATAGTAAAACTAATAAACTAGTAAAACTAATAACTTAGTAAAACTAAGACAATAGTAAAACTAAGACAATAGTAAAAACTAATAACTTAGTAAAACTAAGACAATAGTAAAACTAAGACAATAGTAAAACTAAGACAATAGTAAAACTAAGACAATAGTAAAACTAAGACAATAGTAAAACTAAGACAATATTAAAACTGAGACAATAGTAAAACTAATAACTTAGTAAAACTAAGACAATAGTAAAACTAAGACAATAGTAAAACTAAGACAATAGTAAAACTAAGACAATAGTAAAAACTAATAACTTAGTAAAACTAAGACAATAGTAAAACTAAGACAATAGTAAAACTAAGACAATAGTAAAACTAATAACTTAGTAAAACTAAGACAATAGTAAAACTAAGACAATAGTAAAACTAAGACAATAGTAAAAACTAAGACAATAGTAAAACTAATAACTTAGTAAAATTAATACAATAGTAAAACTAAGACAATAGTAAAACTAAGACAATAGTAAAACTAATAACTTCAGTAAAACTACATTAAATAGTAAAACTATGACAATAGTAAAACTAAGACAATAGTAAAATTAATAACTTAGTAAAACTAAGACAATAGTAAAACTAAGACAATAGCAAAACTAATAACTTAGTAAAACTAAGACAATAGTAAAACTAAGACAATAGTAAAACTAAGACAATAGTAAAACTAAGACAATATTAAAACTAAGACAATAGTAAAACTAACACCAGTGGCACCAAGACAATAGTAAAACTAAGACAGTAGTAAAACTAAGACAATATTAAAACTAAGACAACAGGTATTACTAAGACAATAGTAAAACTAAGACAATAGTAAAACTAAGACAATAGTAACACTTAATAACTTAGTAAAACTTACAATAGTAAAACTAAGACAATAGTAAAACTAATAACTTAGTAAAACTAAGACAATAGTAAAACTAAGACAATAGTAAAACTAAGACAATAGTAAAAACTAAGACAATAGTAAAACTAATAACTTAGTAAAACTAAGACAATAGTAAAACTAAGACAATAGTAAAACTAATAACTTAGTAAAACTAAGACAATAGTAAAACTAAGAAAATAAGTAAAACTAAGACAATATTAAAACTAATAACTTAGTAAAACTAAGACAATAGTAAAACTAAGACAATAGTGAAACTAAGACAATAGTAAAACTAAGACAATAGCAAAACTAATAACTTAGTAAAACTAAGACAATAAAAAAACTAAGACAGCAGTAAAACTTAAGACAATAGTAAAACTAATAACTTAGTAAAAACTAAGACAATAGTAAAATCCAAGACAATAGTAAAACTAAGACAATAGTAAAACTAATAACTTAGTAAAACTAATAACTTAGTAAAACTAAGACAATAGTAAAACTAAGACAATATAGTAAACTAATAACTTAGTAAAACTAAGACAATAGTAAAACTAAGACAATAGTAAACTAAGACAATAGTAAAACTAAGACAATAGTAAAACTAAGACAATAGTAAAACTAAGACAATATTGAAAACTGAGACAATAGTAAAACTAATAACTTAGTAAAAACTAAGACAATAGTAAAACTAAGACAAATAGTAAAACTAAGACAATAGTAAAACTAAGACAATAGTAAAACTAATAACTTAGTAAAACTAAGACAATAGTAAAACTAAGACAATAGTAAAACTAAGACAATAGTAAAACTAATAACTTAGTAAAACTAAGACAATAGTAAAACTAAGACAATAGTAAAACTAAGACAATAGTAAAACTAAGACAATAGCAAAATTCAATAACTCTAGTAAAATTAATACAATAGTAAAATCCAAGATTAAATAGTAAAACTAAGACAATAGTAAAACTAATAACTTAGTAAAACTAAGACAATAGTAAAACTATGACAATAGTAAAACTAAGACAATAGTAAAATTAATAACTTAGTAAAACTAAGACAATAGTAAAACTAAGACAATAGCAAAACTAATAACTTAGTAAAACTAAGACAATAGTAAAACTAAGACAATAGTAAAACTAAGACAATAGTAAAACTAAGACAATATTAAAACTAAGACAATAGTAAAACTAATAACTTAGTAAAACTAAGACAATAGTAAAACTAAGACAGTAGTAAAACTAAGACAATATTAAAACTAAGACAATAGTAATACTAAGACAATAGTAAAACTAAGACAATAGTAAAACTAAGACAATAGTAATACTAATAACTTAGTAAAACTAAGACAATAGTAAAACTAAGACAATAGTAAAACTAATAACTTAGTAAAACTAAAGACAATAGTAAAACTAAGACAATAGTAAAACTAAGACAATAGTAAAACTAAGACAATAGTAAAACTAATAACTTAGTAAAAATCCAAGACAATAGTAAAACTAAGACAATAGTAAAACTAATAACTTAGTAAAACTAAGACAATAGTAAAACTAAGAAAATAGTAAAACTAAGACAATATTAAAACTAATAACTTTAGTAAAACTAAGACAATAGTAAAACTAAGACAATAGTGAAACTAAGACAATAGTAAAATCCAAGACAATAGTAAAACTAATAACTTAGTAAAACTAAGACAATAAAAAAACTAAGACAATAGTAAAACTAAGACAATAGTAAAACTAATAACTTAGTAAAACTAAGACAATAGTAAAACTAAGACAATAGTAAAACTAAGACAATAGTAAAACTAATAACTTAGTAAAACTAATAACTTAGTAAAATCCAAGACACAGTAAAAACTAAGACAATAGTAAAACTAATAATAACTTAGTAAAATCCAAGACAATAGTAAAACTAAGACAATAGTAAAACTAAGACAATAGTAAAACTAAGACAATAGTAAAACTAAGACAATAGTAAAACTAAGACAATATTAAAACTGAGACAATAGTAAAACTAATAACTTAGTAAAACTAAGACAATAGTAAAACTAAGACAATAGTAAAACTAAGACAATAGTAAAACTAATAACTTAGTAAAACTAAGACAATAGTAAAACTAAGACAATAGTAAAACTAATAACTTAGTAAAACTAAGACATTAAAATCAAGACAATAGTAAAACTAAGCAGTAATAGTAAAACTAATAACTTAGTAAAACTAAGACAATAGTAAAACTAAGACAATAGTAAAACTAAGACAATAGTAAAACTAATAACCTAGTAAAACTAAGACAATAGTAAAACTAAGACAATAGTAAAACTAAGACAATAGTAAAAACTAATAACTTAGTAAAACTAACATTACTAGTAAAACTAAGACAATAGTAAAACTAAGACAATAGTAAAACTAATAACTTAGTAAAACTAAGACAATAGTAAAACTAAGACGAGAGTAAAACTAAGACAAGAGTAAAACCAATAACTTAGAAAACTAAGACAATAGTACAACTAAGAAAATAGTAAAACTAAGACAATAGTAAAACTAATAACTTAGTCAAACTAAGACAATAGTAAAACTAAGACAATAGTAAAATTAAGACAATAGTAAAAGTAATAACTTAGTAAAACTAAGACAATAGTAAAACTAAGACAATAGTAAAACTAAGACAATAGTAAAACTAATAACTTAGTAAAATTAATACAATAGTAAAACTAAGACAATAGTAAACACTAAGACAATAGTAAAACTAATAACTTAGTAAAACTAAGACAATAGTAAAACTATGACAATAGTAAAACTAAGACAATAGTAAAATTAATAACTTAGTAAAAACTAAGACAATAGTAAAACTAAGACAATAGCAAAACTAATAACTTAGTAAAACTAAGACAATAGTAAAACTAAGACAATAGTAAAACTAAGACAATAGTAAAACTAAGACAATAGTAAAACCTAATAACTTTAGTAAAACTAAGACAATAGTAAAACTAAGACAATAGTAAAACTAAGACAATAGTAAAACTAATAACTTAGTAAAACTAAGACATTAGTAAAACTAAGACAATAGTAAAACTAAGACAATAGTAAAACTAATAACTTAGTAAAACTAAGACAATAGTAACCAAGACGAGAGTAAAACTAAGACAAGAGTAAAACCAATAACTTAGAAAACTAAGACAATAGTACAACTAAGAAAATATTAAACTAAACATTAATAGTAAAACTAATAACTTAGTCAAACTAAGACAATAGTAAAAAAAAAAAAAACTAAGACAATAGTAAAATTAAGACAATAGTAAAAGTAATAACTTAGTAAAACTAAGACAATAGTAAAACTAAGACAATAGTAAAACTAAGACAATAGTAAAACTAATAACTTAGTAAAATTAATACAATAGTAAAACTAAGACAATAGTAAAACTAAGACAATAGTAAAACTAATAACTTAGTAAAACTAAGACAATAGTAAAACTAAGAAAATAGTAAAACTAAGACAATATTAAAACTAATAACTTAGTAAAACTAAGACAATAGTAAAACTAAGACAATAGTGAAACTAAGACAATAGTAAAACTAAGACAATAGCAAAACTAATAACTTAGTAAAACTAAGACAATAAAAACTAAGACAATAGTAAAACTAAGACAATAGTAAAACTAATAACTTAGTAAAACTAAGACAATAGTAAAACTAAGACAATAGTAAAACTAAGACAATAGTAAAACTAATAACTTAGTAAAACTAATAACTTAGTAAAACTAAGACAATAGTAAAACTAAGACAATAGTAAAACTAATAACTTAGTAAAACTAAGACAATAGTAAAACTAAGACAATAGTAAAACTAAGACAATAGTAAAACTAAGACAATAGTAAAACTAAGACAATAGTAAAACTAAGACAATATTAAAACTGAGACAATAGTAAAACTAATAACTTAGTAAAAACTAAGACAATAGTAAAACTAAGACAATAGTAAAACTAAGACAATAGTAAAACTAAGACAATAGTAAAACTAATAACTTAGTAAAACTAAGACAATAGTAAAACTAAGACAATAGTAAAACTAAGACAATAGTAAAACTAATAACTTAGTAAAACTAAGACAATAGTAAAACTAAGACAATAGTAAAACTAAGACAATAGTAAAACTAAGACAATAGTAAAACTAATAACTTAGTAAAATTAATACAATAGTAAAACTAAGACAATAGTAAAACTAAGACAATAGTAAAACTAATAACTTAGTAAAACTAAGACAATAGTAAAACTATGACAATAGTAAAACTAAGACAATAGTAAAATTAATAACTTAGTAAAACTAAGACAATAGTAAAACTAAGACAATAGCAAAACTAATAACTTAGTAAAACTAAGACAATAGTAAAACTAAGACAATAGTAAAACTAAGACAAATAGTAAAACTAAGACAATATTAAAACTAAGACAATAGTAAAACTAATAACTTAGTAAAACTAAGACAATAGTAAAACTAAGACAGTAGTAAAACTAAGACAATATTAAAACTAAGACAATAGTAATACTAAGACAATAGTAAAACTAAGACAATAGTAAAACTAAGACAATAGTAACACTAATAACTTAGTAAAACTAAGACAATAGTAAAACTAAGACAATAGTAAAACTAATAACTTAGTAAAACTAAGACAATAGTAAAACTAAGACAATAGTAAAAACTAAGACAATAGTAAAACTAAGACAATAGTAAAACTAATAACTTAGTAAAACTAAGACAATAGTAAAACTAAGACTAATAGTAAAACTAATAACTTAGTAAACCAAGACAATAGTAAAACTAAGAAAATAGTAAAACTAAGACAATATTAAAACTAATAACTTAGTAAAACTAAGACAATAGTAAAACTAAGACAATAGTGAAACTAAGACAATAGTAAAACTAAGACAATAGTAAAACTAATAACTTAGTAAAACTAAGACAATAAAAAAACTAAGACAATAGTAAAACTAAGACAATAGTAAAACTAATAACTTAGTAAAACTAAAGAATAGTAAAACTAAGACAATAGTAAAACTAAGACAATAGTAAAACTAATAACTTAGTAAAACTAATAACTTAGTAAAACTAAGACAATAGTAAAACTAAGACAATAGTAAACTACTAACTTAGTAAAACTAAGACAATAGTAAAACTAAGACAATAGTAAAACTAAGACAATAGTAAAACTAAGACAATAGTAAAACTAAGACAATAGTAAAACTAAGACAATATTAAAACTGAGACAATAGTAAAACTAATAACTTAGTAAAACTAAGACAATAGTAAAACTAAGACAATAGTAAAAACTAAGACAATAGTAAAACTAATAACTTAGTAAAACTAAGACAATAGTAAAACTAAGACAATAGTAAAACTAATAACTTAGTAAAACTAAGACAATAGTAAAACTAAGACAATAGTAAAACTAAGACAATAGTAAAACTAATAACTTAGTAAAACTAAGACAATAGTAAAACTAAGACAATAGTAAAACTAAGACAATAGTAAAACTAATAACCTAGTAAAACTAAGACAATAGTAAAACTAAGACAATAGTAAAACTAAGACAATAGTAAAACTAATAACTTAGTAAAACTAAGATAATAGTAAAACTAAGACAATAGTAAAACTAAGACAATAGTAAAACTAATAACTTAGTAAAACTAAGACAATAGTAAAACTAAGACGAGAGTAAAACTAAGACAAGAGTAAAACCAATAACTTAGAAAACTAAGACAATAGTACAACTAAGAAAAATAGTAAAACTAAGACAATAGTAAAACTAATAACTTAGTCAAACTAAGACAATAGTAAAACTAAGACAAATAGTAAAATTAAGACAATAGTAAAAGTAATAACTTAGTAAAACTAAGACAATAGTAAAACTAAGACAATAGTAAAACTAAGACAATAGTAAAACTAATAACTTAGTAAAATTAATACAATAGTAAAACTAAGACAATAGTAAAACTAAGACAATAGTAAAACTAATAACTTAGTAAAACTAAGACAATAGTAACCATGACAATAGTAAAACTAAGACAATAGTAAAATTAATAACTTAGTAAAACTAAGACAATAGTAAAACTAAGACAATAGCAAAAACTAATAACTTAGTAAAACTAAGACAATAGTAAAACTAAGACAATAGTAAAACTAAGACAATATTAAAACTAAGACAATAGTAAAACTAATAACTTAGTAAAACTAAGACAATAGTAAAACTAAGACAATAGTAAAACTAAGACAATAGTAAACTAATAACTTAGTAAAACTAAGACATTAGTAAAACTAAGACAATAGTAAAACTAAGACAATAGTAAAACTAATAACTTAGTAAAACTAAGACAATAGTAAAACTAAGACGAGAGTAAAACTAAGACAAGAGTAAAACCAATAACTTAGAAAACTAAGACAATAGTACAACTAAGAAAATATTAAAACTAAGACAATAGTAAAACTAATAACTTAGTCAAACTAAGACAATAGTAAAACTAAGACAATAGTAAAATTAAGACAATAGTAAAAGTAATAACTTATAAAACTAAGACAATAGTAAAACTAAGACAATAGTAAAACTAAGACAATAGTAAAACTAATAACTTAGTAAAATTAATACAATAGTAAAACTAAGACAATAGTAAAACTAAGACAATAGTAAAACTAATAACTTAGTAAAACTAAGACAATAGTAAAACTATGACAAATAGTAAAACTAAGACAATAGTAAAATTAATAACTTAGTAAAACTAAGACAATAGTAAAACTAAGACAATAGCAAAACTAATAACTTAGTAAAACTAAGACAATAGTAAAACTAAGACAATAGTAAAACTAAGACAATAGTAAACCAAGACAATAGTAAAAACTAATAACTTAGTAAAACTAAGACAATAGTAAAACTAAGACAATAGTAAAACTAAGACAATAGTAAACTAATAACTTAGTAAAACTAAGACATTAGTAAAACTAAGACAATAGTAAAACTAAGACAATAGTAAAACTAATAACTTATAACCACACAATAGTAAAACTAAGACGAGAGTAAAAAACTAAGACAAGAGTAAAACCAATAACTTAGAAAACTAAGACAATAGTACAACTAAGAAAATATTAAAACTAAGACAATAGTAAAACTAATAACTTAGTCAAACTAATAATAGTAAAACTAAGACAATAGTAAAATTAAGACAATAGTAAAAGTAATAACTTAGTAAAACTAAGACAATAGTAAAACTAAGACAATAGTAAAACTAAGACAATAGTAAAACTAATAACTTAGTAAATTAATACAATAGTAAAACTAAGACAATAGTAAAACTAAGACAATAGTAAAACTAATAACTTAGTAAAACTAAGACAATAGTAAAACTATGACAATAGTAAAACTAAGACAATAGTAAAATTAATAACTTAGTAAAACTAAGACAATAGTAAAACTAAGACAATAGCAAAACTAAAAACTTAGTAAAACTAAGACAATAGTAAAACTAAGACAATAGTAAAACTAAGACAATAGTAAAACTAAGACAATATTAAAACTAAGACAATAGTAAAACTAATAACTTAGTAAAACTAAGACAATAGTAAAACTAAGACAGTAGTAAAACTAAGACAATATTAAAACTAAGACAATAGTAATACTAAGACAATAGTAAAACTAAGACAATAGTAAAACTAAGACAATAGTAACACTAATAACTTAGTAAAACTAAGACAATAGTAAAACTAAGACAATAGTAAAACTAATAACTTAGTAAAACTAAGACAATAGTAAAACTAAGACGATAGTAAAAACTAACAATAGTAAAACTAAGACAATAGTAAAACTAATAACTTAGTAAAACTAAGACAATAGTAAAACTAAGACAATAGTAAAAAACTAATAACTTAGTAAAACTAAGACAATAGTAAAACTAAGAAAAATAGTAAAACTAAGACAATATTAAAACTAATAACTTAGTAAAACTAAGACAATAGTAAAACTAAGACAATAGTGAAACTAAGACAATAGTAAAAACTAAGACAATAGTAAAACTAATAACTTAGTAAAACTAAGACAATAAAAAACTAAGACAATAGTAAAACTAAGACAATAGTAAAACTAATAACTTAGTAAAACTAAGACAATAGGAAACTAAGACAATAGTAAAACTAATAACTTAGTAATAAAACTAATAACTTAGTAAAACTAAGACAATAGTAAAACTAAGACAATAGTAAAACTAATAACTTAGTAAAACTAAGACAATAGTAAAACTAAGACAATAGTAAAACTAAGACAATAGTAAAACTAAGACAATAGTAAAACTAAGACAATATTAAAACTGAGACAATAGTAAAACTAATAACTTAGTAAAACTAAGACAATAGTAAAACTAAGACAATAGTAAAAACTAAGACAATAGTAAAACTAATAACTTAGTAAAACTAAGACAATAGTAAAACTAAGACAATAGTAAAACTAATAACTTAGTAAAACTAAGACAATAGTAAAACTAAGACAATAGTAAAACTAAGACAATAGTAAAACTAATAACTTAGTAAAACTAATAACTTAGTAAAACTAAGACAATAGTAAAACTAAGACAATAGTAAAACTAATAACTTCTTAGTAAAACTAAGACAATAGTAAAACTAAGACAATAGTAAAACTAAGACAATAGTAAAACTAAGACAATAGTAAAACTAAGACAATAGTAAAACTAAGACAATATTAAAACTGAGACAATAGTAAAACTAATAACTTAGTAAAACTAAGACAATAGTAAAACTAAGACAATAGTAAAACTAAGACAATAGTAAAACTAATAACTTAGTAAAACTAAGACAATAGTAAAACTAAGACAATAGTAAAACTAATAACTTAGTAAACTAAGACAATAGTAAAACTAAGACAATAGTAAAACTAAGACAATAGTAAAACTAATAACTTAGTAAAACTAAGCATTATAAAACTAAGACAATAGTAAAACTAAGACAATAGTAAAACTAATAACTTAGTAAAAACTAAGAAAATAGTAAAACTAAGACAATAGTAAAACTAAGACAATAGTAAACTAATAACTTAGTAAAACTAAGACAATAGTAAAACTAAGACAATAGTAAAACTAAGACAATAGTAAAACTAATAACTTAGTAAAACTAAGAAAATAGTAAAACTAAGACAATAGTAAAACTAAGACAATAGTAAAACTAATAACTTAGTAAAACTAAGACAATAGTAAAACTAAGACAATAGTAAAACTAAGACAATAGTAAAACTAATAACTTAGTAAAACTAAGACAATAGTAAAACTAAGACAATAGTAAAACTAAGACAATAGTAAAACTAATAACTTAGTAAAACTAAGACATTAGTAAAACTAAGACAATAGTAAAACTAAGACAATAGTAAAACTAATAACTTAGTAAAACTAAGACAATAGTAAAACTAAGACGAGAGTAAAACTAAGACAAGAGTAAAAACCAATAACTTAGAAAACTAAGACAATAGTACAACTAAGAAAATATTAAAACTAAGACAATAGTAAAACTAATAACTTAGTCAAACTAAGACAATAGTAAAAACTAAGACAATAGTAAAATTAAGACAATAGTAAAAGTAATAACTTAGTAAAACTAAGACAATAGTAAAACTAAGACAATAGTAAAACTAAGACAATAGTAAAACTAATAACTTAGTAAAATTAATACAATAGTAAAACTAAGACAATAGTAAAACTAAGACAATAGTAAAACTAATAACTTAGTAAAACTAAGACAATAGTAAAAACTAAGAAAATAGTAAAACTAAGACAATATTAAAACTAATAACTTAGTAAAACTAAGACAATAGTAAAACTAAGACAATAGTGAAACTAAGACAATAGTAAAACTAAGACAATAGTAAAACTAATAACTTAGTAAAACTAAGACAATAAAACTAAGACAATAGTAAAACTAAGACAATAGTAAAACTAACTTAGTAAACTAAGACAATAGTAAAACTAAGACAATAGTAAAACTAATAATCCAGGAAACTAATAACTTAGTAAAACTAAGACAATAGTAAAACTAAGACAATAGTAAAACTAATAACTTAGTAAAACTAAGACAATAGTAAAACTAAGACAATAGTAAAACTAAGACAATAGTAAAACTAAGACAATAGTAAAACTAAGACAATATTAAAACTGAGACAATAGTAAAACTAATAACTTAGTAAAACTAAGACAATAGTAAACTAAGACAATAGTAAAACTAAGACAATAGTAAAACTAATAACTTTAGTAAAACTAAGACAATAGTAAAACTAAGACAATAGTAAAACTAATAACTTAGTAAAACTAAGACAATAGTAAAACTAAGACAATAGTAAACCTAAATAATAGTAAAACTAATAACTTAGTAAAACTAATAACTTAGTAAAACTAAGACAATAGTAAAACTAAGACAATAGTAAAACTAATAACTTGCAGTAAAACTAAGACAATAGTAAAACTAAGACAATAGTAAAACTAAGACAATAGTAAAACTAAGACAATAGTAAAACTAAGACAATAGTAAAACTAAGACAATATTAAAACTGAGACAATAGTAAAACTAATAACTTAGTAAAACTAAGACAATAGTAAAACTAAGACAATAGTAAAACTAAGACAATAGTAAAAACTAATAACTTCTAGTAAAACTAAGACAATAAAACTAAGACAATAGTAAAACTAATAACTTAGTAAAACTAAGACAATAGTAAAACTAAGACAATAGTAAAACTAAGACAATAGTAAAACTAATAACTTAGTAAAATCTAAGACAATAGTAAAACTAAGACAATAGTAAAACTAAGACAATAGTAAAAACTAATAACTTAGTAAAATCCAAGAAAATAGTAAAACTAAGACAATAGTAAAACTAAGACAATAGTAAAACTAATAACTTAGTAAAACTAAGACAATAGTAAAACTAAGACAATAGTAAAACTAAGACAATAGTAAAACTAATAACTTAGTAAAACTAAGAAAATAGTAAAAACTAAGACAATAGTAAAACTAATAACTTAGTAAAACTAAGACAATAGTAAAACTAAGACAATAGTAAAACTAAGACAATAGTAAAACTAATAACTTAGTAAAACTAAGACAATAGTAAACTAAGACAATAGTAAAACTAAGACAATAGTAAAACTAATAACTTAGTAAAACTAAGACATTAGTAAAACTAAGACAATAGTAAAACTAAGACAATAGTAAAACTAATAACTTAGTAAAACTAAGACAATAGTAAAACTAAGACGAGAGTAAAACTAAGACAAGAGTAAAACCAATAACTTAGAAAACTAAGACAATAGTACAACTAAGAAAATATTAAAACTAAGACAATAGTAAAACTAATAACTTAGTCAAACTAAGACAATAGTAAAACTAAGACAATAGTAAAATTAAGACAATAGTAAAAGTAATAACTTAGTAAAACTAAGACAATAGTAAAACTAAGACAATAGTAAAACTAAGACAATAGTAAAACTAATAACTTAGTAAAATTAATACAATAGTAAAACTAAGACAATAGTAAAACTAAGACAATAGTAAAACTAATAACTTAGTAAAACTAAGACAATAGTAAAACTATGACAATAGTAAAACTAAGACAATAGTAAAATTAATAACTTAGTAAAACTAAGACAATAGTAAAACTAAGACAATAGCAAAAACTAATAACTTAGTAAAACTAAGACAATAGTAAAAACTAAGACAATAGTAAAACTAAGACAATAGTAAAACTAAGACAATATTAAAACTAAGACAATAGTAAAACTAATAACTTAGTAAAACTAAGACAATAGTAAAACTAAGACAGTAGTAAAACTAAGACAATATTAAAACTAAGACAATAGTAATACTAAGACAATAGTAAAACTAAGACAATAGTAAAACTAAGACAATAGTAACACTAATAACTTAGTAAAACTAAGACAATAGTAAAACTAAGACAATAGTAAAACTAAGACAATAGTAAAAACTAAGACAATAGTAACCACTAACTTAGCAAAACTAAGACAATAGTAAAACTAAGAAAATAGTAAAACTAAGACAATATTAAAACTAATAACTTAGTAAAACTAAGACAATAGTAAAACTAAGACAATAGTGAAACTAAGACAATAGTAAAACTAAGACAATAGTAAAACTAATAACTTAGTAAAACTAAGACAATAAAAACTAAGACAATAGTAAAAGTAAGACAATAGTAAAACTAATAACTTAGTAAAACTAAGACAATAGTAAAACTAAGACAATAGTAAAACTAAGACAATAGTAAAACTAATAACTTAGTAAAACTAATAACTTAGTAAAACTAAGACAATAGTAAAACTAAGACAATAGTAAAACTAATAACTTAGTAAAAACTAAGACAATAGTAAAACTAAGACAAATAGTAAACTAAGACAATAGTAAAACTAAGACAATAGTAAAACTAAGACAATAGTAAAACTAAGACAATATTAAAACTGAGACAATAGTAAAACTAATAACTTAGTAAAACTAAGACAATAGTAAAACTAAGACAATAGTAAAACTAAGACAATAGTAAAACTAATAACTTAGTAAAACTAAGACAATAGTAAAACTAAGACAATAGTAAAACTAATAACTTAGTAAAACTAAGACAATAGTAAAACTAAGACAATAGTAAAACTAAGACAATAGTAAAACTAATAACTTCTAGTAAAACTAAGACAATAGGCAAACTAAGACAATAGTAAAACTAAGACAATAGTAAAACTAATAACCTAGTAAAACTAAGACAATAGTAAAAACTAAGACAATAGTAAAACTAAGACAATAGTAAAACTAATAACTTAGTAAAACTAAGACATTAGTAAAACTAAGACAATAGTAAAACTAAGACAATAGTAAAACTAATAACTTAGTAAAACTAAGACAATAGTAAAACTAAGACGAGAGTAAAACTAAGACAAGAGTAAAACCAATAACTTAGAAAACTAAGACAATAGTACAATCAAGAAAAATAGTAAAACTAAGACAATAGTAAAACTAATAACTTAGTCAAACTAAGACAATAGTAAAACTAAGACAATAGTAAAATTAAGACAATAGTAAAAGTAATAACTTAGTAAAACTAAGACAATAGTAAAACTAAGACAATAGTAAAACTAAGACAATAGTAAAAACTAATAACTTAGTAAAATTAATACAATAGTAAAACTAAGACAATAGTAAAACTAAGACAATAGTAAAAAAACTAATAACTTAGTAAAACTAAGACAATAGTAAAACTATGACAATAGTAAAACTAAGACAATAGTAAAATTAATAACTTAGTAAAACTAAGACAATAGTAAAACTAAGACAATAGCAAAACTAATAACTTAGTAAAACTAAGACAATAGTAAAACTAAGACAATAGTAAAACTAAGACAATAGTAAAACTAAGACAATAGTAAAACTAATAACTTAGTAAAAACTAAGACAATAGTAAAACTAAGACAATAGTAAAACTAAGACAATAGTAAAACTAATAACTTAGTAAAAAAACTAAGACATTAGTAAAACTAAGACAATAGTAAAACTAAGACAATAGTAAAACTAATAACTTAGTAAAACTAAGACAATAGTAAAACTAAGATGAGAGTAAAAACTAAGACAAGAGTAAAACCAATAACTTAGAAAACTAAGACAATAGTACAACTACAGTGAAAATATTAAAACTAAGACAATAGTAAAACTAATAACTTAGTCAAACTAAGACAATAGTAAAACTAAGACAATAGTAAAATTAAGACAATAGTAAAAAGTAATAACTTAGTAAAACTAAGACAATAGTAAAACTAAGACAATAGTAAAACTAAGACAATAGTAAAACTAATAACTTAGTAAAATTAATACAATAGTAAAACTAAGACAATAGTAAAATCAAACATACAGTAAAACTAACAACTCAGTAAAACTAAGACAATAGTAAAACTATGACAATAGTAAACTAAGACAATAGTAAAATTAATAACTTAGTAAAACTAAGACAATAGTAAACTAAGACAATAGCAAACTAATAACTTAGTAAAACTAAGACAATAGTAAAACTAAGACAATAGTAAAACTAAGACAATAGTAAAACTAAGACAATATTAAAACTAAGACAATAGTAAAACTAATAACTTAGTAAAACTAAGACAATAGTAAAACTAAGACAGTAGTAAAACTAAGACAATATTAAAACTAAGACAATAGTAATACTAAGACAATAGTAAAACTAAGACAATAGTAAAACTAAGACAATAGTAACACTAATAACTTAGTAAAACTAAGACAATAGTAAAACTAAGACAATAGTAAAACTAATAACTTAGTAAAACTAAGACAATAGTAAAACTTAAGACAATAGTAAAACTAAGACAATAGTAAAACTAAGACAATAGTAAAACTAATAACTTAGTAAAACTAAGACAATAGTAAAACTAAGACAATAGTAAAAACTAATAACTTAGTAAAACTAAGACAATAGTAAAACTAAGAAAATAGTAAAACTAAGACAATATTAAAACTAATAACTTAGTAAAACTAAGACAATAGTAAAACTAAGACAATAGTGAAACTAAGACAATAGTAAAACTAAGACAATAGTAAAACTAATAACTTAGTAAAACTAAGACAATAAAAACTAAGACAATAGTAAAACTAAGACAATAGTAAAACTAATAACTTAGTAAAACTAAGACAATAGTAAAACTAAGACAATAGTAAAACTAATAACTTAGTAAAACTAATAACTTAGTAAAACTAAGACAATAGTAAAACTAAGACAATAGTAAAAACTAATAACTTAGTAAAACTAAGACAATAGTAAAACTAGACAATAGTAAAACTAAGACAATAGTAAAAATCCAAGACAATAGTAAAACTAAGACAATAGTAAAACTAAGACAATATTAAAACTGAGACAATAGTAAAACTAATAACTTAGTAAAACTAAGACAATAGTAAAACTAATAATCCTAGTAAAATTAATACAATAGTAAAACTAAGACAAATAGTAAAACTAAGACAATAGTAAAACTAATAACTTAGTAAAACTAAGACAATAGTAAAACTATGACAATAGTAAAACTAAGACAATAGTAAAATTAATAACTTAGTAAAATCATGACAATAGTAAAACTAAGACAATAGCAAAAACTAATAACTTAGTAAAACTAAGACAATAGTAAAACTAAGACAATAGTAAAACTAAGACAATAGTAAAACTAAGACAATAGTAAAACTAATAACTTAGTAAAACTAAGACAATAGTAAAACTAAGACAATAGTAAAACTAAGACAATAGTAAAACTAATAACTTAGTAAAACTAAGACATTAGTAAAACTAAGACAATAGTAAAACTAAGACAATAAACTAATAACTTAGTAAAACTAAGACAATAGTAAAAACTAAGACGAGAGTAAAACTAAGACAAGAGTAAAACCAATAACTTAGAAAACTAAGACAATAGTACAACTAAGAAAATATTAAAACTAAGACAATAGTAAAACTAATAACTTAGTCAAACTAAGACAATAGTAAAAACTAAGACAATAGTAAAATTAAGACAATAGTAGCAATAACTTAGTAAAACTAAGACAATAGTAAAACTAAGACAATAGTAAAACTAAGGATAATAGTAAAACTAATAACTTAGTAAAATTGTCTACAATAGTAAAACTAAGACAATAGTAAAAACTAAGACAATAGTAAAACTAATAACTTAGTAAACTAAGACAATAGTAAAACTATGACAATAGTAAAACTAAGACAATAGTAAAATTAATAACTTAGTAAAACTATGACAATAGTAAACTAAGACAATAGCAAAACTAATAACTTAGTAAAACTAAGACAATAGTAAAACTAAGACAATAGTAAAACTAAGACAATAGTAAAACTAAGACAATATTAAAACTAAGACAATAGTAAAACTAATAACTTAGTAAAACTAAGACAATAGTAAAACTAAGACAGTAGTAAAACTAAGACAATATTAAAAACTAAGACAATAGTAATACTAAGACAATAGTAAAACTAAGACAATAGTAAAACTAAGACAATAGTAACACTAATAACTTAGTAAAACTAAGACAATAGTAAAACTAAGACAATAGTAAAACTAATAACTTAGTAAAACTAAGACAATAGTAAAACTAAGACAATAGTAAAACTAAGACAATAGTAAAACTAAGACAATAGTAAAACTAATAACTTCTAGTAAAACTAAGACAATAGTAAAACTAAGACAATAGTAAAACTAATAACTTAGTAAAACTAAGACAATAGTAAAACTAAGAAAATAGTAAAACTAAGACAATATTAAAACTAATAACTTAGTAAAACTAAGACAATAGTAAAACTAAGACAATAGTGAAACTAAGACAATAGTAAAATCAAGACAATAGTAAAACTAATAACTTAGTAAAACTAAGACAATAAAAACTAAGACAATAGCAAAACTAAGACAATAGTAAAACTAATAACTTAGTAAAACTAAGACAATAGTAAAAACTAAGATAATAGTAAAACTAATAACTTAGTAAAACTAATAACTTAGTAAAACTAAGACAATAGTAAAACTAAGACAATAGTAAAAACTAATAACTTAGTAAAACTAAGACAATAAAAAAACTAAGACAATAGTAAAACTAAGACAATAGTAAAATCCATAACTTAGTAAAACTAAGACAATAGTAAAATCAAAAGACAATAGTAAAACTAAGACAATAGTAAAACTAAGACAATAGTAAAACTAAGACAATAGTAAAACTAAGACAATAGTAAAACTAAGACAATATTAAAACTGAGACAATATAAACTTTAATAACTTAGTAAAACTAAGACAATAGTAAAACTAAGACAATAGTAAAACTAAGACAATAGTAAACTAATAACTTAGTAAAACTAAGACAATAGTAAAACTAAGACAATAGTAAAACTAATAACTTAGTAAAACTAAGACAATAGTAAAACTAAGACAATAGTAAAACTAAGACAATAGTAAAACTAAGACAATAGTAAAACTAAGACAATAGTAAAACTAAGACAATATTAAAACTGAGACAATAGTAAAACTAATAACTTAGTAAAACTAAGACAAATAGTAAAACTAAGACAATAGTAAAACTAAGACAATAGTAAAACTAATAACTTTAGTAAAACTAAGACAATAGTAAAACTAAGACAATAGTAAAACTAATAACTTAGTAAAACTAAGACAATAGTAAAACTAAGACAATAGTAAAACTAAGACAATAGTAAAACTAATAACTTAGTAAAACTAAGACAATAGTAAAACTAAGACAATAGTAAAACTAAGACAATAGTAAAACTAATAACCTAGTAAAACTAAGACAATAGTAAAACTAAGACAATAGTAAAACTAAGACAATAGTAAAACTAATAACTTAGTAAAACTAAGCATTAGTAAAACTAAGACAATAGTAAAACTAAGACAATAGTAAAACTAATAACTTAGTAAAACTAAGACAATAGTAAAACTAAGACGAGAGTAAAACTAAGACAAGAGTAAACCAATAATGGAAAAACTAAGACAATAGTACAACTAAGAAAATAGTAAAACTAAGACAATAGTAAAACTAATAACTTAGTCAAACTAAGACAATAGTAAAACTAAGACAATAGTAAAATTAAGACAATAGTAAAAGTAATAACTTAGTAAAACTAAGACAATAGTAAAAACTAAGACAATAGTAAAACTAAGACAATAGTAAAACTAATAACTTAGTAAAATTAATACAATAGTAAAACTAAGACAATAGTAAAACTAAGACAATAGTAAAACTAATAACTTAGTAAAACTAAGACAATAGTAAAACTATGACAATAGTAAAACTAAGACAATAGTAAAATTAATAACTTAGTAAAACTAAGACAATAGTAAAACTAAGACAATAGCAAACTAATAACTTAGTAAAACTAAGACAATAGTAAAACTAAGACAATAGTAAAAACTAAGACAATATTAAAACTAAGACAATAGTAAAACTAATAACTTAGTAAAACTAAGACAATAGTAAAACTAAGACAGTAGTAAAACTAAGACAATATTAAAACTAAGATAATAATAGTAATACTAAGACAATAGTAAAACTAAGACAATAGTAAAACTAAGACAATAGTAACACTAATAACTTAGTAAAACTAAGACAATAGTAAAACTATGACAATAGTAAAACTAATAACTTAGTAAAACTAGACAATAGTAAAACTACACAATAGTAAAACTAAGACAATAGTAAAACTAATAACTTAGTAAAACTAAGACAATAGTAAAACTAAGACAATAGTAAAAACTAAGACAATAGTAAAACTAAGACAATATTAAAACTAAGACAATAGTAAAAACTAATAACTTAGTAAAACTAAGACAATAGTAAAACTAAGAAAATAGTAAAACTAAGACAATATTAAAACTAATAACTTAGTAAAACTAAGACAATAGTAAAACTAAGACAATAGTGAAACTAAGACAATAGTAAAACTAAGACAATAGTAAAACTAAGACAATAGTGAAACTAAGACAATAGTAAAACTCACAATAGTAAAACTAATAACTTAGTAAAAACTAAGACAATAATAAAACTAAGACAATAGTAAAAACTAAGACAATAGTAAAACTAATAACTTAGTAAAACTAAGACACAAACTAAGACAATAGTAAAACTAATAACTTAGTAAAACTAAGACAATAGTAAAACTAAGACAATAGTAAAACTAAGACAATAGTAAAAACTACTAACTTAGTAAAACTAAGACAATAGTAAAACTAAGACAATAGTAAAACTAAGACAATAGTAAAACTAATAACCTAGTAAAACTAAGACAATAGTAAAACTAAGACAATAGTAAAACTAAGACAATAGTAAAACTAATAACTTTAGTAAAACTAAGACATTAGTAAAACTAAGACAATAGTAAAACTAAGACAATAGTAAAACTAATAACTTAGTAAAATCAAGACAATAGTAAAACTAAGACGAGAGTAAAACTAAGACAAGAGTAAAACCAATAACTTAGAAAACTAAGACAATAGTACAACTAAGAAAATAGAAACTAAGACAATAGTAAAACTAATAACTTAGTCAAACTAAGACAATAGTAAAACTAAGACAATAGTAAAATTAAGACAATAGTAAAAGTAATAACTTAGTAAAACTAAGACAATAGTAAAACTAAGACAGTAAAACTAAGACAATAGTAAAACTAATAACTTAGTAAAATTAATACAATAGTAAAACTAAGACAATAGTAAAACTAAGACAATAGTAAAACTAATAATCCTAGTAAAACTAAGACAATAGCAAAAACTATGACAATAGTAAAACTAAGACAATAGTAAAATTAATAATCCTAGTAAAACTAAGACAATAGTAAAACTAAGACAATAGCAAAACTAATAACTTAGTAAAACTAAGACAATAGTAAAACTAAGACAATAGTAAAACTAAGACAATATTAAAAACTAAGACAATAGTAAAAACTAATAACTTAGTAAAACTAAGACAATAGTAAAACTAAGACAGTAGTAAAACTAAGACAATATTAAAACTAAGACAATAGTAATACTAAGACAATAGTAAAAACTAAGACAATAGTAAAACTAAGACAATAGTAACACTAATAACTTAGTAAAACTAAGACAATAGTAAAACTAAGACAATAGTAAAACTAATAACTTAGTAAAACTAAGACAATAGTAAAACTAAGACAATAGTAAAACTAAGACAATAGTAAAACTAATAACTTAGTAAACTAAGACAATAGTAAAACTAAGACAATAGTAAAACTAAGACAATAGTAAAACTAAGACAATATTAAAACTAAGACAATAGTAAAACTAATAACTTAGTAAAACTAAGACAATAGTAAAACTAAGAAAATAGTAAAACTAAGACAATATTAAAACTAATAACTTAGTAAAACTAAGACAATAGTAAAACTAAGACAATAGTGAAACTAAGACAATAGTAAAACTAAGACAATAGTAAAACTAATAACTTAGTAAAACTAAGACAATAATAAAACTAAGACAATAGTAAAACTAAGACAATAGTAAAACTAATAACTTAGTAAAAACTAAGACAATAGTAAAACTAACACAATAGTAAACTAATAACTTTAGTAAAACTAAGACAATAGTAAAACTAAGACAATAGTAAAACTAATAACTTAGTAAAACTAATAACTTAGTAAAACTAAGACAATAGTAAAACTAAGACAATAGTAAAACTAATAACTTAGTAAAACTAAGACAATAGTAAAACTAAGACAATAGTAAAACTAAGACAATAGTAAAACTAAGACAATAGTAAAACTAAGACAATATTAAAACTGAGACAATAGTAAAACTAATAACTTATAAAAACTAAGACAATAGTAAAACTAAGACAATAGTAAAACTAAGACAATAGTAAAACTAATAACTTAGTAAAACTAAGACAATAGTAAACTAAGACAATAGTAAAACTAATAACTTAGTAAAAACTAAGACAATAGTAAAACTAAGACAATAGTAAAACTAAGACAATAGTAAAACCAAGACAATAGTAAAACTAAGACAATATTAAAACTGAGACAATAGTAAAACTAATAACTTAGTAAAACTAAGACAATAGTAAACACTAAGACAATAGTAAAACTAAGACAATAGTAAAACTAATAACTTAGTAAAACTAAGACAATAGTAAAACTAAGACAATAGTAAAACTAATAACTTAGTAAAACTAAGACAATAGTAAAACTAAGACAATAGTAAAACTAAGACAATAGTAAACTAATAACTTAGTAAAACTAAGACAATAGTAAAACTAAGACAATAGTAAAAACTAAGACAATAGTAAAACTAATAACCTAGTAAAACTAAGACAATAGTAAAACTAAGACAATAGTAAAACTAAGACAATAGTAAAACTAATAACTTAGTAAAACTAAGACATTAGTAAAACTAAGACAATAGTAAAACTAAGACAATAGTAAAACTAATAACTTAGTAAAACTAAGACAATAGTAAAACTAAGACGAGAGTAAAACTAAGACAAGAGTAAAACCAATAACTTAGAAAACTAAGACAATAGTACAACTAAGAAAATAGTAAAACTAAGACAATAGTAAAACTAATAACTTAGTCAAACTAAGACAATAGTAAAACTAAGACAATAGTAAAATTAAGACAATAGTAAAAGTAATAACTTAGTAAAACTAAGACAATAGTAAAACTAAGACAATAGTAAAACTAAGACAATAGTAAAACTAATAACTTAGTAAAATTAATACAATAGTAAAACTAAGACAATAGTAAAACTAAGACAATAGTAAAACTAATAACTTAGTAAAACTAAGACAATAGTAAAACTATGACAATAGTAAAACTAAGACAATAGTAAAATTAATAACTTAGTAAAAACTAAGACAATAGTAAAACTAAGACAATAAAACTAATAACTTAGTAAAACTAAGACAATAGTAAAACTAAGACAATAGTAAAACTAAGACAATATTAAAACTAAGACAATAGTAAAACTAATAACTTAGTAAAACTAAGACAATAGTAAAACTAAGACAGTAGTAAAACTAAGACAATATTAAAACTAAGACAATAGTAATACTAAGACAATAGTAAAACTAAGACAATAGTAAAACTAAGACAATAGTAACACTAATAACTTTAGTAAAACTAAGACAATAGTAAAACTAAGACAATAGTAAAACTAATAACTTAGTAAAACTAAGACAATAGTAAAACTAAGACAATAGTAAAACTAAGACAATAGTAAAACTAATAACTTAGTAAAACTAAGACAATAGTAAAACTAAGACAATAGTAAAACTAAGACAATAGTAAAAACTAAGACAATATTAAAACTAAGACAATAGTAAAACTAATAACTTAGTAAAACTAAGACAATAGTAAAACTAAGAAAATAGTAAAACTAAGACAATATTAAAACTAATAACTTAGTAAAACTAAGACACAGTAAAACTAAGACAATAGTGAAACTAAGACAATAGTAAAACTAAGACAATAGTAAAACTAATAACTTAGTAAAACTAAGACAATAATAAACTAAGACAATAGTAAAACTAAGACAATAGTAAAACTAATAACTTAGTAAAACTAAGACAATAATAAAACTAAGACAATAGTAAAACTAAGACAATAGTAAAACTAAGACAATAGTAAAACTAATAACTTAGTAAAACTAAGACAATAGTAAAACTGTGACAATAGTAAAACTAAGACAATAGTAAAACTAATAACTTTAGTAAAACTAATAACTTTAGTAAAACTAAGACAATAGTAAAACTAAGACAATAGTAAACTAATAACTTAGTAAAACTAAGACAATAGTAAAACTAAGACAATAGTAAAACTAATAACTTAGTAAAACTAAGACAATAGTAAAACTAAGAAAATAGTAAAACTAAGACAATATTAAGAAACTAATAACTTAGTAAAACTAAGACAATAGTAAAACTAAGACAATAGTGAAACTAAGACAATAGTAAAAACTAAGACAATAGTAAAACTAATAACTTAGTAAAACTAAGACAATAAAAAAACTAAGACAATAGTAAAACTAAGACAATAGTAAAAACTAATAACTTAGTAAAACTAAGACAATAGTAAAACTAAGACAATAGTAAAACTAAGACAATAGTAAAACTAATAACTTAAAACTAATAACTTAGTAAAACTAAGACAATAGTAAAACTAAGACAATAGTAAAACTAATAACTTAGTAAAACTAAGACAATAGTAAAACTAAGACAATAGTAAAACTAAGACAATAGTAAAACTAAGACAATAGTAAAACTAAGACAATAGTGAAACTAAGACAATAGTAAAACTAAGACAATAGTAAAACTAATAACTTAGTAAAACTAAGACAATAGTAAAACTAAGACAATATTAAACTGAGACAATAGTAAAACTAAATAACTTAGTAAAACTAAGACAATAGTAAAACTAAGACAATAGTAAAAACTAAGACAATAGTAAAACTAATAACTTAGTAAAACTAAGACAATAATAAAACTAAGACAATAGTAAAACTAAGACAATAGTAAAACTAATAACTTAGTAAAACTAAGACAATAGTAAAACTAAGACAATAGTAAAACTAAGACAATAGTAAAACTAAGACAATAGTAAAACTAATAACTCATAGTAAAAACAAGACAATAGTAAAACTAAGACAATAGTAAAACTAAGACAATAGTAAAACTAATAACTTAGTAGAAACTAATAACTTAGTAAAACTAAGACAATAGTAAAACTAAGACAATAGTAAAACTAATAACTTAGTAAAACTAAGACAATAGTAAAACTAAGACAATAGTAAAACTAAGACAATAGTAAAACTAAGACAATATTAAAACTAAGACAATAGTAAAACTAATAACTTAGTAAAACTAAGACAATAGTAAAACTAATAACTTAGTAAAACTACACAATAGTAAAACTAAGACAATAGTAAAACTAAGACAATAGTAAAACTAAGGCAATAGTAAAACTAATAACTTAGTAAAAACTAAGACAATAGTAAAACTAAGACAATAGTAAAACTAAGGCAATAGTAAAAACTAATAACTTAGTAAAACTAAGACAATAGTAAAACTAAGACAATAGCAAAACTAATAACTTAGTAAAACTAAGACAATAGTAAAACTAAGACAATAGTAAAACTAAGACAATAGTAAAAACTAAGACAATAGTAAAACTAAGACAATATTAAAACTGAGACAATAGTAAAACTAATAACTTAGTAAAACTAAGACAATAGTAAAACTAAGACAATAGTAAAACTAAGACAATAGTAAAACTAATAACTTAGTAAAACTAAGACAATAGTAAAACTAAGACAATAGTAAAACTAATAACTTAGTAAAACTAAGACAATAGTAAAACTAAGACAATAGTAAAACTAAGACAATAGTAAAACTAATAACTTAGTAAAACTAAGACAATAGTAAAACTAAGACAATAGTAAAACTAAGACAATAGTAAAACTAATAACTTTAGTAAAACTAAGACAATAGTAAAACTAAGACAATAGTAAAAACTAAGATAATAGTAAAACTAATAATCCTAGTAAAACTAAGACAATAGTAAAACTAAGACAATAGTAAAACTAATAACTTAGTAAAACTAAGACAATAGTAAAACTAAGACAATAGTAAAACTAAGACAATAGTAAAACTAAGACAATAGTAAAACTAAGACAATAGTAAAACTAAGCAGCAAAATGACGCCGGATCAGACTTCTTCCTGAAAAGGTTTGAATTCAATTGGAGGGTTTACTTTCTTTACGCAAGCCAGTTGACGAAATACATACGGTTTAAAATAAACGGAGTGTTTACTCAAACATGAGTATATACTAAAATAAAGTTTGAAGTAATATATATATATATATATATATATATATATATATTATGTGTGTGTGTGTGTGTGTGTGTGTGTGTGTGTTACGGAACTCCCAACACTCTCACCATCTACCCAACCCTCATTCTCAGTATCCTTACCCGTCTATCACCCTCCTTCTGACATTTCCTATATCTAACCATCTTTACACTCCACGTTCCCCCTATGTAACCCCCTGCTCAATAGTGGCAGTGGAATGCTTTGCTCAGGGTAAAACGATTATTAAAAAAATTAAAAAAAAACGAAGATTAACGAAACTTGGTTATAAACAACCGGCAATTTGAAATGATTTGTTTGATCATTATTTTTGATCGATACTCTTATTTATTTAGATATTCTGTTTATTTATTATAACAGTATATATAATTATTATTTCTACCGGCTTGATTATTTCTGAGCAGATATGGTTATTACGATGAATCAAAAATTGTGTTTAATAGGCTTAATTTAACTTCGTTTAGACTGTTGGTCATCCGTGGTCGAGAGATCTAAGACGCGCCAGATGAATTGGTGGCTTCGAATGCCGAATGACACACATTTTCGTAACAAAAATTCATCGTAAATAATCAGGCCGGTAGAAATAAATATATAATAGTGTTTGATTATGAACAAAATATCTACTTGAATACGTGTATCAATCAAAAATAATGTTCAAACAAATCATTTCATGAGGATGATATACCTCAGTGATTGTAATATAGTGTGCGGTTTGAAATTCCGAGCACCTGAAGAAGGCCGGAGAGTACAACCGCCGAAACTTCCTACCAATGGCAACAATGATGAGGACAATAGTCCGAATAATGTAAATAGTGTAAATACTACCTCATCTCAGAAATATATACAAATTATGTGTGTGCTTCTTGTCAAAAATCAGTTAGCTATATCGGTAATGCCACCATCTTGAGCAGATGCCTCGCCGCTTATTTTTCTGATCAAATTGTGTGTTGTGGCCTTGTTAGGAGCCAGAAATAAGACAAAGAAGAAATTGAGTTAAACAAACATATTAACAAAGAACAGTAATACAAAACATATACAAAATGAGAAGGTCACCAGCGTGACTGTTTGGTCCGGCTGTCAGAGGCTGTCTGCTGGAATAGACTTCAGTATCTACTATTGCAACCAATGTGACAAAAGTTCACTTTTTAGATGAGTTTATCGGCAGTACCGTAAAAAAATTCCCAAACCCCCTTTGCACTTCCCCTTGTGCAATTGAGAGGTGACTCGTATTCCAGCCTCATCTGAGATAAACTTCTGCCACAAAGCCGAAACTGCTGCTTCTTTATAGTTGGAAGTGTTAATGTGCGCATGGTTAAATTACCATAACAGTGCAATACAAAGGCATTTAGTCACCCACAATGTCCAATAACACAAAATCTCCTGGTTAAGAATATAATCATTCTTCGTGAGTTTCGTAACTGAAGGCATCACACCATGAGATAGGCCCTTTACATAAAACACTTCACACTCAGTATAAATATCACCTGACTCTACAACAGAAATGGTTTGTTTGCCTTTTTTTTTTTAATAGAAAGACGCCAACTTGAATTCCAGCCACACTCATTTCCCGCGGCTATGAATAAAAATTACTAATATTTAGGTAACACAAAAACTACATTTCAGACAGAGAAACCTAATAAGAAAATAACCCCACTTGAACAGAAGATTCCTTGAAAATGGCTATAGATGTGGTCGAAAGCTCTTGGGACAATAGACAAGATGGACAATTTTTACGCTCTCTAACTCTCACCAAACGGAAATATGTAAGAATAGTAGAAAAATCAAATAAAGTCATAAAGTTTTCTTTGTCTGTCATATCTCAACGAAACATGTATAAAAGAAAGTTTGCTACCCATATACATTATATATATATATGAATATTCTGGTGCCTTCTATTGCATACTTTATACGTCTATACGTCTAACGTCTCTGCCTAAACTGAACTTTAATTTAGTTTAATATTTATTTTATATTCTTCTCAATTAGAGTTGATCGGTACGTCCGGTTTAAACTCAGACTGTTGTTTAATATAGCGATTCCTTTCAAAGTGTTTTCCTTCTCATTCACTTCCAGCACTCCTTTGCATCATAGTGGCCTCGTCTCCTAGCTTGGGGTGACTTGATATATATATATATATATATATATATATATATATATATATATGTGTGTGTGTGTGTGTGTGTGTGTGTGTGTGTGTGTGTGTGTGTGTGTGTGTGTGTATTCGAATGTTATCAATGAAAGATTGTGAGAAAGAGACTTGAAGTCGATGTTAATGGCTGGCGAAGGCAGGGAAGAAAACTTAATTTTTTTTTCATGACACTATATTGTCTGGTCGTAACTCGATAAACACCGATCCTGCTTGAACGGTGACGCAAATCGCCACCTTGGCTCGCGTCAGGTCACGTGATCTGTAACAAACACTCATTGCTAATCAGATCAAGAACGGATTCGCAGGAAACTTTTCCGAAAAGTTTTGCATTAAAATCTTATTAGACTTCTTCTCTTGACACACGCGCTCAAATATTCATAAAATGTTTAGTCTTTTCTTTTCATTTGTATTTTTTAACTTATCTTTTTATCTTTGCGCAAGTTCCTCTTCTCTTTGGAGCTTTCTCGCGTTCCTGTGTTACTGTGAGACTTTTTTTTTCTTTTTTATTTTCAGATTACTTATTGTATGTTTCCGTTTCTCATATATTTTGTTTCTTTATTCCGAAAGATCATTCGATCTCTTTTCCCATTCATTTTATTTTTTTGAGTTAGTGTCGACATTTGTGCCTTGTGTGGTTATTGCTTCCATATTATTTATTTATTTATTTATTTATTATTATTATTATTATTATTATTATTATTATTATTAACAATAATAATAATAGTAATCTGATTTGCTATTTGATAAGCTCTTTTAACAAAAACTGAAAACCTGAGACCAAAGGTAAAGGAAGGCTTTTCCTGAAGGTTCTTCTCTTCTTCTGTGTGCCGTGTCCTTTCAGGACGTAGGCGTCATGGCTTTTCACGTTTCCCTATCACTGGTGGCTCTTAGTATGTTTTCTCCTATTACACCACGCAACCCCCGTTCCGTCATCCACCTGATCAGGTCTTTCAAATATGTTATCCGCTGCCTTCCTCTGTCTCTTTTTCCTTCTATCTGGCCTATCAGTATCAGGTTCTCCAATCCGTTTCCTCATTGCATGTCCCAGGAACTTCAGTTGTCTCTTCTTGATGCTCACTATTAATTTTCGTTTCGTTCCCATTCTTTCTAACACCTCATCATTGCTCAAATTCTCGGTCCATGATATCCGCAGCATCCTTCTGTCGAACCACATTTCCACTGCTTTAAGTTTTTTCCTCATCTTAGATGATATTGTCCAGCATTCACTGGCATATTGAAGAACTGACATCACATAGCAATCTCCTCTTTGTTTCTAGTGAAATTTGCCTGCGTCTTAGCTTCTGGAACGAGTCCTTCTCCATGCCAATTCGCCTTCGGATCTCTGTGTCACACTTTCCATCTGTTAGAACACTTCCTAGGTATTAAAATTTTTGTACCTACTTGATTCTGGTTTCCACCACCTCTATTTGGCATTTAGGGCTGCTCTTTTTGCTGATGGCCATGCATTCAATTCCTAAAGGTCATCGATCATATTACAGCAAGATATTTTTTTCCGTGTGTGTGTGCTTTTCAAGTGTTCAATTCTTTGTATCTCATCTACGAGATCCCTGACATATTCTTTTTAAGTATTCCTAGTGCTCCTATTATTACGGATTACTGTGTTTAAATGTAATCTTACCGAAAATTAATTTTCAAAGACCATATATTCTAAAATTTTCTTTATGTTTAAATTTCTATGTTATTTAATTTAATGTTAATTGTTGATCACATTATATTTAATAGACGTTTTTCTGGCGTGGTGAGCAAACATGTACGCTTCTCAAGGAGGACATCTTGGCATATTTACATGCAAATTCACAAAAGATATTATGTAAACCTTACCTCACGTCCAAACTCATTTGATAGTTCATCGTATTGGCCAGAGGGTTTCTACCCCTGGCGAACGCGTCTTTTAAATTCCGCTGTCATCAACACCTTTGGTCAAGAATCAACAGAAACTTCTTTCTCTTTAAGTGCCGTGTCCTTTCAGGAAGTAGGCGATAATCGATTTCTAGTTGCCCTTTTTTGTCTTGGTATCTCTCCCAAACTCCGCTTCGACATCCACCTGCACAAGCCCATCAAGTAGATCTCGCTCTACTTTCACCTGTTTCCCTATTCCTGTCTCCTCCTTGTGAGTATCAGATTCTCCAAGCCCTTTTTCTTCGTTACCTCTCCCCAGAACCTCAGCTGTCTCTTCCTGATGCCAGGTATAAGTTTTCTTTTCGTTTGCATTCTCTCCAAAACCTCATATGTTTGGTCCATGGTAACCTCAGCATTTTTCTGTAGAACCACATTTCTGTTGCTTTGAGTTTTCTTTCATCTTTGAGGATATCGCCTAGCATTCGCCGCTATATATGGGGACAGGTATCGCATAACAGTCCACTACTCCTTTTCTTTGTCTCTAACAAAATCTTACTGTCGCTCAATACTGTGCTTAGTTTTTGAAACGCGTCTTTGGCAATGCCAAACCGCCCTCGGATTTCAGTGTTGCACTTTCCATATTCTGTCAAAATGCATCCCACGTATTTCTGTACCTGTTTCATTTTAATGTACCCACCTTTTATTTGGCATTTTTGGTCCCTTTTGCTAACGATGACAATGCATTTGATTTTCTTGAAGTTTATGTTTAGAACTTTCTCCTCACTTTTCTTTGCTACCTTTCTTTACGCGTCTGCTATTGGAACTATATCATTTGCGCATCTTACATTGTTCAGATTGTGGCTACCAATAACGAATCCTGTGAGGACTTGTTTCACTGTACAAGTTGAATAGATCCGGTGAGAAGACACATCATTGTCTTACACTTCTTTCGGTTTTCGTACATGGGCTGAATTCATTTCATACTTCCCCTATCTTAATGTATGTTTTCTACAATCATTTTACCTTTAATATTTTATAATTCGTTTTAATTATTCGTTATAATTCGTTTTAATTCGTTTTAATTCGTTATAATTCGTTTTAATTATTCGTTTTAATTATTTCATGCGACCATATTTATTTCTTCATTTCTTTTACATTTTTTTTGTCTAAATTTATGTTTTATTTAATTTAATGATAATTGCCGATCACATTATAACTGATGAATAATAACGAATAATTAATAATAATAACGAATAATTAACGAATAATAATAACGAATAATTAATAATAATAACGAATAATTAACGAATAATAATAACGAATAATTAATAATAATAACGAATAATTAACGAATAATAATAACGAATATTAATAATAATAACGAATAATTAATAATAATAACGAATAATTAACGAATGATAATAACGAATAATTAATAATAATAACGAATAAGTAACGAATAATAATAACGAATAATTAATAATAATAACGAATAATTAACGAATAATAATAACGAATAATTAATAATAATAACGAATAATTAACGAATAATAATAACGAATAATCAATAATAATAACGAATAATTAACGAATGATAATAACGAATAATTAATAATAATAATAACGAATAATTAACGAATAATAATAACGAATAATTAATAATAGTAACGAATAATTAACGAATAATAATAACGAATAATTAATAATAATAACGAATAATTAACGAATAATAATAACGAATAATTAATAATAATAACGAATAATTAACGAATAATAATAACGAATAATTAATAATAATAACGAATAATTAACGAATAATAATAACGAATAATTAATAATAATAACGAATAATTAACGAATAATAATAACGAATAATTAATAATAATAACGAATAATTAACGAATAATAATAACGAATAATTAATAATAATAACGAATAATTAACGAATAATAATAACGAATAATTAATAATAATAACGAATAATTAACGAATGATAATAACGAATAATTAATAATAATAACGAATAATTAACGAATGATAATAACGAATAATTAATAATAATAACGAATAATTAACGAATGATAATAACGAATAATTAATAATAATAACGAATAATTAACGAATGATAATAACGAATAATTAATAATAATAATAACGAATAATTAACGAATAATAATAACGAATAATTAATAATAATAACGAATAATTAACGAATAATAATAACGAATATTAATAATAATAACGAATAATTAATAATAATAACGAATAATTAACGAATGATAATAACGAATAATTAATAATAATAACGAATAAGTAACGAATAATAATAACGAATAATTAATAATAATAACGAATAATTAACGAATAATAATAACGAATAATTAATAATAATAACGAATAATTAACGAATAATAATAACGAATAATCAATAATAATAACGAATAATTAACGAATGATAATAACGAATAATTAATAATAATAACGAATAAGTAACGAATAATAATAACGAATAATTAATAATAATAACGAATAATTAACGAATAATAATAACGAATAATTAATAATAATAACGAATAATTAACGAATAATAATAACGAATAATCAATAATAATAACGAATAATTAACGAATGATAATAACGAATAATTAATAATAATAATAACGAATAATTAACGAATAATAATAACGAATAATTAATAATTGTAACGAATAATTAACGAATAATAATAACGAATAATTAATAATAATAACGAATAATTAACGAATAATAATAACGAATAATTAATAATAATAACGAATAATTAACGAATGATAATAACGAATAATTAATAATAATAATAACGAATAATTAACGAATAATAATAACGAATAATTAATAATAATAACGAATAAGTAACGAATAATAATAACGAATAATTAATAATAATAACGAATAATTAACGAATGATAATAACGAATAATTAATAATAATAACGAATAATTAACGAATGATAATAACGAATAATTAATAATAATAACGAATAATTAACGAATGATAATAACGAATAATTAATAATAATAACGAATAATTAACGAATGATAATAACGAATAATTAATAATAATAATAACGAATAATTAACGAATAATAATAACGAATAATTAATAATAATAACGAATAATTAACGAATAATAATAACGAATAATTAATAATAATAACGAATAATAATAACGAATAATTAACGAATAATAACGAATCATACACCTACTAATAATCTTATTAGTAGCTGTATGATATCGAGTCTCTTGTACTGCCATTTTGTGAATGGTTCCTGGACCGTACAAGAGTCTCCAGTGGGGACACTTAATGCCTTGATGAGGGGTAAAGCTACAGTTAACCTACCAAAATAAACAATCAAACAATCAAACTGAAAAAGAAACAAAACTAGCAAATCCAACTTAAAAAGTAGACTCCAGATATTGCATCCCTACACCAGGGTTCTGCGTTCTAACTTTTCAGAAGTGAAATTTCATTCTTTTTTTAGTTTGAAACTGGCCTCCTGTTTCTGTCTAAAATGAGTATCAATGCCTCAGTCTCATTGCAGGAGTTCATAATACCGGGCTACTCAACCATTTTAACAAAATACGACTATCTAAATTGCCATGGTCACGAGCACGGTGCCTACAAATGAACTGGTTTTCCTGTAGCAGGAAGAAAAAAACAAACAAACATACAAACAAAGAAACAAGGACACTGATTTCCAAGCCCCATCTCTTTGCAGGAAGATGGTCGAGTGGAACTTACTTTGCACCGATAGAATAGTGAATGTGGAATATTTTGCTACTATATAAGTGGCATGTCGGGTCCAAGCCATTAAGGTTAGACCTGGTGGCACGAAAGAATGTAGTTAATCCATGCTCTTTCCATGTTAGTGACGAGAGAGCAGTGAGAGATTCGCCATTTCAGCGTGGCACTTATCCATAGTGCTATATTTGTCTTTACTCTGTATCGTCTTCAGGATGAAGGGTCGGTAATCTTAGATCGAATATCAGAGTGCGGAGAATGGACTTTAATAACACGTACGCTTGGAGAATCACGCCTGAATCTTTCATAGCTTATTTATCCCCCCTCATTAAAGGATCCGAACCTTTGAGTGACTCTGAAGGAGCCTATCTCATCAGCAGGTGTATAATATAGGTCGATTGTAGTGCCATTTTGTGAAGGGTTTCTAGGCCACGCGGTAGTCTCCGGTGAGGCCTCGCGATGCCATGATGGTGAGTACTGTTACGGTAGTATCTCTGAACGATTCTGGGTTGTTTATGCGTACACCTTCAATAGGTGTCTGTCTTATTGCCCTAATAGTCATCCACCAAACTAACTAAAAAAATCATAAAGCAGTCAAATTGAAAACAAATAAAACTACCACACCCACCAAAAAAGAAAGAAAGATAGAAAAGCAAACCCCAGATATATCATCTCCTAAATTGTAAGAGGTCGAACTTCCATCTTTTTAGAAGTAGAACTTTATTCTTTTCAGTCTGAAACTGGCTTCCTGTTTCTGTCTGAAATACGTATCAATACTTCAATCTTATTGCAGGAGCTCACAATCCCGGACTACTCACCCATTTTAACAAAATAAAATCACTTAAATTGCTATGGTTACAAGCTCGGTGCCTACAAAAAGACGGGTTTTCCCGTAGCAGGGACACAAAAAACGAGGAATATGATCTCCATTAGATGTGTTTCAGCGTGACACTTAGCCATAGTGCCATATTTTCTTTTACTCTGTATTGTCCTCAGGATGAAGGGTCGGTAATCATCGATCGAATATCAGAGAGGACTGATAATATCCACACAGAATATTTCTACCGAATTTTTCTCAGTCTACTTTCTTTAATATTCAGCACAAAGAGCGGTTAGTCCACTCTAACAAAACTGATGATTAAGTAAAAAATGCAGAGACTTCCCCATACCTTATGGACTAACTTTTATTTTTTTTTTTTTAATCATCTCACCCCAAGCAAGGCATTCCACTGCCACTATTGCGCATGGGGCTACATAGGGGAAGGTAAAGAGAAGGAGTGGTTAGACATAGGGAATGTCAGGAGAAAGGTGACAGATGAGTAAGGATACCGAGGATGAGGGTTGGGCAGATGGGAAGAATGTTTTTTTAATTATTTCACCCCAAGCAAGGCATTCCACTGCCACTATTGCGCACGGGGCTACATAGGGGAAGGTAAAGAGAAGGGGTGGTTAGACATAGGGAATGTCAGGAGGAAGGTGACAGATGAGTAAGGATACCGAGGATGAGGGTTGGGCAGATGGGAAGAATGTTTTTTTAATTATTTCACCCCAAGCAAGGCATTCCACTGCCACTATTGCGCACGGGGCTACATAGGGGAAGGTAAAGAGAAGGGGTGGTTAGACATAGGGAATGTCAGGAGAAAGGTGACAGATGAGTAAGGATAGCGAGGATGAGGGTCGGGCAGATGGGAAGAGTGCTTGATAGAATGGGAGCAGGTTAGTGTGTTAGGAGGTGTGTATTGACTTTACATTTAAACTCCTGGAGATTGTAGCCGTCGGGGAAGCAATCGTTTGGAAGAGAATTCCACAGTCGGGAAGTGCGAGGAAAGAAACTGTTGGAGTAGAAGATCATTAAAGAATCCACCTGAGTATTAGATGCGATAGGACAGCAGGTGAACCCTCACGACCTTTTTTCTAAGGTTCTTACTCTGACAAATTCACATCAAAAGTTTTACCTCTCATTGGCACATTTAATAAGTTCCTAATCAATGTTCAGACTGACCCCAGTCGTTGACGAAAAATAATTTTCCACACTTTAACCTCACTCTCACAGGAGGGAAGTGGCGAGTCTCTCACTGCTCTCTCGTCACTAACATGGAAAGAGCTCGGATGAACTACATTCCTTCGTTCCAGCTGGTCTAACCATAATTGCTTGGACCCGACATGCCACTCATCAGTCCGTTAAGTGCCATACGTGATACATGCTGTGGGTGATCATGTCTCGAAAAAGACATGACTGACTGGGCAGAAGATTATCCCGCAGTAGGTTGCCATTGCTTTCTGCGGTAGACTGTTTGCCAGCCAAGGCTATAGAACCCAGTCTGTCCTATTATTTAACCCATAACAGGAGGGAAGAGACGGAGCAATACCTTTCCCAAGGGTATTTTCGCATAAGTGAATGCAAAGCATTCAACTGGAATTCGAACTCGGCTCCCCGATTTGCCGTTCTGAGTCGATATCCACGGCACTAAAACGCATATTGTAGCAAAATATTCCACATTCTCTTAGTATTCCATCAGTGAAAGTAAGTTCCGCTCGAACATCTTCCTTGCGAACTTCAGTGGAAGAAATTCCCTAGATATTTCCGTGATGACTGCAATATTGACCTGTTCCCGTCGTGAGTGAACTGTTTTTTTTTTTCTGATCTTCTCAATGAAAGAATTTTATTGGCTAGTAGAAATTCAAAACGTACCAATGATAAATAATTATTTGCTGTGCGATGTAATTCTTTACCATGTCTTTACCGGAGGTAAAACAATTTTTTTAGTAGTGTATTATTTAGCCGAATACACCGATAGTTCTTTTTTCTGATTATTATTATTATTATTACATATTATTTAACCCCGCCTTGACTCATAGGCATGAAACGTATACCCTCTGCCTTAAAATATTCTATCTATTAATTTAGCTTCCTAGATTTTAATTTTCAATTTTATGTTTAAGCCTCAATTTAAATTAAATTAAATTATTGCTAAAAGAAATACTGTATATCTTATTAGTAAAACAAGTGTTGTATATTTTATTACTGATTAAATCGGGTGACGAATGGACACGGCTTTTATGCTCTCTGCTATATTAAAGAATTTATTTGTGTGTATATATATATATATATATATATATATATATATATATATATATATATATTTTAATCGTATCACCCCAAGCAAGGCGGTAACGCCACTGATGTGCAGGGGGCTACGTAATAGTGAAAAGATTGGAAAAGAGAAAGCCGGAAACCACATCCTAAACAGGGAATAAGGGATGAGCCTCTTAACCTGTTCAATAGACGTGGGTGGAGGGTGAACCGGGCGATAGATAGATCTATCTACTCCAATTGAAAAACAAACGAAGAGAGAAGATTGGAAAAGAGAAAGCCGGAAACCGCATCCTAAACAGGGAACAAGGGATGAGCTTCACAGGAAAAACTACTAAAAAGTTGTAAGTTTAAAAATGTATTTTTTGACAGTATTTGTTTATTTCTATTATTATATTTGATATTTCAGACCATCCTCGGTCCTTCATCAGAAACAAATGATTTTAAAATTTAAATTAGAAACGTATTTCGCGAGAGCGTTCGTGGAGAGAGATTGTTTACATCACGTGACGCAGAAAGCGACAGATTTTTTTTGAAATATTTGTAAACGTAAACCTATCTTTAATAATACTTATAAATTTTGTTTTAGAGAAAATGTTTTTAATTGTATCTAAAATATATATATATATATATGAACATGAACACACACACACACACACACACACACACACACATATATATATATATATCCCGCAAGAAAAAACGGCAGAAACCATGGAAGAGGTTATATGCATATCACTGGAAAGAGACTTGAAATATCCTTTTGGATTTGTTATCTTCCTTTATTACTGAATAATGTTTCTTACTTCTTTCATGTTTCGACACATCATCCAGTATTCTGCATTTTCCAGGTATCTGTTATTAGTACTATTATTTTCTTTTGCACTCACCTACCCTGTTACTACCTGGGTTAAGGCTGGTTTTTACATATATGCAACTGTTTATGCAAATTCTGATGCTAACATGTACAGTATTTACATTTTCTTTGCATTGTCAATACTCTCTTTAGTAGATAAGCAGCTCTACGCACTTCAATGTTTAAATCTTTTGTAAACAGGAGCGGTCAGGGGTTTTATTAATGTACATATCTGTACTTGTTTTCATCACAGCAAAGCTTCGAATAATTCTTGGTATTATAGTTAATTTTCTAAGCGCCGATTAGATGTGGCACAAGGTCGAAAGCATGGGGTACCCAGTGTGGATCAAATTCACTATTATGTTGTATAAAGTTCTAAAAAGACAAGCCTGCTAACTATTACACTACGCCGAAGTGCCCAAGATTTTCTAAGCGCCGCTTAGCTGTGACACAAGGCCGAAAGTATGGGGTACCCAGTGAGGATCGAACTCTCTGCTGAGTTGTAATAGGTTATAACAAGACAAACTTGCTGACCATTACACCACGCCGAGGTGCCCAACTTAAGAAAATCTCTGGTGATTTAGTAAGCGTAGCTTAGATGTGGCACATGGCCGATAGTAAGGGACGCTTAGTGAGAATTTAAGTCACTACTCAATTCTAATGATTCTAGCGAGACAAGTTTGCTAATCACTACACCACCTCGAGGTGAACAATTCTAAGTATTATAGTTGTGTAAAACCTACGATATGCAATCAAGAAGATTTCTTTTTAAAAGAGGCAGCTATAACTCTCCAAGATTATTCTGATTTTAATTTATTATTGTTTCTTCTTTTATGTGCCGTGTTCCTTTAAAACATAGAAGATCATGTCTCTCCAAATCATTCTGACTCTTGTGGCTCTTAACATTTGTTGTCCTGTTATTTCTCCCAAATCATGTTCGGCCATCCATTTTAAAGACCATCAATAATGTCACGCGCTTTTTACCCTTGTTTCTCTTTTCCTCTATCCGTCATGTGATTATCAGATTCTCCAAGCCCCCCTTCCTCATTGCGAGTCACAGAAACTTCAGATGTTTCTTCCTGATGTTAAGTATAAGTTTACTTTTCGTATTTTCCAAAATAAACAGCTGCTCACATATTCAAACCATGTTATTCTGAGCATCTTTCTGTAGAACCATATTTTTGTTGCTTCGAGTCTTTTCTTCATCGCCGAGGAGATTGTCCAGAATTTGCTGCCACATAGGAGGACAGATATCATATGCATTCCAGTACTATTTTCTTTGTTTCTGTTGCTTCGAGTCTTTCCTTCGTCTTTAAGGAGATTGTCCAGCATTTCCTGCCATATAGGAGGACAGATATCACATAACAGTCCAGTACTCTTTTCTTTGTTTATGTTGCTTTGAGACTCTCCTTCATCTTTAAGTAGATAGTCCAGCATTCGCTGCCATATAGGAAGACAGATATCACATGACAGTCCAGTATTCTATTCTTTTTTTTTTGTTGCATTGAGTCTCTCCTTTATTTTTGAGGATATTGTCCAGCATTCGCTGCCATATAGGAGGACAGATATCACATAACAGTCCAGTATTCTATTCTTTGTTTTTGTTGCATTGAGTCTCCTTTATTTTTGAGGAGATTGTCCAGCATTCGCTGCCATATAGGAGGACAGATATCACATAACAGTCCAGTACTCTTTTCATTGTTTCTGTTGCTTTGGGACTCTCCTTCATCTTTAAGTAGATTGTCCAGCATTCGCTGCCATATAGGAAGACAGATATCTCATAACAGTCCAGTATTCTATTCTTTGCATTCAAGAATATTTGTCTACATCTAATAAGATAACTTGTCAAATTTTGTTATTCCAGATTGCAGGAGTCTTTTGTAACAGCACTTTGAGAAAAGTCCTACAAAAAACTGTTTTTTTCTTAACTGACTAGTTTGTTGAGTACAGTCAGGACGTGAAAACAATTTAGATGTTCGCTACGCTATATAATTATATATTATAATAGATAAAAATGCCACTTATGACATACACCATTCTGCTTATGGATTAACTTGGATGTACTGAGCGTCTTTTTTTTTTTTTACTTGGCACAATAAGTTCTGGAACGGTAGAGAGGTGTTAGACGTTGAGCGACATGAGAAGCAGAAGAGCGTCAAAAAATCAGAGCAAATTAAGAAAATTTGCATACAATGAGCTGTGATACAGCGAAACAGGATATTATATATATATATATATGTTTTGGTTTACGGAAATGGATCAAAGTGTGACCCAAAGTTTTTTGTACACTTCATGAGAGACTGCATTGTTTGGTTAACAGTTGGGGGTTCCAAAAAAGGTAAAGTCTCTCAACACACCTCTTCCTTCTTTTGAAGACCTTGCTGTTGACCGTGCAACGCAGTCTGCCATGAATGTATAAAGAATTTCGAAAAACTTCGTTTGGTCCCTTTTCATGACTTAAGATCAAACGCCAATATTCTATCAAACTTTCCAACATTCCTGCACTTAAAATTCTGGTTACATTATTGCCATATCTGGTCGGGTGCTCCTGCTATCCACCTAGGGGTCCTTGACAAAATCCAACGCTGAATCTGTAACGCTGGATCTGTAATCCCGACTTGGCTGCTCAGGTACAGTCACTTTCTCAGAGAGAAATTAATTAATTTGTTATTAGCGGCCACGATCTCAACATTGTAAGATACGCAGATGACGCGATGCTGATAGTAAACATGGGAAAGAAAATACAGGATCTCCTATAGAATGTAGCAAAAGAAAGCTAGAGGAAAGTACTGATCTTAAACTTCAAGAAAAAGGAATGTATGTTCATGAACAAAAAGCAAACCCCAAAAAGCCAACTATAAGTCGGACAAACTAAAATAAAACAAGTAAAATTTAAATACATTGTAAGTGTTCTGACAGAGGATAGAAAATGCGACATCGAGACCCAAAGACGAATTGACATGGCCAAAGACGCATTTCAAAAGTTAACCAGAGTACTGAGAGACAGGAAAATCTCATTGAAAACAAAGAAAAGAGTGCTGGATTGTTATGTGATGTCTGTCCTTTTGTATGGTAGTGAATGTTGGATGATCTCATCAAAGATGAAGGAGAGGCTTGAGGCAGAAGAAATCTGGTTTTACAGAAGGATGCTGAGGATATCATGGACAGAGCACGTAAGCAGCAACGATGTGTTGGAGAGGATGCAAGCGAGAAAAAAGCTCATACTTAACATCAGGAAGTGACTGATGAGGTTCTGTTGTGGACCAGAATAGGTTCGAAAGAAAACACAACTCAGGTATTAGTGTAACAAAGATATATTTACGAAAAGCAAGTAAAAGTATTACACGTCAGGCTAACTGCCAAGTGAAGAACAAGTCAACTCTTCTGTCAATCAACAATTGCCGAATGTCCACTTGAGACAGTCTTCCGATATTTATAGTCATGAGAAAGGTTCATTATGGTACAGCGTGTAGGTCCCATAGCAGGAACACATAATGGAGAATTTAATACTCACAAGACGGATAGAAGGAAAGAGAGACAGGGAAATCAGCGTGAGACGTACTTGTTAGGTCAGAGCAAATGGATAGCGGAACAGGGTTTCGAAGAGATTCTGCACACCCGCAAAATTGGATTGAAAAAGCTAAAATAATTTGGGAGAAACCCAAAGTAAAATTGCACAGGTCAGTTCGAAAAGCAAATTTTGAATCCTGATTGGATTAAAAACAGCAAATTCATATATGACGTATTTTCACATCGAGACGGGAAAAGGCTCGCTGGAGCCGGCATCATCAGAAGCTTCACTATTTAAACAACGTTGCTAACCTGTCCAAGTCCGTCAGATAGAAGCGGTAGTTGACAGCATTTCACAATGTAAGGAAAAAACTTCAAGCTGACTCGCTTTTGTGGCAATTTTACTTTTCTTCTTTTTCATTCCACGCCAACCCGGACGTAGGGCGCGCCACACTTCATTCGACCTCTTCTTCCAACATCCTTTTCTTCATTTTCACACCACGCCTCCAAAAGACAACAACAACGACAAAATGGACGCGTTAAGTACAATTTCTTTATTTATTTTGCCTTCTCTCTCTCTGAACCTTATCAACAAGAGGAAGGAACAAAGACTTTACATTCCGTTACTACAAAATCATGAACTCTAAACTTCGGCGGACATTTTAAATACCTACATTTCTCTACGAACTATTTTAACTACAAATTTGCATGCATTTTCTCAATGAACATTTTTCTTCTCACAAATATGTTATTGTGTTCAGTTAACAAAATTTCACTTATATTTTTTTCTTACACTTTTGTTATTCTGTAAATAAATCTTTGTTTTAATGTACGCACGAAATATCCTTTCACATTTCAACAACCAACCTTCAACCTTCTGATAATTAAATTGTCAGAACTTCGGATTTTTTCGCACAAGGCCAATTTACCAAGCATCACCAAGGCCCCTACAACTTGTTCAGTCCATGGTATTCTCAGCATCCTTCTCTAGAACCACATATCTGTTGCTTCGAGTCTTTCCATCATCTTTGGTGAAAATGACGAGCATCCACTGCCATACTGAAGGACAGATATCACATTAAAATCCAGTACACTCTTATTTGTTTACATCTAAATTTTTCTGTCTGTCAATACTCTACTCAACTTCTGCAATGCATCCTTGGCCATGACAACACGCCTTCGGATCACAGTGTTGCACTTACCGTCCTCTAACCCTTCCCAGGTATTTAAATTTATGTACTTGCTTAATTATCCCCGGTGTTTATTTCGCATTTTGCGATCCTCTTTTACCGTGAGAGAAAAACAAATTACAGGGAGTGTATGAAAAATGAATTAAAGATGGTTGGAATTCAAAGAGATAGAAAATGACAAGTGACGTTACATTCAAACTTTTGGAGATTGTAGCTATCAGAGAAGCAAACAAATGGAAAGGAGTTCCATAGGCGGAGAAAAAAGTAAAGTGTTTAAATTTTGCATTTGAGTAACCTTCTAAAATGTTAGAAAATCTTACGGTGTTAAGGACAGGTAAATTAAATGTCGTCTGTATTTGGCATATTAAATGTCGTCTGTATTTGGCATATTAAATGTCGTCTGTATTTGGCATATTAAATGTCGTCTGTATTTGGCATATTAAATGAAATTGAATGAATGTTGTTGTCATTGATCTGTCATGTAATCATTATTTAATTATTTATTTCGTATATATTTTAGTCATTTTATTTCGTATATATTTTAGTCATTTTATTTCGTATATATTTTAGTCATTTTATTTCGTATATATTTTAGTCATTTTATTTCGTATATATTTTAGTCATTTTATTTCGTATATATTTTAGTCATTTTATTTCGTATATATTTTAGTCATTTTATTTCGTATATATTTTAGTCATTTTATTTCGTATATATTTTAGTCATTTTATTTCGTATATATTTTAGTCATTTTATTTCGTATATATTTTAGTCATTTTATTTCGTATATATTTTAGTCATTTTATTTCGTATATATTTTAGTCATTTTATTTCGTATATATTTTAGTCATTTTATTTCGTATATATTTTAGTCATTTTATTAATTAATTTGTTCATTATATCTATTCACCTTACTAATTTATTTATTATTTTAACGGTAACGAGGTAACCTTTTAATATAAATATTTCATGTTTATGCATAAATATGATGACTTAAGAAAGAATAATTTCTTTTAAGAAAGGAGATATTTGAAAAAAATCCATAGTGTATTTTCTGTTCTGGCATCTTTCAGGTTTTGCACTTTCAAGAACTTTTGTTTTAGAGAAAATTTTTTGTTTTTTTGCAAAAAAGCCTGCCTTCTTCTACCGGATGCTCGTGGCCTAGGGGTAGAATCGCCGACTGACGCCGATTCGGTCGGGTTAGGAAGCGATCGGAGTCTAAGCCGTACTGATGAGCTGTGAGACAGTGAAACAGATCTGTCTGCGGATGACTATAGTATTTACGCTCTCACACCCTGATTGAGCACTCTGGAAGAGTGGGAGGCTTTGTAAACAGTAGCTACTCCGGCATTTACGCACCGCTCATTCGATAATGAATTGGAGCACGCTAGCTATTGGGCGTGTTTATACGCGCAAAAAAGCCTGCCTTCTTCTACCGGATGCTCGTGGCCTAGGGGTAGAATCGCCGACTGACGCCGATTCGGTCGGGTTAGGAAGCGATCGGAGTCTAAGCCGTACTGATGAGCTGTGAGACAGTGAAACAGATCTGTCTGCGGATGACTATAGTATTTACGCTCTCACACCCTGATTGAGCACTCTGGAAGAGTGGGAGGCTTTGTAAACAGTAGCTACTCCGGCATTTACGCACCGCTCATTCGATAATGAATTGGAGCACGCTAGCTATTGGGCGTGTTTCTACGCGCAAAAAAGCCTGCCTTCTTCTACCGGATGCTCGTGGCCTAGGGGTAGAATCGCCGACTGACGCCGATTCGGTCGGGTTAGGAAGCGATCGGAGTCTAAGCCGTACTGATGAGCTGTGAGACAGTGAAACAGATCTGTCTGCGGATGACTATAGTATTTACGCTCTCACACCCTGATTGAGCACTCTGGAAGAGTGGGAGGCTTTGTAAACAGTAGCTACTCCGGCATTTACGCACCGCTCATTCGATAAAGAATTGGAGCACGCTAGCTATTGGGCGTATTTCTACGCGCAAAAAAGCACCACCTTCTTCTACCGGATGCTCGTGGCCTGAGGTAGAATCGCCGACTGACGCCGATTCGGTCGGGTTAGGAAGCGATCGGAGTCTAAGCCGTACTGATGAGCTGTGAGACAGTGAAACGGATCTGTCTGCGGATGACTATAGTATTTACGCTCTCACACCCTGATTGAGCACTCTGGAAGAGTGGGAGGCTTTGTAAACAGTAGCTACTCCGGCATTTACGCACGCTCATTCGATGTGGGTGGAGCACGCTAGCTATTGGGCGTGTTTCATGGCCACCTTCTTCTACCGGATGCTCGTGGCCTAGGGGTAGAATCGCCAAATGACGCCGATTCGGTCGGGTTGAAGCGATCGGAGTCTAAGCCTACCGTACTGATGAGCTGTCAGACAGTGAAACAGATCTGTCTGCGGATGACTATAGTATTTACGCTCTCACACCCTGATTGAACACTCTGGAAGAGTGGGAGGCTTTGTAAACAGTAGCTACTCCGGCATTTACGCACCGCTCATTCGATAATGAATTGGAGCACGCCAGCTATTGGGCCGTGTTTCTACGCGCAAAAAAACCTGCCTTCTTCTACCGGATGCTCGTGGCTAGGGGTAAGTCGCCGACTGACGCCGATTGGTCGGGTTGAAGCGATCAGGTCAGCGCCGTACTGATGAGCTGTGAGACAGTGAAACAGATCTGTCTGCGGATGACTATAGTATTTACGCTCTCACACCCTGATTGAGCACTCTGGAAGAGTGGGAGGCTTTAAACAGTAGCTACTCCGGCATTTACGCACCGCTCATTCGATAATGAATTGGAGCACGCTGGCTATTGGGCGTGTTTCTACGCGCAAAAAAGCCTGCCTTCTTCTACCGGATGCTCGTGGCCTGGGGGTAGAATCGTGCGACTGACGCCGATTCGGTCGGTTGAGAGGCGGTCAGGGTCTAAGCCGTACTGATGAGCTGTGAGACAGTGAAACAGATCTGTCTGCGGATGACTATAGTATTTACGCTCTCACACCCTGGTTGACACTCTGGAAGAGTGGAAGCTTTGTAAACAGTAACTACTCCGGCATTTACGCACCGCTCATTCGATAATGAATTGGAGCACGCTAGCTATTAGGCGTGTTCTACGCGCAAAAAGCCTGCCTTCTTCTACCGGATGCTCGTGGCCTAGGGGTAGATGTGACTGACGCCGATTCAGTCGGGTTAGGAAGCGATCGGAGTCTAAGCCGTACTGATGAGCTGTGAGACAGTGAAGTGAATCTGTCTGCGGATGACTATAGTATTTACGCTCTCACACCCTGATTGAGCACTCTGGAAGAGTGGGAGGCTTTGTAAACAGTAGCTACTCCGGCATTTTTACACACCGCTCATTCGATAATGAATTGGAGCACGCTAGCTATTGGGCGGCTGTTCTACGCGCAAAAAGCCTGCACTTCTTCTACCAGAATTACTCGTGGCCTAGGGTAGAATTAACCGACTGACGCCGATTCAGTCGGGTTATTGAGACGATCGGAGTCTAAGCCGTACTGATGAGCTCTATGAGACATTGAAACGGTCTGTCTGCGGATGACTATAGTATTTACGCTCTCACACCCTGATTGAGCACTCTGGAAAAGTGGGAGGCTTTGTAAACAGTAGCTACTCCGGCGTTGCACACTCATTCGTGTCAGATTGGAGCACGCTAGCTATTGGGCGTGTTTCTGTACAAAAAGCCTGCCTTCTTCTACCGGATGCTCGTGGCCTAGGGTAGAATCGCCGACTGACGCCGATTCGGTCGGGTTAGGAAGCGATCGGAGTCTAAGCCATGCTGATGAGCTGTGAGACAGTGAAACAGATCTGTCTGCAGATGGCTTGATTTGCATCTCTCACCCTGATTGAGCACTCTGGAAGAGTGGGAGGCTTTAATAACAGTAGCTACTCCGGCATTTACGCACCGCTCATTCGATAATGAATTGGAGGGCACGCTAGCTATTGGGCGTGTTTCTACGCGCAAAAAAACCTGCCTTCTTCCACTGCCGAGATGCTCGTGGCCTAGGGGTAGAATCGCCGACTGACGCCGATTCGGTCGGGTTAGGAAGCGATCGGGAGTCTAAGCCGTACTGATGAGCTGTGAGACAGTGAAGCAGATCTGTCTGCGGATGACTATAGTATTTACGCTCTCACACCCTGATTGAGCACTCTGGAAGAGTGGGAGGCTTTATGTAGTATTCTCCGGCATTTACGCACCGCTCATTCGATAATGAATTGGAGCACGCTAGCTATTGGGCGTGTTTCTACGCGCAAAAAAGCCTGCCTTCTTCTACCGGATGCTCGTGGCTGAGGTGCAGAATCGCCGACTGACGCCGATTCGGTCGGGTTAAGAAGCGATCGGGTCTAAGCCGTACTGATGAGCTGTGAGACAGTGAAACTATGACTAGTATTTACGCTCTCACACCCTGATTGAGCACTCTGGAAGAGTGGGAAGCTTATGAAGCAGTAGCTACTCCGGCATTTACGCACCGCTCATTCGATAATGGGTCTGGAGCACGCTAGCTATTGGGCGTCGTTTCTACGCGCAAAAAAAGCCGCATTCTTCTACCGGATGCTCATGGCCTAGGGGTAGAATCGCCGACTGACGCCGATTCGGTCGGGTTAGGAAGCGATCGGGAGTCTAAGCCGTACTGATGAGCTGTGAGACAGTGAAACTATGACTATAGTATTTACGCTCTCTCACCCTGATTGAGCACTCTGGAAGAGTGGGAGGCTTTGTAAACAGTAGCTACTCCGGCATTTACGCACCGCTCATTCGATAATGAATTGGAGCACGCTAGCTATTGGGCGTGTTTCTACGCGCAAAAAAGCCTGCCTTCTTCTACCGGATGCTCGTGGCCTAGGGGTAGAATCACCGACTTAAGCGCCGATTCGGTCGGGTTAGGAAACGATCTAAAGATCTAAGCCGTACTGATGAGCTGTGAGACAGTGAAACAGATCTGTCTGCGGATGACTACTAATGGCCCATATACACCTGATTGAGCACTCTGGAAAGTGCGGAGGCTTTGTAAACAGTAGCTACTCCGGCATTTACGCACCGCTCACATTCGATAATGAATTGGAGCACGCTGGCCTGGGCGGTGTTTCTACGCGCAAAAAAGCCTGCCTTCTTCTACCGGATGCTCGTGGCCCAGGTAGAATCGCCGACTGACGCCGATTCGGTCCGGGTTAGAAGCGATCCGGAGTCTAAGCCGTACTGATGAGCTATGAGACAGTGAAACAGATCTGTCTGCGGATGACTATCGTGTTTACGCTCTCACACCTGATTGAGCACTCTGGAAGAGTGGGAGGCTTTGTAAACAGTAGCTACTCCGGCATTTGCACACCGCTCATTCGATAATGAATTGGAGCACGCTAGCTATTGAGCGTGTTTATACGCGCAAAAAAGCCTGCCTTCTTCTACCGGATGCTCGTGGCCTAGGGGTAGAATCGCCGACTGACGCCGATTCGGTCGGGTTAAGAAACGATCGGGTCTAAACCGTACTGATGAGCTGTGAGACAGTGAAACAGATCTGTCTGCAGATGACTATAGTATTTACGCTCTCACACTGATTGAGCACTCTGGAAGAGTGGAAGCTTCTCAACAGTAGCTACTCCGGCATTTACGCACCGCTCATTCGTCGTGAATTGGAGCACGCTAGCTATTGGGCGTGTTTCTACGCGCAAAAAAACCTGCCTTCTTCTACCACCGGGATGCTCGTGGCCTAGAGGTAGAATCGCCGACTGACGCCGATTCGGTCGGGTTAGGAAGCGATCGAGTCTAAGCCGTACTGATGAGCTGTGAGACGGTGAAACAGATCTGTCTGCGGATGACTATAGTATTTACGCTCTCACACCCTGATTGAGCACTCTGGAAGAGTGGGAGGCTTTGTAAACAGTAGCTACTCCGGCATTTACGCACCGCTCATTCGATAATGAATTGGAGCACTTCGCTATTGGGCGTGTTTCTACGCGCAAGAATCTGCCTTCTTCTACCGGATGCTCGTGGCCTAGGGGTAGAATCGCCGACTGACGCCGATTCGGTCGGGTTAGGAAGCGATCGGAGTCTAAGCCGTACTGATGAGCTGTGAGACATTGAAACTATGACTATAGTATTTACGCTCTCACACCTGATTGAGCACTCTGGAAGAGTGGGAGGCTTTGTAAACAGTAGCTACTCCGGCATTTGCACCACCGCTCATTCGATAATGAATTGGAGCACGCTAGCTATTGGGCGTGTTTATACGCGCAAAAAGCCTGCCTTCTTCTACCGGATGCTCGTGGCCTAGGGGTAGAATCGCCGACTGACGCCGATTCCGGGTCGGGTTAGGAAGCGATCGGAGTCTAAACCGTACTGATGAGCTGTGAGACAGTGAAACAGATCTGTCTACCCGGATGACTATGGTATTTACGCTCTCACACCCTGATTGAGCACTCTGGAAGAGTGGGAGGCTTTGTAAACAGTAGCTACTCCGGCATTTACGCACCGCTCATTCGATAATGAATTGGAGCACGCTAGCTACTTGGGCGTATTTCACGCGCAAAAAAGCCTGTCTTCTTCTACCGGATGCTCGTGGCCTAGGGGTAGAATCGCCGACTGACGCCGATTCGGTCGGGTTAGGAAGCGATCGGAGTCTAAGCCGTACTGATGAGCTGTGAGACAGTGAAACAGATCTGTCTGCGGATGACTATAGTATTTACTCTCACCACCCTGATTGAGCACTCTGGAAGAGTGGGAAGCTGTAAACAGTAGCTACTCCCGGCATTTACGTACCTTCATTCGATAATGAATTGGAGCACGCTAGCTATTGGGCGTGTTTCTACGCGCAAAAAAGCCTGCCTTCTTCTACCGGATGCTCGTGGCCTAGGGGGTAGAATCGCCGACTGACGCCGATTCGGTCGGGTTAGGAAGCGATCGGAGTCTAAGCCTTGCTGATGAGCTGTGAGACAGTGGGGGAAACGGGTCTGTCTGCGGATGACTATAGTATTTGCGGCTCTCACACCCTGATTGAGCACTCTGGAAGAGTGGGAAGCGCCTGTAAACAGTAGCTACTCCGGCATTTACGCACCGCTCATTCATTAATGAATTGGAGCACGCTAGCTATTGAGCGTGTTTCTACGCGCAAAAAAGCCTGCCTTCTTCTACCGGATGCTCGTGGCCTAGGGGTAGAATCGCCGACTGACGCCGATTCGGTCGGGTTAGGAAGCGATCGGAATTAAAGCCGTACTGATGAGCTGTGAGACGGTGAAACAGATCTGTCTGCGGATGACTATAGTACCCCCACGCTCTCACACCCTGATTGAGCACTCTGGAAGAGTGGGGAGGCTTTGTAAACAGTAGCTACTCCGCATTTACGCACCGCTCATTCGATAATGGTGGGAGCGCTAGCTGTGGGCGTGTTTCTACGCGCCGCCTGCCTTCTTCTACCGGATGCTAGTAGCTAGGGGTGAAATCGCCGACTGACGCCGATTCGGTCGGGTTAGGAAGCGATCGAGTCTAAGCCGTACTGATGAGCTGTGAGACAGTGAAACAGATCTGTCTACCAGATGACTATAGTATTTACGCTCTCACACCTGATTGAGCACTCTGGAAGAGTGGGAGGCTTTGTAAACAGTAGCTACTCCGGCATTTACGCACCGCTCGTTCGATAATGAATTGGAGCACGCTAGCTATTGGGCGTGTTTCTACGCGCAAAAAAGCCTGCCTTCTTCTACCGGATGCTCATGGCCTGGGGTAGAATCATGACCTGACGCCGATTCGGTCGGGTTAGGAAGCGATCGGAGTCTAAGCCGTACTGATGAGCTGTGAGACAGTGAAACGAATCTGTCTGCGGATGACTATAGTATTTACGCTCTCACACACCGATTGAGCACTCTGGAAGAGTGGGAGGCTTTGTAAACAGTAGCTACTCCGGCATTTACGCACCGCTCATTCGATAATGAGTGGAGCACGCTAGCTATTGGGCGTGTTTCTACGCAAAAAGCCTGCCTTCTTCTACCGGATGCTCGTGGCCTAGGGGGTAGAATCGCCGACTGACGCCGATTCGGTCGGGTTAGGAGCGATCAGGTGCAGCCGTACTGATGAGCTGTGAGACAGTGAAACAGATCTGTCTGCGGATGACTATAGTATTTACGCTCTCACCCTGATTGAGCACTCTGGAAGAGTGGGAGGCTTTGTAAACAGTAGCTACTCCGGCATTTACGCACCGCTCATTCGATAATGAATTGGAGCACGCTAGCTATTGGGCGTGTTTCTACGCGCAAAAAGCCTGCCTTCTTCTACCGGATGCTCGTGGCCTAGGGGTAGAATCGCCGACTGACGCCGATTCGGTCGGGTTAGGAAGCGATCGGAGTCTAAGCCGTACTGATGAGCTGTGGGGCAGTGAAGCAGATCTGTCTGCGGATGACTATAGTATTTACACTCTCACACCTGATTGAGCACTCTGGAAGAGTGGGAGGCTTTGTAAACAGTAGCTACTCCGGCATTTACGCACCGCTCTTCGATAATGAATTGGGGCACGCTAGCTATTGGGCGTGTTTCTACGCGCAAAAAATACTACCTTCTTCTACCGGATGCTCGTGGCCTAGGGGTAGAATCGCCGACTGACGCCGATTCGGTCGGAGTTGGAGACGATCGGAGTCTAAGCCGTACTGATAAGCTGTGAGACAGTGAAACAGATCTGTCTGCGGATGACTATAGTATTTACGCTCTCACACCCTGATTGACACTCTGGAAGAGTGGGAGGCTTTGTAAACAGTAGCTACTCGGCATTTACGCACCGCTCATTCGATAATGAATTGGAGCACGCTAGCTATTGGGCGTGTTTCTACGCGCAAAAGCCTGCCTTCTTCTAACGGATGCTCGTGGCCTAGGGGTAGAATCGCCGACTGACGCCGATTCGGTCAGGGTTAGGAAGCGATCGGAGTCTAAACCGTACTGATGAGCTGTGAGACAGTGAAACAGATCTGTCTGCGGATGACTATAGTATTTACGCTCTCACACCCTGATTGAGCACTCTGGAAGAGTGGGCTTTGTAAACAGTAGCTACTCCTGTGTTACGCACCGCTCATTCGATAATGAATTGAACACCGCTAGCTATTAGGCGTGTTTATACACGCACAAAAAAGCCTGCCCCTTCTTCTACCGGATGCTCGTGGCCTAGGGGTAGAATCGCCGACTGACGCCGATTCGGTCGGGTTAGGAAGCGATCGGAGTCTAAGCCGTACTGATGAGCTGTGAGACAGTGAAACAGATCTAACTCTGCGGATGACTATAGTATTTACGCTCTCACTGATTGAGCGCTCTGGAAGAGTGGGAGGCTTTGTAAACAGTAGCTACTCCGGCATTTGCACCGCTCATTAGGTAATGAATTGGAGCACGCTAGCTATTGGGCGTGTTTCTACGCGCAAGCGTGCCTTCTTCTACCGGATGCTCGTGGCCTAGGGGTAGAATCGCCGACTGACGCCGATTCGGTCGGGTTAGGAAGCGATCGGAGTCTAAGCCGTACTGATGAGCTGTGAGACAGTGAAACAGATCTGTCTGCGGATGACTATAGTATTTACGCTCTCACACCCTGATTGAGCACTCTGGAAGAGTGGGAGGCTTTGTAAACAGTAGCTACTCCGGCATTTACGCACCGCTCATTCGATAATGAATTGGAGCACGCTAGCTATTGGGCGTGTTTCTACGCGCAAAAAAGCCTGCCTTCTTCTACCGGATGCTCGTGGCCTAGGGGTAGAATCGCCGACTGACGCCGATTCGGTCGGGTTAGGAAGCGATCGGAGTCTAAGCCGTACTGATGAGCTGTGAGACAGTGAAACTATGACTATGAAATGTTGTCCTGCACAAGTTGAGCACTCTGGAAGAGTGGAAACTGTAAACAGTAGCTACTCCGGCATTTTACGCACCGCTCATTCGATAATGAATTGGAGCACGCTAGCTATTGGGCGTGTTTCTACGCGCAAAAAAGCCTGCCTTCTTCACCGGATGCTCGTGGCCTAGGGAGCAGAATCGCCGACTGACGCCGATTCGGTCGGGTTGAAGCGATCGGAGTCTAAGCCATGCTGATGAGCTGTGAGACAGTGAAACAGATCTGTCTGCGGATGACTATAGTATTTACGCTCTCACACCCTGATTGAGCACTCTGGAAGAGTGGGGAGCTGTAAACAGTAGCTACTCCGGCATTTACGCACCGCTCATTCGACCAGCAGAAGCACGCTAGCTATTGGGCGTGTTTCTACGCGCAAAAAAAGCCTGCCTTCTTCTACCGGATGCTCGTGGCCTAGGAGTAGAATCGCCGACACGACGCCGATTCGGTCGGGTTAGGAAGCGATCCGGGTCTAAGCCGTACTGATGAGCTGTGAGACAGTGAAACAGATCTGTCTGCAGGATGACTAGTATTTACGCTCTGCACCCTGATTGAGCACTCTGGAAGAGTGGGAGGCTTTGTAAACAGTAGCTACTCCGGCATTTACGCACCGCTCATTCGATAATGGGTGGAGCACACAAGCTATTGGGCGTGTTTCTACGCTAAAAAACCTGCCTTCTTCTACCGGATGTAATGTTTTCGGTAGAATCGCCGACGGGCGATTCGGTCGGGTTAGGAAGCGATCGGAGTCTAAGCCGTACTGATGAGCTGTGAGACAGTGAAACAGATCTGTCTGCGGATGACTATAGTATTTACGCTCTCACACCCTGATTGAGCACTCTGGAAGAAGTGGGAGGCTTCAAAAACAGTAGCTACTCCGGCATTTACGCACCGCTCATTCGATAATGAATTGGAGCACGCTAGCTATTGGGCGTGTTTCTACGCGCAAAAAGCCTGCCTTCTTCTGCACCGGATGCTCGTGGCCTAGGGGTAGAATCGCCGACTGACGCCGATTCGGTCAGGTTGAGCTTGATCGGAGTCTAAGCCGTACTGATGAGCTGTGAGACAGTGAAACAGATCTGTCTGCGGATGACTATAGTATTTACGCTCTCACACCCTGATTGAGCACTCTGGAAGAGTGGGAGGCTTTATGTGTGCTTCTCGGCATTTACGCACCGCTCATTCGATAATGAATTGGAGCACGCTAGCTAGCTGGGCGTGTTTCTACGCGCAAAAAAGCCTGCCTTCTTCTACCGGATGCTCGTGGCCTAGGGGTAGAATCACCGACTGACGCGATTCGGTCGGGTTAGGAAGCGATCGGAGTCTAAGCCGTACTGATGAGCTGTGAGACAGTGAAACAGATCTGTCTGCGGATGACTATAGTATTTACGCTCTCACACCCTGATTGAGCACTCTGGAAAAGTGGGAGGCTTTGTAAACAATGACTACTCCGGCATTTACGCACCGCTCATTCGATAATGAATTGGAGCACGCTAGCTATTGGGCGTGTTTCTACGCGCAAAAAGCCTGCCTTCTTCTACCGGATGCTCGTGGCCTAGGGGTAGAATCGCCGACTGACGCCGATTCGGTCGGGTTAGGAAGCGATCGGGTCACAAGCCGTACTGATGAGCTGTGAGACAGTGAAACAGATCTGTCTGCAGATATTTATAGTATTTACGCTCTCACACCCTGATTGAGCACTCTGGAAGAGTGGGAGGCTTTGTAAACAGTAGCTACTCCGGCATTTACGCACCGCTCATTCGATAATGAATTGGAGCACGCTAGCTATTGGGCGTGTTTCTACGCGCAAAAAGCCTACCTTCTTCTACCAGATGCTCGTGGCCTAGGGGTAGAATCGCCGACTGACGCCGATTCGGTCGGAGTTGAAAGCGATCGGAGTCTAAGCCGTACTGATGAGCTGTGAGACAGTGAAACAGATCTGTCTGCGGATGACTATAGTATTTACGCTCTCCACCTGATTGAGCACTCTGGAAGAGTGGGAGGCTTTGTAAACAGTAGCTACTCCGGCATTTTTACGCACCGCTCATTCGATAATGAATTGAAGCACGCTAGCTATTGGGCGTGTTTCTACGCGCAAAAAAGCCTGCCTTCTTCTACCGGATGCTCGTGGCCTAGGGGTAGAATCGCCGACTGACGCCGATTCGGTCGGGTTAGGAAGCGATCGGAGTCTAAGCCGTACTGATGAGCTGTGAGACAGTGAAACAGATCTGTCTGCGGATGACTATAGTATTTACGCTCTCACACCCTGATTGAGCACTCTGGAAAAGTGGGAGGCTTTGTAAACAGTAGCTACTCGGCATTTACGCACCGCTCATTCGATAATGAATTGGAGCACGCTAGCGTGGGCGTGTTTCTACGCGCAAAAAGCCTGCCTTCTTCTACCGGATGCTCGTGGCCTAGGGTAGAATCGCCCATTCGCGCCGATTCGGTCGGGTTAGGAAGCGATCGGAGTCCTGACCGTACTGATGAGCTGTGAGACAGTGAAACAGATCTGTCTGCGGATGACTATAGTATTTACGCTCTCACACCCCTGATTGAGCACTCTGGAAGAGTGGGAGGCTTTGTAAACAGTAGCTACTCCGGCATTTACGCACCGCTCATTCGATAATGAATTGGAGCACGCTAGCTATTGGGCGTGTTTCTACGCGCAAAAAAGCCTGCCTTCTTCTACCGGATGCTCGTGGCCTAGGGGTAGAATCGCCGACTGACGCCGATTCGGTCGGGTTAGAAGCGATCGGAGTCTAAGCCGTACTGATGAGCTGTGAGACAGTGAAACAGATCTGTCTGCGAGATGACTATAGTATTTACGCTCTCACACCCTGATTGAGCACTCTGGAAGAGTGGGAGGCTTTGTAAACAGTAGCTACTCCGGCATTTACGCACCGCTCATTCGATAATGAATTGGAGCACGCTAGCTATTGGGCGTGTTTCTACGCGCAAAAAAGCCTGCCTTCTTCTACCGGATGCTCGTGGCCTAGGGGTAGAATCGCCGACTGACGCCGATTCGGTCGGGTTGGGAAGCGATCAAATTAATGCCGTACTGATGAGCTGTGAGACAGTGAAACAGATCTGTCTGCGGATGACTATAGTATTTACGCTCCACCTGATTGAGCACTCTGGAAGAGTGGAGGCTTTGTAAACAGTAGCTACTCCGGCATTTACGCACCGCTCGTTTCGATAGCGAATTGGAGCACGCTAGCTATTGGGCGTGTTTCTACGCGCAAAAAAAGCCTGCCTTCTTTCTACCGGATGCTCGTGGCCTAAGTGTAGAATCGCCGACTGACGCCGATTCGGTCGGGTTAGGAAGCGATCGGAGTCTAAGCCGTACTGGTGACTGTAGAGACAGTGAAACAGATCTGTCTGCGGATGACTATAGTATTTACGCTCTCACACCTGATTGAGCACTCTGGAAGAGTGGGAGGCTTTGTAAACAGTAGCTACTCCGGCATTTACGCACCGCTCATTCGATAATGAATGGAGCACGCTAGCTATTGGGCGTGTTTCTACGCGCAAAAAGCCTACTTTCTTCTACCGGATGCTCGTGGCCTAGGTGTGAAATCGCCGACTGACGCCGATTCGGTCGGGTTAGGAAGCGATCGGAGTCTAAGCCAGCCTGATGAGCTGTGAGACAGTGAAACAGATCTGTCTGCAGATGACTATAGTATTTACGCTCTCACACCCTGATTGAGCACTCTGGAAGAGTGGGAGGCTTTGTAAACAGTAGCTACTCCGGCATTTACGCACCGCTCATTCGATAATGAATTGGAGCACGCTAGCTGTTAGGCGTGTTTCTACACCATGCCTTCTTCTACCGGATGCTCGTGGCCTAGGGTAGAATCGCCGACTGACGCCGATTCGGTCGGGTTAGGAAGCGATCGGAGTCTAGCTTCGTACTGATGAGCTATTGAGACAGTGAAACAGATCTGTCTGCGGATGACTATAGTATTTACGCTCTCACACCCTGATTGAGCACTCTTTGGAAGAGTGGAGGCTTTAGCAAACGGTAACAACTGCTCCGGCATTTGCGCACCGCTCATTCGATAATGAATTGGAGCACGCTAGCTATTGGGCGTGTTTCTACGCGCAAAAAGCCTGCCTTCTTCTACCGGATGCTCGTGGCCTAGGGGTAGAATCGCCGACTGACGCCGATTCGGTCGGGTTAGGAAGTGATCGGTGTCTAAGCCGTACTGATGAGCTGTGATCCAGCGAAACGAATCTGTCTTCGGATGACTATAGTATATATATATATATATATATATATATATATATATATATATATATTAACAACACAGTTTTGCGGTTATTTTTTGTTACCATAACTCACACCCCTGAAGATGATCTCGGAAAGCGATTGAAAGTACTTGGGTACATTGAGAAATGAATGATAATAACATCTATTGACGTTACAGCTCATTTCTGATATCTTTCAATTATAAAACGCAAAAGATTATGTGAGTATGAACGGATTTTATTAAAAATAAGCAGACATAATGTTTGCAATTTATTTAATCTGACATGTCTAGAAGAAAATTTGAAAGAACACTGTATCATTAGATAGTTAATAATGATGGTAATAAACGTTATTTTTGAAAAAATAAACTCACTTCCTTTAATTTTTAGAAATTTTTAGAAATCTTTTCTTTTCGGGGAAAGAGGATGTTAAAAAAGAGGGGATAAAAAAAGAGGGTAGAAAAGATGAGAATACAAAAAAAAAAAAAAAAAAAAAAAGGGAGTTTTTCAGTTTTTCCTCTTTGTTCAGCCCAGTCGGGTTTTTCACTCTTAGCCATTTCTATTAACTCTTTCCTCTCGGTTCTTTCTCTATTGTTTTCCTCTTTACTTTTTATTTCCTCTGCGTCTTTCTTTTTCCTCTTTCTTTTTTGATCTTTCTTTTTTTTCTTTCTCATCTTTTCTATCCTTTTTCTTTTTCCCCGCTTTTTTAATATCCTCTCATCCCGTACGAAAAGATTTCCCAAAATAGAAGGAAGTCATAGCTTAAAAAAAATATTCTTTTAAGAAATAACGTTTATTGGCAATGATTAATTCATTATCAACTCACTGATGATGGATTGTTTTTTCAATGTCGAAACAAAATTTACAATTTTGTAGTAGATTGTAGTTCTAATATAATGATTAATAATAAATACTGATTGCTATATTTGCACATTGAACACTGTTTTAACTTAATATTTTTAACTTAATATTTTCTTCGTTCCTTATACATTGGTATATATATATATATATATATATATATATAGCAAAGTTTTGTAATTTGCTTGAAGCATTGTGTATATTAGGTATATGGTTAGGTACTGAAGGCTGTCACAATGCGTTTAGTAAAATAAAGGACGGTAAAGAAGTTATTGGGTATTACCTATTATTATACATTTATATTTCGAGATCAAAATTTCATCTTCAGAATGGCAGAGAAGCGTGTATCTGTCCGAGTGAGTCCGTGTCTTTCCATAAAGTTTGTGTGCACTTTAAAAACATTATTGTACAAAAAAAGTTTATAAATTTTTTAAAGTGCACACGAAATTTATGGACACCATATATATATATATATATATATATATATATATATATATATATATATATATATATATATATATTATAAAGTATATTTTAGAACATGTACATAACTTCTCTATATATAATCGCTATGAAGGCGCATCCGTTTCTGCATCGGAGTACCGACGCTTCGTCAGGCGATGTGGTACTGGGAATCCTTTTCATTTTCATTTATTTCGTTTTGTTAGGGGTATTGGCTGGGGGGTTTTGATATTGTGATATTTCGTTGACAGTTGGAATTTTTTTGTGGAGAGTGTTAGTGTGTGTTGGTGGGTGTTAGCAAGATAATGTAGTCAGTCTGTGACCGTTGGAATTTAGTAGTTGGTGCGGATATTTTTTTGTTTATTTTTATTTTGCAGAGTCTTTACAATCGGTGTAAGTTTGCATGTTTAATCTTAATATTGGGTTTAGGGAATGCTGTTATTTGTCTTACATTTTTAATTTTTGATTTTTTATATCATTGTTTGGGAATCGATTTCTCTATTCAATTTTTAATTTTAAATCTTTGATTTTTAATTAGATCATTGTTTGAAAGTCATTTTCACTATTAAATTTGTAAGTTTTAATTTTCTATTCTCATATAAATTTCTATTCTCATATCTCGTCTATATATGATTCGATTTATTATGGTTATGTTTATGGTTATTAACCTTACTGTAATTTTATTTATGGTTATAAATCTTACTCTGGATATTAACCTCGCTCTAATTATGGTTATGGTTATTGGCCTGACTCTAATTATGGTTATTGACTTTTCTAATTATGGTCTTTAACCTTACTTTATAATTAATATTGATCAACATCAATTGTGGTTATTAACCTTACTTTATTAGTTAAAACTAATAATGGTTCTACACCTTATTTTAATTCTTAACTTCTGTTTTCATATCTATTCAATATATAATTCATCTTATTTTGGTTATGGTTATGGTTATTAACCTTAATTGATCCTATTCTAATATTGACTATTAACTTTACTCTAATTATGGTTATTAACTTTACTAATTTTAGCTATTAACCTTACTTTCTAATTAATCTTAATTAATACCGATTATGGTTACCAACCTTACTCTTTTAGTCAATAATAATTATGGTTATACACCTTATTTGTAGTTAATATTAAACCTTGTAAAAAATTTTTTTATATATACACATATGTATATATACACCTATATGTATGGGACATATTCTTGTAGTGTTTTTTAGCATGATTGTAATGTTATCTCTCTGATGTGCTTGCAGTTTACTGTGATTTCATGCCTCTCGTTTAAAAGCTTGTTACTGTTCATATATTTAAGTATCTCAATTTTTTCTTGAATACAGAGGAAACATGTTTCCTTTATAGATTTAGGTGTTCTTGCTTGTTTAAGGATTTTCCATTTAACTCTAGGTGTTTTATTTTCGTTTTTTAACTTCCAAAAATATTTGGAGAGAGATGTCATGTTTTGTTTTTCTTTGTTATTGAAGGATGACAGGTGATTATAAAATCGCTTTTTAAATTCGTTCATGGTATTTCCGATATATATTTTTTCATCCTTAGGATTCTCCATGGATGAGATCGAACACATATATATCAGGGATTTCGTCTGACATTTGTTGTTCATGGGGCATTGGTTAGGGTTTCTACAGTTACAGGGGTTGTAGTTATGGGTCGGATTGGTATTAGTGTTGGAGTTATTTTTTTGTGTGCTTTTAATATTTTGTTGTTATGTAGTTTAATTATTTTTTCTAGATTATTGGAGCAGCTATAGCTTAGTTTAATTGTATTTTTATTGAATATTTTATTTAGAGGGTTATTTTTGGGGAAATGCTTATCTATTAGTTGAAGAAATTTATGTCCCAGTTTGAAGTTAATTGACTGATTAAAAGGAGGGTTATACCATATGATTTTTCAGTTAGTATTTGTGCTCTTTGAACTTCTGAAGTTTTCCACAAAATTGATTTTTGATGATTGATATCCGCTATCCTTTGGGATTTTATCGTAAATTACCTTGTGTTTATTCTTTACTGGATGAGTGTGTGGTAATGCGGCGTTCTGTTGATGATGGGATGTGTTTGATAATGGATGGTGGGTGGCTAGAGTTGGGGTTTATATATATTGGGTTCGAATTGTTCTTCATGTAAGGTTGGAAAGTGTTCGATACTAAGTCTAATGTTATGTCTAAGAAGTCTACTCGCTTGATGTTGGGGTTAATCACTACGTTAAGACCGAAGGATTTAAAGACTTTATGAATTATTTTCCTGATTTTATCGACCTTACCTCCAGTAGATTCGTTGATTATCATGAGTCCGTCGTCTCTATATAGTCTTAGAAAATTATACATCGAGCACTGTTTTAAATTAATGTTTTGGACGTGGAAAGAATTCTTCGTTCTGTATCCACACGGATATATATATATATATATATATATATATATATATATATATATATATAAATTAGAGAAAATTTTCAAAATTCAAAGGTGTCGGATGTACATTTCGACATAGGATCTCTAATAGAGACTCTACATTACGTCAGCGACATTGTTTTTCCAAATGGCGAAGGCCCTGAGTTAGAGTGTAGAGGGGTTTTTGGTTAACAACGGTCACAAAGTGGAAAAGGACAGAGCCGGTAGTCGCGGGGTTACAGGGTGTTGAAATGGTATATTTAGGAAGGGGAGGAATAGGAGTATATATATGCGAGTTAAACTCTTTTAGCTGGTGCTTAAAAATTAGGCTAGTTAGATCTTCACTAATATTGGCCTTGTGTCTAACTGAGCTAAGATTAGAATGTATTCAAGGAGTAACTCTTCTGAGTATTTATCAGATTCGATGTTGCTTAATTTTTGAAATCATTTTTTAAACGTGAATTTAACGTAAGGTTTTCGAAATTGAGGAAAGTAGATGAAATGTATTCAAGGGGAAGAATGAAAGAAAAAATTAAAAGATAAGACTGAGTCAAAAAAAAAAAAGAGGCGAATGAAAAGAAAGGAGGAGAGGAAGAGGACTCTAGGGCAGGTGTGTATAAATGAATGAGGAAAATAGAAGAGATAAACGTTGAACAATAAAAGAATGAAGACTAGGGAGAATGAAAGAAATAAAGGATTATTAAAAAAAAGAATAAAGCGAAGAGGAAAAAGAAGAAGGAGAAAAAGAAAAAGCATAAGAGAGAATAAAGAAAACGTCGAAAAAATGACATGCAAGATAAAAAAGAAATGAAAGAAAAAGAAAGAAAATTAAGTGAAAGAAAAAAAATTATGTTAAAAGAAATCAAAGCCGTGTAAAGCAAAGAAAGAAAAATTAATGATAGGAAAAATAATCAAAGAAATGAAAGACAAAGAAATAAGAAACGAAAGAAAAAGAAAAATAAGAAAAAATAAGAAAAAAAAATCAAAAAGAAAAAAGAAAAATCGTAGTAGGAGAGGAGAAAAAAAATTTATAACTTTGTTTCAATCGATCAGTCAGTTAAGTGCCATACGTGATACACGCTTTGGGCGATCAAGTCTCGAAAGAGACATGACTGACTAAGCCAAAGATTATCCCGCAGTAGGTTGCTATTGCTTTCTCCGGTAGACTGGTTGCTGACTAAGGCTATAGAACCCAATCTGTCCTGTTATTTGACTCATAGCTAGAAAGGGAAGATATGTATTATATTATTATATAGTAATAAGTGGGGGATCAGTTTATTACTTCATAACAATATAAAACTGATCCCCCACTTTATGCCCAGTAGAGACCTTAATCATATGTTCAACTATTATATTCAGTCAGTCAGTTAAATGCCATACGTGATACACGCTTTGGGCGATCAAGTCTCGAAAGAGACATGACTGACTAAGCAGAACATTATCCCGCAGTAGGTTGCCATTGCTTTCTGCGGTAGACTGGTTGCCGACCAAGGATAAAGAACCCAATTTGTCCTGTTATTTAACCCATGACTGGAAGGAATAGACGGATTAATAGCTTTTTCGAGGGTATTTGCGCCTAAGTGAATGCAATGAATCTCAGCTGGAATTCGAACTCGGCTCCCCGATTTCTCGTTCCGAGCCGATATCTACAACGCACATTCAGTCCATACTTCTTTTTAATATCCATTCTATTTCAGTTTGTCTTTCCAATTTATCGCTTTTTTATTGGGCATTTTGAAGGAGTTTTCTCTTTACAATTTTGAAGGAGTTTTCTCTTTACAATTTTTCTATACTTTTGCATTTCTCTACTTACAACCATTTCAAAACCTATTTCTTTGTTTTTTTTTATTTTTATTTGATCTTTCTTTCATTCTCTCTTTCTTTCTACTGTCATTTATTTTATCTTTGCTTTCTTTCTTTCTTTCTTTCTTTCTTCTATGATTTATTTCTTCTTTTCTTTTTTTACTTCTTATATTCTTTCACTTGTCAGGTATTCTTTCTTTCTTTCTTTCCAGTTAATTTAATGTTTTCTTTCTTTTAAATTATTTTTCTTTCTTTCTTTCTTTCTTTCTTCTATGAGTTATTTCATCTTTTCTTTCTTTACTTCTTATATTCTTTCGCCTGTCATGTATTTTGTTTTTCTTTCTTTCTTTCTTTCTTTCTTTCTTCTATGATAATTTTTTTTCTTTTTTTTACTTCTTATATTCTTTCCCCTGTCATATATTCTTTCTTTCTTTCTTTCTTTCTTTCTTTCTTTCTTTCTTTCCAGTTAATTTAATGTTTTCTTTCTTTTAAATTATTTTTCTTTCATTTCTTTCTTTCTTTCTTTCTTTCTTTCTTTCTTTCTTTCTTTCTATGAGTTATTTCATCTTTTCTTTCTTTACTTCTTATATTCTTTCGCCTGTCATGTATTTTGTTTTTCTTTTTTTCTTTCTTTCTTTCTTTCTTTCTTTCTTTCCAGTTAATTTAATGTTTTCTTTCTTTTAAATTATTTTTCTTTCATTCTTTCTTTCTTTCTTTCTTTCTTTCTTTCTTTCTTTCTTTCTTCTATGAGTTATTTCATCTTTTCTTTCTTTACTTCTTATATTCTTTCGCCTGTCATGTATTTTGTTTTTCTTTCTTTCGTTTCTTTCTTTCTTTCTTTCTTTCTTTCTTTCTTTCTTTCTTTCTTTCCAGTTATTTAATGTTTTCTTTCTTTTAAATTATTGTTTGTTTGTTTGTTTGTTTGTTTGTTTGTTTGTTTCTTTCTTTCTTTCTTTCTTTACCCGATTTTTTCTTTGTTTGCATCTTTCTTGCTTTCTTTTCTTTTTCAGTTAATTCTTTCTTACGTCTTCGAATTATTTAATATTTTCTTACATTATCTCTTCCCGTTTTCTTTGTTGGTTTATTTGTTTCTTTGTTTGTTTCTTTCTTTTTTCTTTCTTTCTTTTTTTCCATGCAATTATTTAATATTTTCTTTCATAGTCTCTTTCGGTTTTTTTACAGATTTTTTTTTTTTACTTTTAATCGTACTTTCTTCATGGTTGTCATCTTTTTGTTTGTTTGTTTCTTTCTTTCTTTCTTTTGAAAGAGATACAAAAGAAAAAAAAGACGCTTTTTAATGAAATCATGATGGAAGTATTTTTTAGTTGAGTAGGTTGACGACGGTCAATACATGTCATGTAATTAAAGAAACTCCGAAAATTTATGAAAGTAACATAAACTGATTTTTCTAAAGTCAAAGAGCGAATTTTCTGCCAACCAATATCCATCTGCGCTCGATTGACAAAAAGATCAACGCAAGTACCTGCCTAATGAAATTGGCGCGCGAAAACTTACTTCAGTAAATTGCGTATTGTTCTCGAAGTAAAATCAACTTAGTTTTGAGAGCGACATTATTTGACAAGAACTGGAAATTAAATAAACTCTGTGACATTAGTATACATTTTAGTATACGTGCACACACAAAAACACTTATGTACGCAGACTTACACACACAACAGTATACGCGGACACAAACACACACGGACACACAAAAACAAGAACGTAAAATACAGAATAAGTCTTATAACTATAAATTACAGAATAACTTTCATAACCGCAAAAACGCACATTTATACACATACGGATGACACTCCAAAGACACATATAAGCACAAACGCAGTAACACAGAATTGTACGAAGGCGGATACACAAACTGAAAGACACACTCTCACACGCATTAAATACATATACGTCATTTAGGAGTGGGACGTGATGAAAATCTTTTCTATTGTAAATATTTGTGCGGAGGAGCTGAAAATTTTTCGACCCCACTAACAAGAATCTGCCAAAATGACCAAACATTAGACTTTTAAAATGTTTTCTTTAGACACACACACACACACACACACACATATATATATATATATATATATATATATTTAGCGTTTACATTTTATTGGTTTAACAGTAAAATGGTGGGACCTAGTTGCTAATCTTGTGGATCGAGTAAATTCATCTATAGAGGACACTAGTGAGCTAAGTTCATCGGAGTAGAAGCCGTGAAAGTATTTGTAGAAGAGACACAGGGAAGCCACATTGTACCGGTGAGAAAGTGACTGTATCTGAACTGCTAAGTCAGGATCGATCATATTACTGTTTTTTGTACAATGTTTTCTTTTCTGGAAACAAAGTGTGTAAAAATTGTCTAAATGTCCTGCATATCTGAGAGAATTTGGCTATTCCTTTAGTCATTATTAAGGGTGAGTTTTATATTTTTATTTCTACTGAATATCTGAGGTTTTTATATTTCTGAAGTTATAGGAAGGTTTTACAAGGATTACCAAGTTTGAATTTTGTTAAACGGCATATCAGGCACTGTTGGTTATTTAATGCCAAAAAGGTACGATTTTAAGGTATTTCTTTCTAATGTTCAGTTATAGTGAATAAGTTAATTTAGTCAGATATTGATGAAAAATTTTATTTTCTTATTTTTGTTTATTTTAGAAAACTGAATGTGTCTTCTAGTTTTGTATTAAAAAATGTATTGCTCGTAATAATTCTTTTTCCTTCAAAAATGTATTATGGCAATATTTTTTCTTCAAAAATGAATTTTTGGTAATATATTTCCTTCAAAAAATGTATATTTTTATATGAAAGTCTATTTCTATGTATATATTTTTATAAAAGTGTATTTTTATACTTTCATAGTGTTTTAACCCCAGTTTGGGGTTAACTATTTGCCCATAGCTGGGACCCTAACAGGTGCTACCACACCGTGTCAGGGTGCTGAGAACAACAGCAATTAAGAGGTGGTTCCATGCTTCTCACAACCTTCCAATCAGTGGCCTTGCAGCCGGATACAGTTTACCGTCATACCCAGGAACAAGGAATGTTTTAATATCCAATCAAGGTCAGTAAATTGTGGCCGTGTTTATAGTTAATGTTATCGAGTGTTGGCTTTTTATTTTTATTATTAGTGCTTCCGTTATTTTTAATACATTTTTACAAGTGGATGGAGCTATTATATCTAAATATTTGTCTGTCCTTCTGAGATGAAATAGTATTTACATTATTTACATTGTTTGGACTGTTATCCTAACCTTTATTGTCATATTTATATTCACAACGTTTCGGCCGTTGTACGCTCCAGCCTCCTTCAGGTGACTGGTATTTCGAACTGGACCCTTTATTTCGATCACTGGGATATATTGTTCTTGTTCCACATTCATGCTACTTCCGGATGTCTTAGTTATCTGTATAACTATTGCCTTTCTGCTTCCTGTTTTCCTGCATGCTGGAAGTTCTCTTCTGTCGTTCCTGTATTTAAGAACTGTGGTGAACCCTCGGACTCATCCAACTATCGTCCTATCAGCCTTCTACCAATTTTCGGGAAAGTGTTCGAGGCCATAATTAATGCTGAAATAGTTCAACATCTTACTGCCCATAAACTCTATTCTGACAGGTAGTATGGCTTCCGCTTTGCCAGGTCCACAGCCGACATGCTAACGACCGTTACGGAGTACATGTTCCAGGCCCTTGAGGAGTTCGGCGAGACTCGTACTGTTGCTCTGGAAATCTCCAAGGAAGCTACGGGGTTACGGTATTACCGGACGCTTGCTTGATCTAATCCAATTTTTTAAAAATAACTGCAAAATGAAGGTCGGTTTGAATGGGCATACCTCTACATCCTACAGTACAAACGCTGGTGTCCCTCAGGGCTCTATCCTGTGCCCGACGCTCTTCCTTATTTTCATAAATGACCTCCCAGACGAGATCAAGAGCCAACTAGGCATCTACGCAGATGACACCACAATTTACTCCCGCATCAGTAAGAAACCCATCGTGGTGGACAAACATAACCTTGCTGCTGACCTTGAAAGGGACCTACAATCTGTGGTGAATTGGGGTAAGAAGTGGCTTGTCAATTTCAATGTGTCTAAGACCAAGCTGTTGTCTGGCAATCAACGCAGGCAACCTCTCCTGTCTCTCATAAGCATGGAACAAGCGAGTCTCCCTGAGAGCAATACAATGCGCCACCTCGGCCTTACCCTCTCCTCTGATCTCAAATGGAACCACTGCATTGAGTCCATAGCTAAATCCACTGCTAGAAAGGTTGGGTCACTGTGTCGGGCCAGGATGTTTTTCCCGCCTGAATCCATCCTGCATATATACAAATCAACCATTCGTCCATGCATGGAATACTGCTACCATATATGGTCAGGCGCCCCTGCTGCTCATCTCAGTGTTCTCAACAGGCTCCAAAGGAGAATCAGTAATGTGATAGGTACCGACTTGGCGGCTCGACTACAGCCACTTCCCCACCGACGAGATGTGGCCCCCCTTTGTCTGTTCTATAAATACTTTCATGGCTTCTGCTCCAACGAACTTAAGTCACTGGTGCCTCTGCAACAGGTGTTTACTCGTGCAACCAGACTGGCAACTGGGTCCCACCCATTCACAGTCAGGTTAGCCAAATGCAGACGACAATTCTACTCCTGCAGCTTCTTCCCTCGCACTTCCCGCCTGTGGAACTCGCTTCCCTATTCTTGCTTTCCTGACGGCTACAACCTCCAGGAAATGAAATGCAATGTCAATACTCATCTCTTAACCACTTGACTCTAGTTCTTTCTTCACCACCCCGTATATCCTTTCCTTTCTCTCCACCTTTGAAACTGTCATCACACCTGTGATCCCACCCTTCTCTTGCTCCTTTCTAACTGGTTCGTCTTTCTCTTCACTCTCTTCTAATTAATCTTTTTTTACTCTTATGTAGTCCCCTGCACATCAGTGGCGTTACCGCCTTGCTCGAAGTTAAACGATTAACGATACCCTTGGAAAAGGTATTAATCTGTCTCTTCCCTCCAGTTATCTGTTAAATAATAGGACAGATTGGGTTATATTGCCTTGGCTGGCAACCAATCTACCGCAGAAAACAATAGCAACTTACTACGGGATAATCTTCTGCCAAGTCAGTCATATCTCTTTCGAGACATGATCGCCCAAAGCGTGTATCACGTATGGCATTTAGATGACTGATTGAAGTCACGAATCTGGGTCAAATATCTAGATCTAATCAATGCTTTTATCCACTAATCCTTGAGAACAAGGCCACAATGTGTTGACCGTGTTTAGAAAATAAAATACTCCTTTAACTTCAAACGCATTTACAAAATTCCCATATATTCAGTCAAAATAAAAAATTAAAAAAACCCTAATAATGGCTGTATGAATATTCGAAACCGATAGAATATGCTGAACATTTGGCGTTATTTTATAATGAACACTACTCAAATTTGAGTAGCTGCTACGTTTATTTATTTAACAGTATATTTATTTATTTTCGTCTAGCGGCCTGAATCAATTACTCCTTTGGCAAAAATACTTTGTTTGTGTTTAGGTATTTGTTGTGGATCTTCTTCGCCAATTTGTTGGGTAGTTGTGGCGAAACTTCGCCGCAAAATTGTAGTGACCGGTTTGTGCCGGAATTTTGACACGGAACAAGAAGGTAGTTTAAAAAACAGTGGATTAGCATAACAAGATATTCGAAGGAAGTGCTAATAAATTGTAATATCGAAATAAGTAAGTCCGAATGTATTAATAAGATGCCTGACTAGTAGCTGTCGTTAACTGCTGTACTTGACTGATCGTAATTTCTCGTCACTTGACTGCTTCTGACTCCTTCTTCACTACTCCTTAGAAATTACGCAAGTATATAGCAAGAGGAAGAGTTCATTCCTCGTAGGAGAGCACCATAACAGTATTAATCTGACCAGATTTTGATTTGTCTGCAAAGAGTTTTTGTTGCGGAGTCATATCGGATCTAACGACGGTTATTTCTGCCCAGGAGACGTAGGTTCGTATCCCACGGAAAAAATAAATATACTGTTTATTGAATAGCCGTTGACGTTATTCTTAGGGTGGTTAAGATTTTAATGCTCGGGGAAGCATTTAAATTGAAAGCCTGCTCCACAAAGATGCATCCTCCTCCACAATGGTCTACGAAGATGAGAATGGTTTGCTCTTGTGTGCTTGGCATGGCGGCTTCTAGCTTTGTACTAGTGAGACGAATCAATGTAACTCGTCCGTGGTGATAAAGTAGCAACGGGTATGTGACCTTTCGTCTTTGAGAAAGAAATTGTAAGCTAGAAATTAATTCATCACCCACGAGGCCACAGATACCTTTGTGAGTGTAATTGGGTAGACGAAACTATTAGGAAGCCATTGATAGCTGTAATCGTACGAAGTCATAAGTCATAGACGAGCTTTTTCACGTATTGTAGCAATGCACTACCCACATTTGAAAGTTCTGAAGGTTGGATAACAACTGAAAGATGAACCACACTTTTAAAAAATATTTATAATAATGTTATTTATTAATTAATGAAGGTTTTATTAAATTTAATTTATTAATTAATGAAACAATATTTTCCAAGACTTCGGTTTCTTGAATATTAGAAGAAATCTTTTAGTTGCTATTTTTTTTCTACGCGAACACTTGTGATGTGCGTTGTGGTACAGTGGATATCGGCTCGGCTCGGCTCGGCTCGGCTCGGAACGAGAAGTCGGGAGGCCGAGTTCGAATTCCAGTCGTATTCCTTGCATTCACTTACGCGCAAATACGCTTGGAAAAGGTATTAATCCGTCTCTTCCCTCCAGTTATGGGTTAAATACCAGGACAGATTGGGTTCTGTAGGCTTGGTCGGCTACCAGTCTACCACAGAAAGCAATGGCAACCTACTGCGGGATAATCTTCAGCCTAGTCAATCATGTCTCTTTCGAGACATGATCCCCAACCGTGTATCACGTATGGCACTTGACTGACTGACACTTGAATAGCAGTAAACTTCCGTGCGTTGATTCTTTGTTCCTTTCTTTCTTCTTTCTGTTGCCGAACAGCTTTGAGGAAGAAACGATGTACAGGCGAAAGAGAGATTGGCAGAGACAATAATTTTTTCATTTGCTTTTTTTGACGGCCCGAAAAGACGGTTCGTGACTCTGTGTGTATATACTTTTTTTTTTTTTTTTTTTGAATGAGAGAAGAAAAGATAAAATGAGAGAGTAAGAAATGTGTCTCTTCTACCCATCCTCTCTCCCAAGGTCTTTTTTATATAACGGTTTTTTTTTGTAGGGGAACACTTCCGCTTCTGGCTTGTGATGCTTCTAGAATCGTCCAGAGTTTTTTTTTTTTTTAATTATATCACCCCGAGCAAGCGCAGAGGGCTACGTAAGAGTGAAAAAATTGGAAAAGAGAAAGCCGGAAACCACATCCTAAACAGGGAACAAGGGATGAACCTCTTCACCTGTTCCATAGACGTGGGTGGAGTGTGAACCAGGCGATAGTTTAGTCGATCTACTCCAATTATGGTAGTGGGAAAGTGATCGAAGCTGAGATGCCAGGTTAAGATCAATAACATTGCAAATTATTTGTATTTCATCTAGAATCTCTAAATATATAGTAGAAGCACTAAACTAGAGGTGATTGTAATATTCAATATATGGACAATTTTTTTTAATCATGTCACCCCAAGCAAGGCATTCCTCTGCCACTATAGCGCAGGGGGTTACACAGGGCGATAGACGAGTTAGAATGTACATAGGGGGAGAGTTGGAGAGAATGGGAGGGTTAGTGTGTTAGGAAAGACTAGATTTCTCTTGAAACATCCCGAATCGGAATCCTTTATTTATTTATTTACTTATATATTTTACTAGCGATATAGCCCGTCTTTTCTCGTTTTTTTTATTGGTTATGTGAAAATGTTTGGGTCAAGTGCTCCATATCAAGGCATTAGACTTAGATCTACCAATGACACGATTTTCGTTGAACTTGAGTGATGCGTCTTGGATAAATGCATAAAAGAGCACAAAAAAACCACCCGAAGTTAGATTTGTCGTTGATTTTTTACGAACCTTGTACATTGATTTCGAAAGTTTTTGTGTACATCAAAGGTTCGGATCTTGAGCTACAAGTTCCTCGATTTTGGTTGATATCGCATAAGGTGCCCCGGAGGAAAAGAGCTTGTAAATTCTAAGCGTTTCGGTGATTTCTGCCGTATCCTGTAAATCGATACGAAAAATCTTTGCGTACATCTAGGTTTCATGTCAGGATCGACAAATGACCCAATTTTGGTTTACATCGAACCAAGGGTTTCGGAGGAGTAGAATTTTTTAGAATGGCGACACACACACACAACACACTGAGACAGACAAACAAATACATTTATATATATATATATGTGTGTGTGTGTGTGTGTGTGTGTGTGTGTGTGTGTGTGTGTGTGTGTGTCCTATGTTACCTATTACATAACAGTATTGCTCTCGTTCAAACAGTTGATCACACCTGATTCTGTATTCTCTTCGGAATCTCTATCCCTTCTCGGCATGGTTGCAGTATAAATGTATGTGCGTGTATGTACGCATGGGTGTTTAGCAATCAGTCAGTTTGGAGATGTGCGTGGTGGTACAGTGGATATCGGCTCGGAACAAGAAATCGGCAGAGCAGAGTTCAGTTTCTTGAATATTAGAAGAAATCTTTTAGTTGCTATTTTTTTCTATGTGAACACTTGTGATGTGCGTTGTGGTACAGTGGATATCGGCTCGGCTCGGAACGAGAAGTCGGGAAGCCGAGGTCGAATTCCAGTCGTATTCCTTGCATTCACTTCCGCGCAAATACGCTTGGGAAAAGTATTAATCCGTCTCTTCCCTGCAGTTATGAGTTAAATAACAGGAGAGATTGGGTTCTGTAGGCTTAGACGGCTACCAGTCTACCGCAGAAAGCAATGGCAACCTACTGCGGGATAATCTTCTGCACAGTCAGTCATGTCTCTTTCAAGCGTGTTTCACGTATGGCACTTAACTGTCTGTTTAGCAATATTTGATTAACTAACAAAATATGTGGGTATTTTCTTAATATTTAGGCTTCTGTATTTATGAATATTGCAAGCTGTTGGCAATAAAAATTATTTTGCTACAGACAACCAGATTTACCAAATTATTAATAATGTCTTTTCGGCCCACATTAACACCAGGAGAGCAAAATACGAATCAAAATTTAAAAAATAAACTACCTACAGAGTTGTTTGTAAGCTCTCCCTTAAAATTATGAGGTATCATAAAAAACATTTGTACCGTGGTGTTTTCAAATAGACCATTTTAAATATTATAGATATGTCATATAATCTTTAAAGTTTTCCTGTTATATAGTTTTAAGTTAAAAAAAAAGTTTTATTTTAAAAATTTCAATAAAAAAGCCGATATTAAAATTTAATTTATAAGTTTGAAAAATTAAAATCCGCAAAAATAGGTTTAATTTATTTTAAAAATAGTTTATGATCAATCTGTCCGCACTTCAACAGTTTTTCGCATTCGAATCGATGAACAAATTGGTGACTGTCATCTGTCTTTACTTCTAAAATTATTACAGTCAGTTTTGCTTTATGGTCATGTGCTTTTAATTGACACAAATATTAAGACTAAAAACAGAAACAACTTGTCATGATTCGAACTTGTCTAATCATTAAGTTTTAACTTGCCACTTTTTAAATATTAAGGAAAAACGTTTTGTAGAATCAGCAATAATAAAATTAGTAATTCATTACATTTTCGCAACACTGGTACCATCAGATTTGCACACAAGCCATTCAAATTTGTCTGTCTGTTTCTCTGTGTCTGTCTCTGTCTCTGTCTCACTCTGAACACACACACACACACAAATATATATTCACCTTCTCTTTCCCTTCTCTTTTCTCTTATTTTCATTTTTTATTTTATTTTCATTTTATTTTTATCTTTATACTTCTCTTCAGTTAAAGAAAATGCTCATTCCGGCAAAACGATTTGTACCAAATTGAAGAAATATTGTAAGGTCTGATGAAATGAGCTAATTAGCTCATAAAAATAAACTATTGTTTATAACCACTTGAAATGACATGTTGAGTTTTCCTTTATGAATATAATTTGCTCTGGATAACATCCATTGAGCTCTCGATAGAGATATAACACTTAGTATTTATATCTATCTATCTATCTATCTATCTATCTATCTATCTATCTATATAGATAGATAGATAGATAGATAGATAGATATCTATTTTATATATATATATATATATATAAAATCTGCAAATTCTGTCTGTCCGTCCATGTGAATGGAACCCCTCTAATTCTAGTCCCACTTGCCCTAAATAGACATTGCATATCTTTTTATAATCAGGGCGATCAGTCACTCAGTTAAGTGCCTTACGTGATACACGCTAGGGCGATCATGTCTCGAAAGAGACTTGAATGACTGAGCTAAAGATTATTCCGCAGTAGGTTGCCATTATTTTCTGCGGTAGACTGGTTGCCAGCTAAGGCACTAGAACCCAGTCTGTACTGTTATTTAACCCATAACTGGAAAGAAGAGACGGATTAATACCTTTCCAAATGGTATTTGTGCGTAAGTGAATGCAAGCAATTCAACTGGAACTCGGAATTGGCTCCCCTATTTCTCGTTCCGAGCCGATAAGCACTGCGCCACAACGGACAGACATTGCATATTTTTATGGAATCAGAGTGATACCAGATTGAAAATCTGCCCTTCATCAAAAATTGAGATTTTAGTCTGGATGAGAAATGAACAATTAAATGTTCTAATTTTAAAATAACTGAAAAAAATTAGTAATTGTAAAAATTTTTCAAGTATATTGGGTTTAAATCAACACAAAAAACTTTGTGAATGTAATGTTTTTGCTTTAAACTTAATTTAAAATATTTCTAAAACTTTTTGAATAGAAGAAATCAATTTTATTTCTCAAAAGTGCCAAGAGGTTGGCATTTAAATTAAGAGGTTTCATGAGAGAAGTTGTGAAATTCGAGTTTGTGAAGTGGAGGGAATTGAGGAATTCAAAGACATTTCTTCAAAATTCTTATTCCTCTTTACTAAACTGAACCAGAGGTATCTTTAGGTTTGTGCTGGAGGTATAACCCTAAAAGGACCTCTCGTGTAATCGATGTAATTTTCCCGAGTTAAAACCCGTTTCGCTCTGTTTTTTTTTTATAACGCTGTTTCTTAAAAATAGTTTTCTTAATATATTTAGTTTAAATAAATTACCGAAACAAATATCATTAGAAAACAATATGCTGGAGGGTCCCTGAAATAAATGAATGCTAAAAATAATAATAATAAAATCATATTAATTTGTCATGCAGCAACATACAGCGATACCGAAAGATTGATGTGATCAACATACACTACCGGCCATAATTATTAGGAAACAACAGCGTTAAATAAATGATGTATTTCATATTAGTTTTTAGTATTTATTGCCAAGTGAATAATTGTAAATGAAAATAGAATGTCCCTCTTGTTAATACTGCACAATAACATGGGCATCAAATGAATTTATAAATGAAATCAATGAAAGAATGAAGAAAAATTATGGTTATTCAGACGAGTTCATCTTTGCTTCCTTGCCTTGTAAAATTTTGTAAAGTAATAATAACTAAAGAACCATTCTATTTTCACTTAGAAGTATCCACTTGGTAATAAATACTAAAATAGTATAAAATAAATCATTCCTCTTAAAATACTGGGGTGGCCTAATAATTATGGCCGGTAGTGTAGGTGTCAATCAAGGCCCGTTTTGCAGATCAACACTATTTCTACTTTACATTATTAATCTGCCAAAGCGTATATTCTTATATTTTATGGGTACCTATGCTAACAACACAATGGTATAGGTGCACTTCTAGAATTTTAAATGAATAGAACGTGGCAACAGATCGCGCCTCTGATCTAACTTGAACAGCTTCGGGGAGAAAAACTTGTTGGTCATGTTCAATGCTTAAAAAAACAAAAAAGTGACTTTACACTATCACCGAGTGGACCTTGAATTTTCATCTATCGGGATGAACTGGAGTTCTTCCAAGGAGGCCTAGTAGCTTAGTGCCTTTTTGGAAGTAAACTCACCTCAGACCTAAAAAGAACTTGTTTGTTTGTTTGAGTTTTGTTTAATGGCATATCAACACCTCTGTGGGTTATTTAATGCCAAAAAGATGGGGTTTTAAGGTATTTATTTTTAATGTTCGGTTATGGTGAGAAAGATGATTTAGTCAGATTTTAATGATTTTCTTTATTCTTTCTTATTTTAGAAAACTGAAAATGTCTTTTAGTTTGGTATTCAAAAATGTACTGCTGATAATAATTTTTTTTCTTCAAAAATGTGTTATGAATTTTCTTTTTTGCCTTAAAAAATGTATTGTTGGTAATATTTTTCCTTAAAAATGTATATTTTTCTTTACAAGTCTATTTTTATGCATATATTTCTATAAAAGTGTATTTTTATACTTTAATAGTGCTTTGATCCCAGTTTCGGGGTTAACTATTTACCCATAGCTGGGACCCCCTAACAGGTGATACCACTTCGGGTCAGAGTGGATCTGGGAACAACAGCAATAAAGACGTAGTTCCATGTTCCTCACAACCTGCCAATCAGAGGCCTTGTTGCCGGATGCAGTTTACCGTCATAAGCAGGACTCAAGTAGAACTTGGACATACAATCAGTCAGCTAATTGCCATATGTGATACACGCTTGAGTCTCGAAACAGACATGACTGAAAGGACAGAAGATTTTCCCGCATTGGGTTGCCATTACTTTGTGCGGTAGACTGGCTGCTAACCAAGGCTACACAACCCAATCTATCCTGCTGTTTAACCCACAGCTGGAGGAAGACTCATTAATACCTTTTCCAAGGGTATTTGCGCGTAAGTGAATGCAACGTATTCAACTGGAATTATCGCTTCTGTAAAAGTATAGTCATCAGCAGGAGAAAAAGCCCCAGGCGTGATTTGCGACTTGGAGGTTTACATATTATCAGGTGCAGAATTTTAAATATCTAAAAAGCGTTTTAACAGAAGATGGAAAATGAGACAATGAGATCCGTAAACTCATTATACTAGCAAAATACACATTCTCAAACATAAGTCAGTCAGTTAGTTAAGTGCCATACGTGATACACGCTTGGGCGATCTTGTCTCGAAAGAGACATGACTGACTAAGCAGAAGATTATCCCGCAGTAGGTTGCCATTACTTTCTGCGGTAGACTGGTTGCCGACCAAGGCTATAGAACCTAATCTGTCCTGTTATTTAACCCATAACTTGAAGGAATAGACGGATTAATAACTTTTCCGAGGGTATTTGCGCGTAAGTGAATGCAATGAATTCAGCTGGAATTCGAACTCGGATGTGCGTTGTGGTGCATTGGATATCGGCTCGGAACGAGAAATCGGGGAACCGAGTTCGAATTCCAGCTGAATTCTAAACATAAGTCAGTCAGTTAAATGCCATACGTGATACACGCTTGGGCGATCATGTCTCGAAAGAGACATGACTGACTGGGCAGAAGATTATCCCGCAGTAGGTTGCCATTGCTTTCTGCGGTAGACTGGTTGCCGACCAAGGCTATAGAACCCAATCTGTCCTGCTCTTTAACCCATAACTGGAAGGAATAGACGGATTAATACCTTTCCCAAGGGTATTTGCGCGTAAGTGAATACAATGGATTCAACTGGAATTCGAACTCGGCTCCCTGGTTTCTCGTTCCGAGCCGATATCCACTGTACCATAACGCACATAAGTAATGCTCTGAAAAACAGAAAATATTCTTTAGATGCAAAGAATAGAGTGATAAATGTTTTATCCCTCTTCTTATATGTAAGTGAATGCTGGGCAATCTGTCCATGGATGAGAGAAAAAAAAAAACAAAAAAAAAACTAGAGACAGAAGAAATGTGGTTCTACAGAAGAAGACTGAAAATCCCATGCAAGGAGCAAATGACCAATAAGGAAGGCTTTTAAAAATGGTAACTGAAAGAAGACTTAACTCAGAATCTGGAAAAGACATTAAGTTCTTTGAACGCATAATGAGGAAGGAGGGCTTAGAAAACTTCACATTCAAAGCATATTAAGAGCAACAAAGACAGATGAAGGCAATGAGCCACTTATCTGAAATACGCTAAGAACTACACGTGATAGAAAGTTGTAGAGAGTCATAATCATCTATGTCATAATGGGAGAGAAGCAGAATCTTTACTTGATTTGAAATATAAATAAAATTTCACGTTCAGATTAATCCTTTTCGTGTAATTTTAATTATTTGTATTTTGAATGAAGGAAAAATGGAAGATGTATGCAAAAACTACAAATCAAACAGAGAGAGAGAGAGAGAGAGAGAGAGAGAGAGAAAAGAGAGAGAGAGAGAGAATAAAGAGAATGAAAGAAAAGTTAGAAGGGAGAAAAAAGAGAAGTAAAAGAAGATTAGTGATAGAAAAAGAAAGAGGGGTGAAGGGAAGAGAGAAAAGTAAGAATAAGGGAAAAGCTAGCAATGGAAAAAGAGAGAAAAGGAGAAAAAGGTGAAGGAAAAGATAGGACAGGAAAAGTATGTCGAAATCTTCTTCTTGTCTGTGGTGGTTATTAGATAGCATCTTCGTTTTGAAAACAACATAAGAAAGTGAGAAAAGTGGAGACAAGTGAAGGAACAACAACAACAACAACAACAATAATAATAATAATAATAATAATAACGTCCAGAAGAAGAGGAAAACAAAAAAAAAAGAGAATAAATACATGAACGATTCCGGTTAGGCATCAGAGGAAAAATAAATAAATAAAGAAAGAAAGAAAGAAAAAAAGAAAGAAAGACGGATAAAGAAAGAAAGAAAGAAGAATAAAATAAAGAAATAATGAAAAAAGAAATAAAGAAATAAAAGAAAGAAACAAACAAATAAACAAAGGAAGAAAGAAAGAAAGAAAGAAAGAAAGAAAGAAAAACGGATAAAGAAAGAAAGAAGAATAAAATAAAGAAATAAACAAAGGAAGAAAGAAAGAAAGAAAGAAAAGAAAGAAACAAACAAATAAACAAAGGAAGAAAGAAAGAAAGAAAGAAAAACGGATAAAGAAAGAAAGAAAGAAGAATAAAATAAAGAAATAAACAAAGGAAGAAAGAAAGGAAGAAAGAAAGAAAGAAAAGAAAGAAATAAAGAAATAAACAAAGGAAGAAGGAAAGAAAGAAAAACGGATAAAGAAAGAAAGAAAGAAGAATAAAATAAAGAAATAAAGAAAAAATGATAAAGAAATAAAAGAAAGAAATAAAGAAATAAACAAAGGAAGAAAGAAGAAAGGAAAAAGGAAGGTAGAAAATGATTCAGACATGGAAACATAAATGAGATGAAAGAAAATAACAGGAACGCCATAAAAAGAGCCAAAGAAAAAAAGAAGAGTAAATAAAGGAGAAGGGCAACGTTGATGAAAGAATCGGACAGATGTGAGAATGGGGATGGGGAGATAAATTAATATATAAATCAAGAAAAAGAACTAATAAGCTGATGAAAGATTCAAGCCGGAGAACAGAGGGAAAATAAGTAAAAAAGAAAGTAAATAAATAAATAAATAAAAATGAATGGAAGAAGGATTGGAAGAACGGAAAAAAGAAATAAAGAAAGAAAGAACGAAAGAAAGAAAAAGAAAGAAAGAAAGAAAGTAAGGAAGAATGAAAGGGAAAAGAATGAAAACAAGAAATAAATAAATAAATAAATAAAATAAGACAGAAACAAAGAAAATGAGAAGGAAAGAAAGAACAAGAAAAGGAAGCAAGGAAGAAAAAAATATGAAAGAAAAAAAAGAAATAAATAAAAAAAGGAAAAAAAGGAAAAAGAAAGAAAAAGAAAGAAAGGAATGAAGAAAAAAGAAAAGAAAAAGGAAAAAAGAAAGGAAGGAAGGATGTAAGACAAGAAGAAGGAAAGAATGAAAGAAAGATGGAACGAAAGAAAGAAAAAAAGAAAGAAAGAAAGAAGATAGAAAGAAAGAAGGACAGAAAAAAGAGGAAGAGGAAGAAATTAATTCTAACAAAAACACAGAAAGAAAGAAAGAAAGAAAAAGAAAGAAAGAAATAATTAAAGAAAGAAAAAAGAAAGAAAAAAGAAAGAAAGAACGAAGAATAAGAAGAAAATAATTCAGAGGGAAACAGAGAAAATGAAAGAAAGAAAAATAACAGGAAGGATATAAAAACAAAAACCAAAGAAAAGAAAATGGGAACGAAAGAAAGAAGAGAGAATAACTTGATAAAAGTTTCTGACTGGAAAAAAAGATATGATGAGAAAAAACAAATTTATACACGAATAAAGACAAGCGAATAATCCGGTGAAAGATTCAGGCTGAATAGCAGAAGAAAGAATAAGTAAAGAAAGAAAGAACGAAAGAAGAATGAGAAAAATGATTCGACGATGAGATGAAGAAAAGTATCGGGAATGATGGTTAAAAAGGCCAAAGAAAGAAAGAAAGAGGAACCAGGAAGAGCGGATTGAACGGTTTCAAACCATCGAATAAAGACAATATAGAAAGGTGGTATACAACAAATAAAGAAAGAGAAGAACATGAAATCGAACATGACTTCAAATGCATACTTCAGAATGGGAACTAGAGAGGAAAGAAAGAAAGAAAGAAAGAAAGAAAGGAAAAAGACAAAGAAAGTTGGATGAATTATAAAAAACGATAAATACAAGAAAGAATGAAATTAAACATTGTCAAAAGAAAGAAAGAAAGAAAGAAAGAAAGAAAGAAAGAAAGAAAGAAAGAAAGATAACGCCGGAAAAGAAAAGATAGAAAGAAAATGAGCAAATACTGAAGACGTGTGAAGAAGAAGAAGAAGAAGAAGAAGAAGAAGAAGGAGGAGGAGGAGGAGGGGGAGGCCAAGAAAAAGACGCAAAAGAAGAAGAATAAAAAGAAGAAAGAAAGAAAGAAAGAAAGAAAGAAAGAAAGAAAGAAAGGTAACGCCGGAAAAAAAAGGAAATAGAAAATAAAATAGGCAAATAGTGAAGACGTGGTGAAGAAACAGAGAAAGAAGAAGAAGATGAAGGACAAGAAAAAGAGGCAAAAGTAAAAGAAAAAAAGAAGAAGAATGTGCGAAACAACTAAATAAATGAAAAGAATATAAAATGACTAAATAAATGAAAAATAGGTGATCAGGATAGACGGCGAAGAAGAAGAAGAAGAAGAAGCAAAAGAAGAGTTAACAGTTTAGAGAAGTGAAGAGGAGGAGGTTAAGGAAAAAGAAAAGAAGAAATGATTGAGAGAAAAATGAACTTTAAAAAAATATTTTCGAGAAGAAGAAAAAGAAGAAGAAGAAGAAGAAGAAGAAGAAGAAGAAGAAGAAGAACCCGCAATTTAGAGAAAAAGCCATAAAAGAAAGAACAAGAAGATAAAAAAGAAGTGGTTTATGATAGAAGAACTAGAAAGAGGACGATGATAATAAAAAAGAAGAAGATGAAGAAGAAGAAGAAGAAGATGAAGAAAAAGAAGAAGTTGAAGAAGAAGAAATTGAAGAAGAAGAAGAAGAAGAAGAAGAGAAAGTCATTAAAAAAAAGTTACAGGAATAAATAGAAGCATGAGTCCTGAAGGAAAATAATTCTGGTTTTGATTTGACAAATGAAAGAAAATATGAAACAAAATCGATAAAAATCGTTTTCGCGCCAAAACAAATCGATGCATTTCAAAATACGGAGAGAAAGAAAAGGAATGAAAAGAGATAAGAAAGAATAACCGTGAGTGAGAAGAAAAGAGAAGGGAAAATATACAGATAGATACACACACACACTTAGAGAGAGAGAGGAAGAGGGAGAGAGAGAATGAAATAGAGAAAAAGGAGATAAAATATAGGGAGAGGGAAAATATATAAAGAAAAGCTAATAAAATAAATCGTTTAAAAAGTTCGCTGATGCTGCAACCAAATTGACTGACTTAAACAATTTACCAACTTTTGACGTTGGTAGGAAGAATAAAAAGCGGGGAGCATCGAACAAAGCACCGAGAAAATTTACAGCTCCCCGAACTGTTCATTCCACAAAGGTGGGGGTCTACACCCTTACACCACTGCACCTCCGCCCCTAACCAACCGCTCGTCAGTCTGGCTCAACCAAAACACGTTATTTCCCGTTCTCGCTTTTCCTCTAACTTCTTTCAACACCACGCTAATTTTATAAGCAATGTGTTAACAACCTGGCTTGTTCTTGAAAATAAATCATTCATTATCTTTAAGATCTTAGAGGAAAAGAACTATATATTTTTTAAAATTTATCAATCCTTTTTATCGGCTATTTTCTGGCAAAGATTCTTTTTTTTTTTTTCGTTTTGACTTTATCAGTGAATATTTTTTTAGCTTTTCATCTCACTTAATTCGGCGCGGTATTAGAATCTTTAAAAAGCTTATCTCCAGCAAAGGGTGTGAGCGAACCAACTTTACCTACAGAAGAAACATTACAATCGTTAGATCTGAGATTTACTTCTGCGCATATTCAAAATCTTAAAGAGGCTTTTCCTTCTATTACTTTTTTTTAAAAGAATTGACACAGAGTAAAATGTCTCCCTCTTTCGGCGCTAGGCAGCCATGGGTTTGTGGTGATGCCGAGCAAGCGAGGGACCAGATGTTTGCCCTCAGAGATCCAGAAAGCAAATAACCAAAACTGGTCTTTGCGCATCTGGGCTCCACGAAGAAGTAAGCCAAAAATAAATAAATAAATTCCTTTTACGGACCTGTAGCGGAACTCTGGGTCCTGATTGGTCATCAAATCGCAAAATTCAAAATACATCAGAGAAACGGTTTTTCCATAGCTAAAGAAAAAATCGTTTCTGATCAACCTCACAGACTGGATGGTCTCTAACTCACAGAGGTCATTTCAGAGGAGGCAGGTTGCTGACGCACATCAAAGATGTAACACTCAACTTCAAGTGACCAGGACATTGTCCTCTCTCTCTCTCTCTCTCTCTCTCTCTCTCTCTCTCTCTCTCTCTCTCTCCTTCTCTATCTCAACAATTACTGCTACAAACAACTTTATCATTGAATACGAACTCTAAGGTTTATAATTGAACATTAATTTCTACAACTCTTTTTATTCTTTCTTTTAATAAATTTCTATTTAAACATTCATAATGTATATTTTATTATTTCACTCTTCTACACCAATCCCCACATTCCAACCTGCCCACAACCAACCTTCTGATGAAAACCTTTTATAATAATTCTGATGATGATTTATGCAACATAAGCTGGAGGGAGTTTGATTAAGTCTGACACAAGGCCGAACAAACGAAACATTAACCAGCTCCCTACACTTCAGGTTAATAACTGGTAAAGAAAAACGATATATACGTACGTTTGGCTAAAAACCAACAGTTTATCGAGGAAATTTGATTATTTAGACACCTCCACTTAATTGCCAAAAAAAAGTATATCATGATGTTAAAAGTTTTATCATCAAAATGTTTATGCTGTTGTTCAGAGGAAATATCAAATTTTATTGTCATTATTTTTAAAAAGTTTTAATCCTTTCGAAATTTAAAATTAAAATTTCTTTTTTGTTTTCCGCCAGCAATTCACGCTATGTTTACATAATGTGGCTATTAATCAAAACGTAATGTTACGCAAGTCGTTTTTTGGTGTTGAAAGACACATTAATTTGAAAATTCATTTAAAAATCAACTAATTGTCTGATTTTATGAAACTTTCAGGAGTTATTTACAAATGAATGAAATTATTTATGCAATTATTATTTTTAGAAAATCTTGCTAACAATATAGTTTTTACATCTGTTACCCCCCATCATTTCAATTAATTGCATAAAATTTCTAGAAATACATTATCTATACCCATTTTCTATTTATTAGTTAAATGCAGGACTCATTGGGGAATGTAAATCATGAATGTTTTTGTTTTTTTACGGGACCATTTTTTTCGAAAATCTGCTCCGAATAGTAAAATCAAAAATGCCTTAAAACTTTTAATGTCGATAAGGTTTTAATTGATTTTATAAATAATAAAATTTTAGGATATCATATTCTGAAGAAGAAAAAACTTCGATGAATAATGAATTTTTATAAATTGTTTTCATTTTTTTTCTTTGCTAATTAAAGTTTCAAGCATCTTTTAAATTTCTTCCAGTTACTCAGTGTCTTCGGTTATTTACTCATTAAATATAGACTTTATTTACAAATCGAAAATTTATCAGTTTAATACAAATCATTTATAATTAACATTTTAAAAATCATTTCCAATTTTTTTATTGTTAAACTGCACATTTTCTTTTACTATGTAAACTTATAATAGACTTATCATTAAAGGTCACATGTTTTAAGGGTTGTTCCCCTTACGAAATGTTAAACTGTGTTATGTCAAATTTTTGTCACCATATTTCCAGATTGATTGATGGTTGCTCTCATCGCCTATCTGATGGGTTAACGGATCGGATCTTTGCGATAAAGAAATACTTCTATTTTTTTAAATTAATTACAGGACCATTTTTCCGAAAATCTGTTCTTAATAGTAAAATCAAAACTGCATTAAAACTACGCTATTTTTAATGTAGATAAAGTTTTAATTGATTTTATAAATAATATAATTTTAGGATATCATATTCTGAAGAAGAAAAACATTTCTATGAATAATAAACTTTTTAAGAATTGTTTTAATTTCTTTCTTTGCTAATTAAAGTTTCAAACATCTTTTTAAATTTCTTCCAGTTACTCAGTGTTTTCAAGTATTAATTCATTAACTATATTTACAAATCGAAAATTCATAAGGTTAATACAAATCATTTAGAATTAAGATTTTTAAAATAATATTCAAATTTTTTTTGTTATGTTAAACTGCACATTTATTATTATTATTATTATGGAAACTTATAAGAGACTTATCATTAAAATGTTACATGTTTTAAGGGTTGTTTTTCTTTAAGAAATGTTTGGTCAACATACTTCCAGATTGATTGATAGGTGCTGCCATCGCCTATTTGATAGGTCAACGAGTCAGACCTTTGTGATTAAGAAATACTTTTATTCTAAATTTCATATTTATTTCAAATCAGATTAACTTAACTTTAAATTTGATAAATTTCCAAAAATAACGAGTGAGAGATGTATATTTTAGTATTTGTCTATATTTCTGAGATGAGGTAGTATTTACAGTATTTACATTATTCGGACTATTGTCCACACCTTTGTTGCCATTTGTACGCCGTTTAATAATAGATCATTCTATTCGTCTATATTTCTGAGATGAGGTAGTATTTACAGTATTTACATTATTCGGACTATTGTCCTCATCTTTGTTGCTATTTGTACGCCGTTTAATAATAGATCATTCTATTTGTCTATATTTCTGAGATGAGGTAGTATTTACAGTATTTACATTATTCGGACTATTGTCCTCATCTTTGTTGCTGTTTGTACGACGTTTAATAATAGATCATTCTATTTGTCTATATTTCTGAGATGAGGTACTATTTACAGTATTTACATTATTCGGACTATTGTCCTCATCTTTGTTGCTGTTTGTACGACGTTTGATCATAGATCATTCTATTTGTCTATATTTCTGAGATGAGGTAGTATTTACAGTATTTACATTATTCGAACTATTGTCCTCATCTTTGTTGCTGTTTGTACGACGTTTAATAATAGATCATTCTATTTGTCTATATTTCTGAGATGAGGTAGTATTTACAGTATTTACATTATTCGGACTGTTGTCCTCATCTTTGTTGCTATTTGTACGACGTTCCATCACTGGTGTATATCATCCCCGTTCCTTGCGTTGTGTCATTATTGAAAGTCATGAGTTATCTCCCTCTAACCCTGCAATTTACTCGTTCTCCATTACTGTAGCCTGGTATTGAACTCAAAATTCTTTGCGTCAAATCACAGGAACTAGCTAACGTTTATATCCACTGGACCATTTTTACCACATCTTTGACACTCTAACGACGGTTTCCGATGACTTCCATCTTCAGCACCCTTTTAGTTCGCTCAGACACGATGCTTAGTCTTCCTGAACATTGTTCCACGCGACAATGGCCTGCTTCATTAGATTCCCTGACAATATTATTAACCATTTCATGGTTAACCTGGAAAAAAACTTACAATTTCTCTATTTGACTTGCCACACCGATGCTATTCTATTATTTGCCTTCGTTGAAATTCGCGAATTCCCTTACTTTCACGAACTTTCATTGCAAAATATAATTCAACTATCGCTTATATATGAGAGTAGCTTGATACTAACATGGTATTGTCTGAAAAAAAAAAAAAAAAAGAAGGGACGTTAATACACAAGCCAAAATTGCTGTAATCAAGGGTGGGAAAAACTTATCATAGCCCACCGTGTGTGCATATATATATATATATATATATATATATATATATATAGTGGGGTGAGGGTGGCTGAAAATTTATTGTTCCGTCTCCTACTCAGAATTTGTATTTTAATGTTTGGTCATTAAACTTTTGGGAATCGGTTTATGAGAAAAAGTTTCGGTGGGTTAGACATTATTACTCCGTTATTAATGTTGGAATAAATATTATTGCCGGAGTGAATCGTGTGTATCGGGAAATTTTCGGCTATATGGCTCTGTGTTTTAGTTTAATTCTATTATTATTATTATTATTGGTATTATTGTTATTATTGTCATTACTGTTATTATTCATATCATTAATATTTTTATCATCATCATCATCATCATCATCATCATCATCATCATCATCATCATCATCATCAATTTTATCATGATTCGATTTCTTCTATTGCCATACTAATTAGCAAATCTGTGGAAAAACCTAAGGCAGGTAGATGTGTGTCGTCATGGCTACATGTAATTTTTTTTCTATCTCCCATAACATCACTAGCGTTACACGGACAAAGTTCATCTTAGTGTGTGAAATGTATTTATCAAAACAATTTTATTGTATATCTCTTAAGCTGAGGTTTCTAGGATTCTTTCACTGTTTTGTTGCTTTCCTTTTTTTATCATTCCAAGCGTACTTTCTTTTTTTTCTTTTTGTTGTTGTTATTATTATAACATTTTCATCATGATTTGATTCCTGCTATGGTAGCACTACCTACCGAGTTTGCGGAAAGACCTAAGCCAGGTTGTGGTGCGTTGTTATGGCTCCAGGTCATGTTTTTTGCTATCGCACCTAACATCCCTAGCGTTACATAGATGAAGTTCACCTGGGTGTGTGGGCTGTACTTAACAAGACAATTTTTTGTATATCTCTTAAGCTGGAGTTTCCAGTGATTCTTTCAATGTGTTGTTTTGTTTCATTTTTTATCATTCCAAGTGCACCTACTATTACTGATACTATTCTTTTCAATTTCCACTTTTTCTATTTCAATTTCCAGGTCTTGACAGTTTTTGGAATTCCATCATTGCTATGTTATAATCCGCTGGACAAGCCATATAAATTAATTAGCAAGTTTTTTCTTTTTGGTTTTTAACAATAATGTCCGGCCTGTTTCCTTCAATTTTTCTGTCTGTGTAGATGGTGTAATCCCATAGAATGGTGACATCTTCTATTTATGTAACCTGTGCTGGGTGATGTTCATACCAGTGTTTGTTTACATATTTTCCATAGTGTTTGCACATTGTCCATTGTAAATATTGCCCCACTCTGTCGTGACGAGTTTTACATTTATTTGGGGCAAGTACAGAACATACTGAGATTAGATGGGCTATTGTTTCCTGGTATTTATCACAGAATCTGCATTTTGGATCCACATTATTATGTATAATATTTGCTTGAAAGTTTCTAGTGAAAAGACATTGTTCTTGCGCTGCAAGAATGAAGCCTTCAGTTTCAGACTTTAATCCAGTTGCACGTAACCATCAATGAATATGAACTTTATCAACAGTGGGTTTATTAGCACGTTCTGGATATTGGCCATGCAGAGGTTTGTTTTGCCAGCGTTGTTTCATCTGTTCAAGAGCTTTATCTTTGGCTTTCTTTTTCATATTTTTTTATTTTATAGTTGGTTCTTGGCTTTTGTTTTGCTTTTCTACGGAGTCTACTAAATGTAAATCTTGTTTTTATTGACTGCCTTCTTTCATTATTGAATATTATTATTATTATTATTATTATTATTCACTACTGCGTAGAAGTGTTTATCAGTGGATCGATAATTTAAAAGTGGCTGGACAAGCGAAATGCACGAAGAAAGAGCTGGGCACCCGTGAACATCTGCCACTGAGGAGAATATTCAGCAAGCTCGAGAGATTGCAATGGCGAACCCGCACATATCATTGATGAAGTAGCGTGTTCTCTGCAACTTCGAATCGATAATCCTTCTTCCTTATAAGGGCACTTATATTTAACATCAGAAATGAAATCTCTAGGATGTATAAAGAGAAAATAGGTCTTGGAAAATTTGACACAGCGAGGTCTTACTGAATGCAAGAAGAGCATCAGTGAAAAGGACTAACCCACTGTAAGTACGCTAGTGTAAGTTTTAAGAAAGTTTTATTGAACTGTGAATACTAGGTTCACTTATAGTGTTCTTTTATAGTCTCAGTAAACAGAGATAGCTCTCTCAAAGGGGAGAGTGGCCAAACAAGGGGAAACCGTTCTTGATTATTCATACCACCTACCTAATTAATTTGTGTAAATCGTTGGCAGATTAGGAGTTACAAGAGACAAAGGAAATATAAATCACAATAAGATCTATAAAGGATATATATTTGTGAAGAGCCATGATAGCCTACGTCCTGAATAGATACAGTACATATAAGAAGATGGTCTATCGCTAATTTGTCTATATTTCTGAGCTGAGATAATATTTACACTATTTACATTATTCGGACTATTGTCCTCTTCTCTGTTCCTATTTGTACGACGTTTTGGCCGTTATACACTCCGGCCTTCTATAGGAGTTTAGAACCGACCCCTTAATTACAATTACTATAACAAGTAACTTAGAGAGTCCGGTTAAAAGGAGATAACTCATGACTACCAAAAGAGGCTTCGTGCAAGGAATGAGAATGACATAACCCAGGGATTGTAATAAAGGGTTCGGATCGAAATCCCTAGCACCTGAAGAAGGCCGGAGCGTACAACGGCAGAAACATCGTACAAATGGCAATAGTCCAAATAATGTAAACATTCTATCCTAAGTTATATATTCGGTGTTATTTCACTGTATTATTTTGCTTGTAGCGAGTGGACATCATTGTGATGCTGTCGTTATTACATGTGTAGGCTTAGTGGTACCAATAATACCGGTGGATTTATACTCGCAACCTCGGAGAAGATGCATGAAGCAAATTTGCCTATTAGGGATGGGCTGGAGTCAGATTAGAGAGTAAAGCACAAATGGCAGGAAACGCGCGAGGCAATGGCGGAACATAAAGACGACGGCGAAGAACGAACTGCGGCAGGCAATTAGATGTATTTGTTTAAGATCGAATTGAACGCCGGCTATCGGTGCTAATAAGATTCGGCAGTAATCTAATTGGGGTGAAAGGCGGCCGTTGGGAGAAATTTGGGGGATGAGAATGAAGGAAGAAAAGAGTAAATAGTTAAAGAGAGTAGGTAGAAAAATAAGGATGTAAAGAGGGTAGGTAGGAAAAGAGAGTAAGAAAAGAAAGAAGAACCGTGTATAAGTGGAAAAAGAGGGTAAGAAGGAAAGAAAGAGAAAAAGTAAGTAGATATAGAGAGTAAGTAAGAAAAGAAAGAAGTTTTGTAATAAACGTGAGTAATTAGGAAAAAGAGTAAAAAGAAATAAAGAGAAAAAGAGAGTAAGTAGGAAAAGAGAGTAAGAAAAGAAAGAGAAAATCGTGTATAAGTAGGAAAAGAGAGTAAGAAGGAAAAGAAAGAGAAAAAAAAGTAAGTAGATATAGAGAGTAAGTAAGAAAAGAAAGAAGAAAGTTTTGTAATAAACGTGAGTAATTAGGTGCAAGAGTAAAAAGAAAAATAAAGAGAAAAAAGAGAGTAAGTAGGAAAAGAGAGTAAGAAAAGAAAGAGAAAATCGTGTATAAGTAGAAAAAGAGAGTAAGAAGGAAAAGAAAGAGAAAAGTAAGTAGATATAGAGAGTAAGTAAGAAAAGAAAGAAAAAAGTTTTGTAATAAACGTGAGTAATTAGGAAAAAAGAGTAAAAAGAAAAAATAAAGAGAAAAAAGAGAGTAAGTAGGAAAAGAGAGTAAGAAAAGAAAGAGAAAAATCGTGTATAAGTAGGAAAAGAGTAAGAAGGAAAAGAAAGAGAAAAAAAGTAAGTAGATATAGAGAGTAAGTAAGAAAAGAAAGAAGAAAGTTTTGTAATAAACGTGAGTAATTAGGAAAAAAGAGTAAAAAGAAAAAAATAAAGAGAAAAGAGAGTAAGTAGGAAAAGAGAGTAAGAAAAGAAAGAGAAAATCGTGTATAAGTAGGAAAAGAGAGTAAGAAGGAAAAGAAAGAGAAAAAAGTAAGTAGATATGTATATAAGTAAGAAAAGAAAGAAGAAAGTTTTGTAATAAACGTGAGTAATTAGGAAAAAAGAGTAAAAAGAAAATAAAGAGAAAAAGAGAGTAAGTAGGAAAGAGAGTAAGAAAAGAAAGAGAAAATCGTGTATAAGTAGGAAAAGAGAGTAAGAAGGAAAAGAAAGAGAAAAAAGTAAGTAGATATAGAGAGTAAGTAAGAAAAGAAAGAAGAAAGTTTTTTGTAATAAACGTGAGTAATTAGGAAAAAAGAGTAAAAAGAAAAATAAAGAGAAAAAGAGAGTAAGTAGGAAAAGAGAGTAAGAAAAGAAAGAGAAAATCGTGTATAAGTAGGAAAAGAGAGTAAGAAGGAAAAGAAAGAGAAAAAAGTAAGTAGATATAGAGAGTAAGTAAGAAAAGAAAGAAAAAAGTTTTGTAATAAAAACGTGAGTAATTAGGAAAAAAGAGTAAAAAGAAAAATAAAGACAGCAGAGTAAGTAGGAAAAGAGGAAGAAAAGAAAGAGAAAATCGTGTATAAGTAGGAAAAGAGGAAAAGAAGGAAAAGAAAGAGAAAAAAAGTAAGTAGATATAGAGAGTAAGTAAGAAAAGAAAGAAAAAGTTTTGTAATAAAACGAGTAATTAGGAAAAAAAGTAAAAAGAAAAATAAAGAGAAAAAAGAGAGTAAGTAGGAAAAGAGAGTAAGAAAAGAAAGAGAAAACCGTGTATAAGTAGGAAAAGAGAGTAAGAAGGAAAGAAAGAGAAAAAGTAAGTAGATATAGAGAGTAAGTAAGAAAAGAAAGAAGAAAGTTTTGTAATAAACGTGAGTAATTAGGAAAAAAGAGTAAAAAGAAAAATAAAGAGAAAAAGAGAGTAAGTAGGAAAAGAGAGTAAGAAAAGAAAGAGAAAACCGTGTATAAGTAGGAAAAGAGAGTAAGAAGGAAAAGAAAGAGAAAAAAGTAAGTAGATATAGAGACTAAGTAAGAAAAGAAAGAAGAAAGTTTTGTAATAAACGTGAGTAATCAGGAAAAAAGAGTAAAAAGAAAAATAAAGAGAAAAAGAGTGTAAGTAGGAAAAGAGAGTAAGAAAAGAAAGAGAAAACCGTGTATAAGTAGGAAAAGAGGGTAAGAAGGAAAAGAAAGAGAAAAAAGTAAGTAGATATAGAGAGTAAGTAAGAAAAGAAAGAAGAAAGTTTTGTAATAAACGTGTGTAATCAGGAAAAAAGAGTAAAAAGAAAAATAAAGAGAAAAAGAGTGTAAGTAGGAAAAGAGAGTAAGAAAAGAAAGAGAAAACCGTGTATAAGTAGGAAAAGAGGGTAAGAAGGAAAAGAAAGAGAAAAAAGTAAGTAGATATAGAGAGTAAGTAAGAAAAGAAAGAAGAAAGTTTTGTAATAAACGTGAGTAATTAGGAAAAAAGAGTAAAAAGAAAAATAAAGAGAAAAGGAGAGTAAGTAGGAAAAGAGAGTAAGAAAACAAAGAAGAACCCTGTATAAGTAGGAAAAGAAGGTAAGAGGAAAAAGAAAGAGAAAAAGTAAGTAGAAATAGAGAGTAAGTAAGAAAAAAAAGAAGAAAAGTGTGTAGGAAACCTGAGTAATTAGGAAAAGAGAGTAGAAAGAAAAATAATAAAGAAAAAAAGAGTAAGTAGAAAAAGAGAGTAAGTAAGAAAAGAAAGAAGAACCGTGTATAAATATGAAAGGGAGGGTAAGAAGGAAAAGAAAGAGAAAAAGAAACTAGAATAGATAGTAATTAGGGAAAGAAGATAAAAATAGAGTAAGTAGGAAACGAAAGAAGAAAAGAGAGCAAGTAGGAAAAGAAAGGGGAAATGTAAGTAGGAAAAGAAAATATATTAGATAGGAGAGTGGGAAAGAGAGTAAGTAGAAAAAGAAAGGAGAACCGAGTATGTCGGAAAAGAGGGTAAGAAGAAAAAGAAAGAGGAAAATTCAGTAAAAATAGAGAGAAAGTAGGAAAATATAGTGGAAAAGAGAGTAAGTAAAAAAGAAAGAAGAAAAGTAAATAGAAATAGAGAGTAAGTAATAAAAGAAAAAGAAAAGAGAGTAAGTAGGAAACGAAAGAAGAAAAAGAATAAGTAGGAAAAGAAAGAGGAAAAGAGAGTAAGTAGGGAAAGGATGAGGAGATGTATGCAAGAAAAGAGAGTAAGAAAGAAAGGAGTAGAGAAAGGTAGAGAAAATTTCAAAATAGAGAAATAGAAAACTGTAGATAAGTTTACACACAGACACAATGATGTATACGCATAATTATACATATCTATGTATATTCATAAATCCTTACAACACAAGCAAGGCGATAATGTCACTAAGACGCAAGGGGTTATTAAGAATCAAAGAAAACGAGAAGACATGAGTGAGGAGAAAGGACAATAAAAGGACGGCGAAAAATGTCGATTAACGTTGCTTTTAATTTTTTTAGTTAATGCCATGGAAGAAAACAAAAACACAGAAAAAATGACTAAATTGTTTTCTACGGTTTATCAACCCTTTGCAAGTTATTATCTTCATTTTTGCCAACTATATTGATCCAATGGCCTCTCTCGCCCGCAGATTGTTCCCAGGTCATTAAGTCGTTCTGTGCTTTCTTCATATAAACTTTTAAGCGGTCTTTAGAATATTTTTTTTTAAATATGTCGCCCCAATCAAGTCAATTACTGCCACTGTTGTGCAGAGGGTTACATAGAAGGAAAGTTATAAGAAAGAGTAACATGTTTTAGGGTGTGTCAGGAAGTGGGTAAGAGAAGGATGAGAATATTGATGAGAGTGGAGTGGACAGAGAAAGGAGAATGAGAGAGAGGATGCAAGTTAGTGAGATAGGAGATGACTAGTGACCTTACATTCAAATTCTTGGAGATTGTAGCTGTCGGGGAAGCAAGTAAGCGGAAGGGAATTTCACAAGCGGGAAGTGCGAGAAAAGAAGCTGATGAAGTAGAATTTGCGTTTACATTTTATTGGTTTTACTGTAAAAGGGTGGGCCTAATTGCTAATCTTGTGGCTCGAGTAAATTCATATATAGGGGGCACCAGTGAGCTAAGTTCACTGGAGCAGAAGCCGTGAAAGCCACATTTCGCCGTGGAGAAATCTACTTTATCGGAGCTGCCAAGTCCGGATCGATCACATTACAGATTCTCCGTTGGATTTTGTCAAGGACCCCTAGGTGGATAGCAGGGGAACCCGAACAGATATTACAGTAGTATTCAATGTACGGGCGGATGGTAGATTTATATATGTGCAGGATTGTTTCGGACGGGAAAAACTTCCTGACCCTACACAGAGAATAGACCTGGGAACAGAATGGGATTTACATTGAAGCGCTTATCACTAACAAGCTCTTGGCTAAGAGATTGCTTCGAGGCAGACACACACACACAGAGAGAGAGAGAGAGAGACAGAGAGAGAGAGAGAGAGAGAGCTTCTGAGTTGATTATTTAAAAGAATCATGTATTCAATGCTTAACAGACACCCCCCCACACACACATATTAGTGTGCTCCTGCGTATATAAATATATTCGCAGACACATATACACGTACAAACAGATCAGTCAGTCAGTTAAGTGCCATACGTGCGACACGCTTGGGCGATTATGCCTCAAAAGAGACATGCCTAACTGAGCAGAATATTTTCCTGCAGTAGGTTGTCATCACTTTCTGCAGTAGGCTTGTTGCCAACCAAGTTTATAGAACCTAATCTGGTCTGCTATTTAATCTATAGCTGAAAGGAAAAGATGGATTAATACGTTTCACAAAGGTATTTGTGCGAAAGTGAATGCAACAAAAACAGATATATGTATGCATAATCTCCAATGTGTATGTTTATTCATTCACTCAGATCTGTAAAATGCAATATAGTGAGCATCATTATTCCCTTGACTGATTCATTTTTTACAGCATATAAACCCTTTGCAAGTTATTTAAAGCCACAAAATATTCTTAAATTGCAAGAATATTGTAAGGGGAAGATATCAATGATTTTGTGAGACAAGTTTTATTAAATGACCAATAGCCAATATTCATTTAAGGTGTAAATTCACTTCTACCACCAATAGTTGCGTTAGAAGTGAATTCACACCTTTCCTATTAGTATTTGTGTGTGAGTGAAAATAATGAAACCCAACTGGAATTAGATCGCGTTTCTCCGATTAACAGTAACGATCCATTGTCATTAACACCAGCCGCACACCATATTTTAAAACACCAGATGTTCATCCATTTAGGTAGGGACTGAGCTCGGCGTTGTTTAAATTCGCTGATCGTGAGGAAACCGTTGTTTCAGGGCGATACGGTCGAAACCTCCAGAAAAGCGTTCTGCAGACAGGAAGTGCAAACAAAGAAACTATAAGAATAGAATTTACAGTTAGATTTACGTATTTTAACAGTAAAACGAAGGGACCTAATTGATACTCTAGTGGTACGATTAAATTGATGCGGTCGCGGTACTAAGACAAAAGGACAATACATACATGCATACATATACACACACACACACACACACTCACACACACACACAAACACACATATATATGTATATATATATATATATATATATATATATATATTTAAATGAATGAGGAAAAAAGAAAACAATTGCAACGTTCAAAATATTAATTTAAAACAGTGCTCACTATAAAAATATAGCAATGAGTATTATTATTAATTATACTTTAGAACATGTATAAGCTACAAACTACTACAAAATTGTACATTTTGTTTCGACATTGAAAGAACAATGCCTCATCAGGTAATTAATAATGATGGTAACCATTTAGCATTAGCCATGCTGATGACAGACAGTAAAGCATTTTTCTATTGATTAAATGAAAGCTGTTATGTTTTGGAGGCGTTAAAATTTGCGAAGCATTTCTTGTTCGAGTTAGCCACCAATTTAAGGTCGTTTTCAAGGCTTCAAGAATAGATCGTCGGGTCTGTCGGACATGCTATATACAGTACTGTGCAAAAGTATTAGGACAAGAACGATTGTATTTTTTATGAGATACTTTCTGCGGTAGACGGGTTGCCGACCAAAGCTATAGAACCTAATCTGTCCTGCTATGTAACCCATAACTGGAAGGAAGAGACGGATTAATACCTTTCCCAAGGGTATTTGCGCGTAAGTGAATACAATGGATTCAACTGGAATTCGAACTCGGCTCCCCGGCTTCTTGTTCCGAGCCGATATCCACTGTATCACGACGCACATCCAATGGGAGGAGTACCAGGTGTAAAATAAAAAATATTTTTACCAAAATTTTCAGAAATAAAAATTGCCTAAATAATTTCATTCATTTGTGAATAATTCCTGAAATTTTCATTAAAATCAGACAAATAGTTACTTTTTGCAAGAATTTTCAAATTAATGTATCTTTCAACGTCAAAAAACGACTGGCGTAATGTGTTTTGCTTGTAGGTACCTCTACTAAATCACTAAAAAACAGCATAGTATGAATAAATAAAGGTCCCAAACTTAATAAAATAAACTTTTTCATAAAAACATTTATATTATTATTAAGAGAAAAGATCAAAGTAATTTTTAATCATTTTTAAAAAAATGTTGAATCACTTCTAACATGTTCAAAATTTTGGCAGAAAATATTGTTTTGATTTGAGTTAGCTGGTAACCATCGCCCGGTTCACACTCCACCCTCGTTACTTTTTTTTTCACTTGGAGTAGATAGACTAAACTATTACCCGGTTCAAACTCCACCCTTGTCTATTGAACAGGTGAAGAGGCTCATCCCTTGTTTCCTGTTTAGGATGCGGTTTCCGGTTTTCTCTTTTCCAATCTTTTCGCTCCTATGTAGCCCCCTGCACATCAGTGGCCTTACCGCCTTGCTTGGGGTGATATGATTCAAAGAAAAAAACATAATGACAGAAAATATACAATATAATTGAAGAAATTTTATTTGATTAACTCAACAAATGTTTTAACAAGAAAAATAGTTACTAAATAAATTTAACATTTAGTATGACAGCCTTCTGCTTTGATAATAGCCTTCATTCTGTCAGGCATTGACATCACAAGCTTCTTCAGTGTACCTAATTGTATCTCCTGCCAAACAGTTTGTATTTGTTCCCAAAGTGTGTCTTGCGAAGTAACATTAGATTTATCAATTTTATCCAAAATATCCCATAGATGTTCAATAGGATCGAGATCAGGGATTTGTGGGGGCCAATTCAAATTCCGAAGCCTTCCTTCTTTATTAAGTTAAATAATTCTTACAAAGGTTTGGCTTTTTCAATCTGTATTTGAAACTCAGTGAGGGTTTTTTTTTTAAGGAAATATCTCCTGTTCTAAAACTTTATACACTACCGGTAGTGTGCAAAAGTGTTGGGACAGGGGTGATTTCAAATTTTATTTTGATGCCTCATAAAAGATAAAATAGTTTTTGTTCAAATACTTTTGCACAGTAAAGCTTTAAAACTAATCCATGGTCCTGGAGCTCAGACTCTTTGGACGTTGGCACGAAAGACTAAAAAGCAATAGTTGTTTCCAGTTAAAGTGAAACCGTAAACTGAAAGAAAAATGAATGGATGTGAGTCAAATTTTGATTTCCTGGTATCGATATCAAATAAGTTTTTTCATCGTAAACTGAATTTTGAAGGCTAAATAAGTCCTCTGAGTAAATGGTATCATGGCTGAGACTAAGAACTACAATTATACCTACTTAGAGCCAAACCCGAAGCAAAACCTAAAATAAAAGGGCTGAAAAAAATACAGACATACAGGCAGATAAACAGACAAACACAAAAACATCTTGCCTTATATATATATATATATATATATATATATATATATTATCGATTTTCTACACTATTATAAAAACTGCAACCTTGAAACCGATTTTTTCGATTATGGATTTTCGATATTTATCGGGGATACCTCGGCACAAAACCTAGCTAAGAACACTCGCAGACGCTTATAGTACAACTGTGTAAATTTTCAAGAAAATCGGTTCAGCCGTTTTGGAGTCTAAATGTAACCGACACACACACAGAAACACACACAGACACACGCACAGAGACAAAGTTCCATTTATAAATAAGTTTAGATAATTGCTGCACAAACTGCGCTGAACTGGCTGGTAAAGTTGCCACTTACGGAACGCATGCAAGTCTGTACATTTACGACCAACAGCTTCTTGCAAACGAAGCAGCACATAACAGTATTACTCTTTGCTTATTGTCTCACCAGGCGGAGCTTACGCATGAGTATTTTTCAGAGCTTCTATATCACTACTGAATGTGTCATTAAGCCGAGATTCAAAGTGGGTTTACCGGCAATACCGCAGAAAAAAATTATCAAGCCATTTCAGCAATTCCGCTTTTGGGAACGTCTCGTGCATCTAACTATAAACCCAGACAACTCCCGAAATAGAGGCACTTCCTGGTGTTAGGTGAAGGCTTCCTGGGGCTTGGTTTGTAAATTATTTTAAAACTTAGATCACGTGCCGTGATGAATAACGCCCTTAAAGTTGAAGAAGCGGTGTCTTCACATTATTTCGACTCGTTCGTGCTTTCATCGGTCTTAGGGTCTTCCACTGCGAAACCTGGGCCTTGATTTCAGAGTTATATCCACAGACACACGATTCGTTACTTTTTATGACCGTTTTCAAAATGCTTATTTTTTCATGTTGTGAGACGACCGCACTCGACACACTTTTCCTCCATGCACTACTTTAAAAAACGGACGTGAGTTAGAATGTTATAACTTAGTGTGCATGTAGGACACGGCTGAAGGTTAGGATTTGACAAACGGCTTGACACTGCGTAGCTTTTCTCCGACACCAGAGCAGCAGATGCGATGCTTTTTTTTTCAGATTTTGTATATCCTATTTAAACTGATACTTACATTGGACTCACATCTCATTTGTGGCAAAGGCAACTTTTGGAAACATAGTAATCGTATCTATCTATCTATCTATCTATCTATCTATCTATCTATCTATCTATCAAGAGGTTTATCTCTCTCTCTCTCTCACTATCTATCTATCTATCTATCTATCAAGAGGTTTATCTCTCTCTCCCTCTATTTATCTATCAAGTGGTTTATCACTCTCTCTCTCTCTCTCTCTCTCTCTCTATCTATCTATCTATCTATCAAGAGCTTTCTATCTATCTATCTATCTATGACAGTCTGTTTTAATCATTTCACCACAAGCAAGGCGATGAAGTCACTCAGATGGAAGGTAGTATTGAGAGTAAAAAAACTGAGAAAATGTTATTAAAGAAAAATGACAATAACAAGATTTTAAAACGTAGTAGGTGACAATTAACTAACATTTAAATCCTAGTTGACAGTAAATCAAGAAACTAAAAGAGAGTTCCACTAGTGACAAGAAAGAAAAATGAAATGTGATCATCTAATGATTACATAAAACAAATTCAACGGCAAATTGATGAGACCTATCTACCAATCTAGTACTGCGCACGAATTTGCAAAACCGAAGTACCAAAGAGGAAACATTCATCGCAATGATTATCTGTCTATCTATCTATCTATCTATCTATCCCCAAGTATATTCCTCTTCATATGAATCAACATTTTGAATATCCATAACGGATAAATACGTGTTAAGATTAGCTTGAATTATTATAAATATGTGTTGGTCTAATTCAGAGTGGCAGTTATACAACTCTAAACCCGGTGGCAGCTGCTCTTTTGTTCATATCGCGAAAGTGAAAGTGAAAGTGAAAGTAGACACGTGTCCACAAACGCAATTACCAATCCACACGAGTGCATGTTTATTTCAATCTGCATTTGAGTGTCGGGATTAGTGTGACACAATCAAATGATCTGTCGTTTATTTCTAATTCGCCTCATTCAGCTTGACTCATCGTGTCATAAGCGGACATTTTCCCTCGCCGCATTTCAGATAACTCCTTCTTTCTAAACGAACACACAACGTTTCTCACAAAATGTATATACACTTTGCCAACTTCATCTATTGTTATTGTAGTTAATTAATCATTTTCATAATAACGAATGCATCACATAAGATCCGTCGAACGTTTATTATGTCATTAATTGATAATTCTCTTCGTGCGTAAAAATATACAACTGAGTATGCTCATATATATGCGTATGTGTGTATTTGTGAGTGTGTATTTGAGCGTGTAAATGTTCCCATGTGTAGTGTATGTAGAAGAGAGAAAATGAATAAAAAGAAACAAGAGGATAAACTATACTCAGCTAAGTAGTTTTCCTTTTTTTCTTTGCACACACACACACACACACACACACACACACACACATATATATATATATATATGTGTGTGTGTGTGTGTGTGTGTGTCATCCACATACAAGCTTGTTTCGCTGTATCACAGCTCATCAGTGTGGTTAGACTTCCACTTGCTTCCAACCGGGATCGAAACTCGACCGATTTGGTGTCAAATTCTCATCCATCTCTTGTTCTTTCTTCGACATACACTGTACCTTGTTGTTTCTTTCACTGTAACCCCATCCACACCAGTGGTAGTCTTGCCTTTCCTGGAGTGGTATGATTTAAAAATACTCCGCTTGCCATACTTTAAATTTACAAGAACCAGAACAGACAAAAATATAAGTATAATGAGTCATATTACAAAACTGATCGTTCGAATCCTGATGAATAGAGCAAGAAGGAGAATCAAGCCAGAGACAGGACAAGATCAGTGTGGGTTCGTCAAAGATACTGGAACGAGAAACGGCATATTTATGATTCGCATGCTTTCTGAAAGGACAATACAAATGAAGAAGGACTTGTACTTATGTTTTATCGATTTTGTAAAGGCGGTGGACAAAATACGACACAAAGAATTGATGGAGATGTTCAGCAGCCTCGACATAATTTGGAAAGACATAAGAGTGATTAAGAATCTCTACTGGCAGCAAATTGCCTGTCTACAGAAAGGTAACAAAGTCAGCAGATACACAAAGATAGAAAGGGGCGTAAGGCTATGATGTATGTTGACACCGGATCTGTTCAACTTGTACAGCGAGAATATTTTGAGGACCCTAGATGTTATGCCAGGATCTGTAATCGGAGGCCACAGTTTGAATAACATAAGGTACGCAGATGATACAGTACTGATAGCAGTCACGGAAAGGAAACTACAAGACCTCCTACAGAAGATAGCTGAAGATATTGACAAGAAAGGACAACAAATAAACTGCAAGAAAAAGGAATGCATGGTCATCAGCAAAAAACGCAGACCAAAATGCCAAATACAGGTCGGATATACTAAAATCAAGCACGTACAAAAATTTAAATACCTGGGAAGTGTTATAACAGAAGACAGAAAGTGCGACACAGAGATCCAAAGGCAAATTGGCATGGCGAAGGACGCGTTCCAGAAGCTGAGCAAAGTATTAAGAGACAGGAAACTTTCAGTAGGAACAAAGAAAAGAGCACCAGATTGCTGTGATGTCAGTTCTTCAATATGGTAGTGAATGCGAGACAATATCATGAAAGATGAAGAAGAAACTTGAAGCAGCTGAAATGTGGTTCTACAGAAGGATGCTGCGGATATCATGGACCGAGCATGTGAGCAATGATGAGGTTTGGGAAAAGATGAAAAAAAAAGGAATTTAATACTGAGCATCAGGAAGAAACAACTAAAGTTTCTGTGACAGGCAATAAGGAAGGAGGGCTTGGAGAACCTGATACTAACAGGTCAGATAGAGGGAAAATGAGACAGGGGAAAGCAGCAAGAAATTAGGATAATAATGGGGGACTTAAATGCAAAGGTAGGTAAAGATAGAGAAGGAGACAAGAACAGCAACTTCGGACTAGGAGAGCGCAACGAAAGAGGAGAGAAATGGATCCAATGGTGCTCAGCCAATGACCAGGTTATTACTAACACCTGGTTCCAAGAACACCCACGACGTTTATGGACATGGAGAAGTCCAGGAGGCGACACGAAGAACCAAATAGATTATATAACTATAAACAAGAGATTCAGGAACGCAGTAGTCCAATGCAAAACATACCCAGGTGCCGACTGCGGAAGTGACCACGTCCCAGTCATCTGCTAACTAAAAGTGAAATTCCGAAGACTGAAGAAGCCCAGCATATCACCAAGGCTGCAATACGACACGCTAGAGGACGATCTCACCCTGCAGAAAGAATACAATAACAGCATGAGAAAGAAATATGAAGAACAAATTGGAAAAGGATACTCAAAATGGGATTCACTAAAAGAAGCGATGGTGACCTCAGCGAACAACATAGCCCCAAAGGAAATCAGACGCAGAAGAAAAAACGAGTGGATGACCGAAGAGATCCTCCACATGATGCAAAAGAGACAAAAAATAACACCAAGGCACGGAGCAGAGTACAAAAACTTCACAGGGAGATAAGAAACAAATGCAGACAAGCCAAAGAGGAATGGCTCAACAACAAATGCGCAGAAGTAGAGAGACTGAGCAGGAACAACAGAGCAGAGATGCATAAAGAGATAAGAGAACTGACAGGACAAAAAACCTGCTCCTGAACAGGATGCATAAAATCCAAGGAAGGAACAATCATATTAGAGAAAGAGGAAATATTCTAGCAATGGAAAAATATATAAAGGATATCTTTTGCGACATGAGTGAACAACCGAGAATACACAAGGAGATGGATGGACCGGAAATACTAAAATCCGAAGTGGAAGCTGCAATGGCCAAAATGAACAGAAACAAAGCACCTGGTCCAGATGGCATAGTGATAGAACTGCTGACAGCCTTAGAAGAATATGACATAGAAAAGATTCCCGGCATAATAAACGAAATTTATAGCAGCGGAATAATACCAGACGACCTATGCAAGTCGATATTTATAGCGCTGCCGAAGAAATCTGGTGCAAACGTGTGCGAACTACACAGAACTGTCAACTTAATGAGTCACATTACAAAACTGATTGTCAGAATCCTGATAAATAGAGCGAGAAGCAGAATCAGGCCAGAGATAGGGCAGGAACAGTGCGGGTTCGTCAAAGACACTGGAACAAGAAACGCCATATTCATGATTAGGATGCTCTCTGAAAGGGCATTACAAATGAAGAAAGACTTGTACCTATGCTTTATTGACTACGCGAAAGCATTCAACAAAATACGACACAAAGAATTGATGGAGATGTTAGGCAGCCTCGACATTTTCGGGAAAGACATAAGAATAATCAAGAATCTCTACTGGCAGCAAACGGCCTGCATACGGACAGGTAACGGCCTCAGTAGATACACAAAGATAGAAAAAGGCGTAAGACAAGGATGCGTCTTTTCACCGGATTTGTTCAACCTATACAGCGAGAATATTTTGAGGACCGTAGATGACATGCCAGGATTTGTTATTGGAGGCCACAACCTGAACAACATAAGGTATGCGGACGATACAGTGCTGATTGCGGACACGGAAAGGAAACTACAAGACCTCATACAGAAAGTAGCAGTGGAGAGTGACAAGAAGGGACTACAAATAAACTTTATGAAAACTGAGTGCATGGTCATCAGCAAAATATACAACCCAAAATGCCAAATACAGGTGGGGGATAACAGAATCAAGCAAGTACAAAATTTTAAGTACCTAGGATGTGTTCTAACAGAAGATGGAAAGTGCGACACGGAGTTCCGAAGGCGAATTGGCATGGCAAAGGACGCGTTCCAGAAGATGAACAAAATACTAACACACAGGAAAATCTCAATAGAAACGAAGAAAAAAGTGCTAGACTGCTGCGTGATGTCAGTTCTTCAATACGGCTGTGAATGCTGGACAATATCATCGAAAATGAGGACAAAACTGGAGGCGGCCGAAATGTGGTTCTACAGAAGGATGCTACGGATATCGTGGACTGAGCATGCAAGCAACGATGAGGTGTTGGAAAGAATGGCAACAACAAAAAGGAAATTGATGCTGAGCATCAGGAAGAGACAACTGAAGTTCCTGGGATATGCAATGAGGAAGGAGAGCCTGGAGAACCTGATACTGACTGGTCAAATAGAAGGAAGGAGAGACAGAGGAAGGCAGTGGATAACATATTTACAGGGTCTGATCAGGTGGATGACGGAACGGGGGTTGCCAGGAACAACAGGAGCAAACATACTAAGAGCCACAAGGGATAGGGAGACGTGGAGAATCATGATCGCCTACGTCTTGAAGGGACAGGGCACATAGAAGAAGAGGCAGGTGGATGACAGAACGGGGATTGCGTGGTGTAACAGGAGAAAGAGTGCTAAGAGCCACCAGGGATATGAAGACATTGAAGGCCATGATCGCCTAAGTCCTGACAGGTCAAGACAAATAGAAGAAGAAGAATTGTCGTCATGTCTAATCTGGAGTTGGTTTTCCGTCTCAAAGTCCAGAAATGTTTTTGAAGCCTTGCGGGTAATGGATTATTTTAGAGTTTGCAAACACCTTCCAACAAACATATCGTTCATAAACCTTCGTTAGATTCTAGCTATTTTCATGTCAGATTTTTTTACATTCTTTCGTTCCACATATATAAATAAAAATGATGATTCTGAGATAGACAAACAGATAAACATAGTTGAACCATCTGATACAGATAGACAGACAAATAGAAATATACAAATAGACAAATAGATAAATAGATAGATAATGAAAGGAGATGTATGAACTGATACTAAGATAGATAGATAGATAGATAGATAGATAGATAGATAGAAACAGACTGATACATACATATATGTATATATAATGAGAGAAAGAAAGAGAGAGAGAGAGAGAGAGAGAGAGATAGATAATGAAAAGAGATATATGGATTGATACGAAGATAGATAGATAGATAGATAGATAGAAACAGACTGATACATACATACATATATATATATATATATATATATATATAATGAGATAGATAAAGAGAGAGAGACAGCGATAGATAGATAGATAGATAGATAGATAGATAGAAGCAGACTGATATATATATATATATATATATATATATATGTATAGATAGATAGATAGATAGATAGAAGTATCTATCTATCTATCTATGTGTGTGTAGACAGATATATAAATAGATATAAGTATCTATCTATTTCCCTCCCTCTCTCTCTCTCTTTCTCTCTCTCTCTCTTTTTCTCTCTCTCTCTATATATATATTATAAGGAAGTGAAAGAACAGAGAGATTGAAACCTACTGTTAGTTGCATTTACTTTTATAAAAAGTGCTCAATACTCAGTAGATCATAATATTGTAATTTTGTTATTACAATGGTTTATAAAAGCATTATATCACTACACAACAAAATGCATGTTTCAGAACATTATAGTTTTTCGGATGATATTTTAAAAACAAATGTTGAAAATGATATATTTTAGAAAATATAAAATGAATTCGTGGCTATTCAGAAAATTGAGGAGGGAAATGTTTCTTAATTAAATTGAGGACCTTCTGCCCTAATTTTAACCATTTGGTTAAATGTGTTTGTATACCAAATGAACTTCTACGTAAATTCTTTAATAAATATATCCTTAAAATAGTTGTACAAATAAACTAGAAAAATTATTAAAAATCATGGTACCGGGTTGGCAGTTTCCTGGTTGCTGCTTTTGACTGGTAATTAGGAGCCCGAACTTTTGCCGAGCGTCTTGAGAGGCTGCTCTGATCAACAGTTGATAATACCGGGGTTCTTGTAGTGCCATATCGCACATGGACGGGCGTCCCTGCATGAACCTTCGGTTGGCAACCCCGAGGTCACATTATGCTGTAGGCCGCGCCAGTCTCCATTCTTCACATGCTGCAAACAAGTGACCAACTGATTCTACTCTAGACCTCTCCTTAACTAAATCACGATGAAAAAAAGCAAACATAATAGTAAAACTAAACCAGCTAGTCAGAAAACGCCCAAACCCGTCTGCCTCTCTTTCAGAAACATACGAGGTATCCGCACTAACTTTGACAGCGTAGAATCATTCCTTTACACTAACACACCTGGTATCTTAGCCCTATGTGAAACTAACCTTCACCCTTCTATCCCCTCTTCTGAGTTTTACGTTCCTGGTTACCTTCCCCTCTTCAGGAAGGACTCCAATGTTCATATGCATGGGCTTGGTGTGTATGTCAGCGAACACCTCCCTCTAGCTAGGGTGACATCTCTTGAATCCCTGGATCATTCTTTCATGTGCTTCCGTCTCTCACTTCTAAGCTCGATTAGCTATCTCTTCTTTCTCTACCACTTACCCTCCTCCTTTGACTGTTCATTATTTGACAGCATCTCTGACAATATCGACAAAGCTATTTCTTCCCATCCCTTTGCCCATATATTTGTGTTTGGTGACTTTAATGCCCACCACACCAAATGGCTGGAGAACTCTGTCACCGACCTTGCTGGTGACAGAGTTCTCCAGCATGAATTTTTTAATCACCCAATCCCTTACGCAAGTGATGAAATTCCCCACGCGTTTCTCCGACAACCCTAACGGAAGGGACTCACTACTAGACCTCTGCTTCACTTCCATCCCAGACTCTTGCACTACCAGACAGCTCTGCCTTCTCGGAAACTCTGACCACACCGTAGTTTCCGTCAACATTTCATTCCACTCCCACCCTACCCAAGAAACCCAGACCAGTAGAATATTCTACTGATACCAAAGAACAGACTGGGATTCGTTCCGAGCCTTCCTCTGTGACGTCCACTGGAACAACGTTTTTAGTCTTCCCGTCGAAGACTGTGCATCCAAGGTTTCCTCCTGGGTTAAGGCTGGCATCGATGCTTTCATCCCAACCAGGAAATTTCAGCTTAAATTTCATTCGTTTCCATGATTCTCGCCTGCTTGCTCGGCCGCCATTGCCCACCTGAATCATTTCTTCCGGCTCTATCGCAGCTACCCGTAGGACCAAAACAGGCGCCTTTTCGCCTCAGCTCGTAATAAGTGTAAAAGGATACTTAATGAAGCTAAGATGTTGTTTGCTGCCAGAATGAAGCAACGGATAGCATCCTCTAAGTTCGGAGCCAAAGACTACTGGTGACTCTGTAAAAGCGTGCTTAACAAGAGCAAGTCCTCAATACCCCACTAATCAATAAATTTGAGGTCCTCACCTCCTCAACGGACAAGGCTGAATGCTTTGCTCGCAGATTCTCGACCAATTCGAGACTGGATTCGTCTGGAGCTTCTACACCTGACTTCGCAGCTAGAACTGAGGCTCAACTGAATGACGTCCAAATTACACCCTCGCTGGTCTCTAACATAATCTCAAAAATTGACTCTCACAAAGCGAACGGAGGGGACGGAATCCCAATCATAGTCTTGAAGAAATGTGCCCCCTGAACTCTCCTCTGTCTAAGCTCTACAACTTCTGCCTATCTGTTTCCTGCTTTCCTGCCTGTTGGAAATTTTCCTCTGTAGTTCCTATATTTAAAAACGCTGGCGAACCCTCGGACCCCGCAAATTACCGCCCTATCAGCCTTCTTCCGATCTTTGGCAAAGTGTTCGAAGCCATTATAAACGTCGAGGTGGTTCAGCATCTCACAGCACACAGGCTCCTCTCGGACAAGCAGTATGGTTTCCGCTTCAACAGGTCTACAGTTTATATGCTAACGATCATCACCGAGTATATATACCAGGATCTCGACAAGAATGGCGAAGCCCGAACCGTGTTCTAAAGTGTTCGACAGAGTTTGGCATGCTGGCCTTCTATGAAAACTGCGGAGCTATGGTAAAACTGGACATTTGTTTGACCTAATCCAGTCTTTCCTCTCTAACCGCACATTGAAGTTGGTATTAAACGGACATGCCTCCCAGAACTACCATACGAACGTTGGTGTCCCTCAAAGCTCTATTCTAGCTCCTACGCTCTTTCTGATCTACATTAATGATCTCCCGGATGCCATAAGATCCCAAGTAGGTATGTACGCCGATGACACCACAGTTTATTCTCGTTTTCATAAAAAATCTGGTGTGGGCGACAAAGCTAACCTTGCAGCCGAGCTTGGAAAGGACCGTAGTGGACTGTGGTAAAAAATGGCTCGTAAATTTTAATGCTTCTAAAACGAAGCTGCTATCAATTAACCATTATAGACAATCGCACCTACCTCCCATTAGCATGGATCAGGCTTGCTTCCCAGAGAGTAAAACACTACGCCTCCTTGGTTTCACACTTTCAACGGACCTCAAGTGGAATGACTATATCGAATCCATTGCTAAATCCGCTGCTATGAAAGTCGGTTCTCTGTGCAGGGCCCGGAAGTTTTTCCCGTCTGAATCTATCCTGCACATATAAAAATCTCGTGCATTGAATACTGGTGCCACATCTGGTCGGGTGCCCCTGCTATTCTCCTCGGGGTTCTTGACAAAATACAACGGAGAATCTGTAATGTGATCGATACCGACTTGGCAAACCGGCTGCAGTCTCTCTCTCACCGGCGCGGCGTGGCTTCTCTGTGTCTCTTCTATAAATACTTTCACGGCTTCTGCTTCGATGAACTTAGATCACTGGTACCCCGTAGGTACGAATTTGCACGAGATACTAGATTAGCAACTAGGTCCCACCCTTTTACAGTGAAACCGATAAAATGTAACCGCAATTTCTACTCCAACAGTTTCTTTTCTCGCACTTCCCGACTGTGGAATTCCCTTCCGCATGATTGCTTCCCCGGCGGCTACAATCTTCAGTAGTTTAGATGTATGGTCAATAGACGCCTCCTAACGGGTAAGGGTACCGAGGCTGAGGGTTGGGTAGATGGAAAGAGTGTTTGAAAGAACGGATGCGAGTTAGTGTGTTATCACCCTCTTTCTGACATTTCCTATATCTAACCACTCTTTCTCTTTACCTTCCCCTATATAACCCCATGCGCAATAGTGGCAGTGGAATGCCTTGCTTGGGGTGAAATGATTAAAACAAACAAAAAAAAAAACAATCTTCAATCCACACGTAAACCTAATTAATAACAATTATTCGAATAATAAAAATAATAATTACACAAATCTATCTATATATATATATGTGTGTGTGTGTGCAGATATATTGATAGTAACAGACTCAGATAGGTATATAAATAGGTATGAGTATCTATCAATCTCTCTCCCTCTCTCTCTCTCTCTATATATATATATATATATATATACACTGCACACTCCACCCTCGTCTATTTAACAGGTGAAGAGGCTCATCCCTTGTTCCCTGTTTAGGATGTGGTTTTCCGGCTTTCTTTTTTCCAATCTTTTCACTCGTATGTAGCCCCCTGCACATCAGTGGCGTTACCGCCTTGCTCGGGGTGATATCATTAAAAATATATATATATATATATATATATATATATATATATAAGGAAGTGAAAGGACAGAGAGATTAAAACCTACTGTTCCCTGCATTTACTTTTATAAAAAAAGTGCTCAATACTCAGTAGATCATAATATTGTAATTTTGTTATTACTATGGTTCATAAAAGTATTATATCACTACACAGAAAAATTCATGTTTCAGAACATTATAGTTTTCTTCAGGTCGTATTTTAAAAACAAATGGTGAAAATGATATATTTTAGTAATTATAAAATGAATTCGTGGCTATTCAGAAAATTGAGGAGGGAAATATTTCTTAATTAAATTGAGGAACTTTTTTTTTCATCGTATCACTCCGAGCAAGGCGGTAATGCCACTGATGTGCACTTCTACCCTAATTTAGTGCTAACCATTTGGTTAAATGGGTTTGTATACCAAATTAAATTCTCAGTAAATTCGTTAATAAATATACCCTAAAACAGTTGTACAAATAATCTAGAAAAGTTATTAAAAATCATAATAATACAATATTAAATCAGCACGTAAACCTAAGTAACAACAATTATTCCAATAACAAAAATAATAACAATAGAAGTTAATGTATGTTACTAATATCCAGTTCTTAAATGTTCAACTACATCGTTCAACCTAATTCTCACTTTTGACTTAGTAAAACGGACACACCACAACTCACATTCATTAACTTTATCCAACTACTCCTCCTTAACTTTCGGCATCACCATGAATTCTTTTTATATTTTTTAAAATCATTTTCATCATTTATTTTTTAAATATCACCCGAAGAAGAAAGGTATGGTTCTGAAACATGAAATTTTGTGTAGACATAAAATGTTTTTATATACCATTGTAATAGACGCGCACACACATATATATAACATCAAACAAGAAATTCTGAAAATATCAAGAGCGGAAAACCAACGGAAGAATCGAAAGAAAAAACACCAGGCCCGGAAATCATTTTATAAGGGATTTAAAGAAGCAAATATGTCGCCTTCAATCTATTGTTCGACAAGCGTCATGCTGGATTTGGCGCAATTCGAAGAAATTCGCAAAGAAAGCATGACGTCGTCTACTTCTTCCGTTCTCGTTCTGCTCTTGAATTTTAAAAAACTGTTAAAGCGTTTTCATCTGTCTCAATGTGCCAATTGATTTTATTTTTCTGTCATTTACTTTGCCCAGTAGCGATTGCTGCTGGTGGTGCCAGGGGTGGCAGTCCCGCTTTAAACCACCGAAACTGTGTATTCACCCTTGGTTAGCGGCTGATGAGGGCAAAGTAAATGCACATGTGGTCATTGGTCACATGTTGTATGTAAAAAAAAAAAAAAAATATGTCTGTAGATAGTTTGATAGAAAAAGACTGATATGTATGTATATATATATATATATAATAATCCGCAGACAGATCTGTTTCGCTGTATCACAGCTCATCAGTACGGGTTAGACTCCGGTCATTTCCTAACCTATAGATTGAAACCCGACCGCATCGGCGTCAGTCGGCGATTCTACCCCTAAGCTACGAGCGTCTGGTAGAAGAACATAGGCTTTTTAGCACGTATAAACATGCCCAATAGCTAGCGTGCTCCAATTCATTATTGAATGAGCGATGTGTATATGCCGGAGTAGCTACTGTTTACAAAGTTTCCCACTCTTCCAGAGTGCTCAATCAGGGTGTGAGAGCGTAATATATCTATACTAGTCCGGCGTTGCTTGGGTGGAATGAAAGCTTTAAAACTAATCCATGGTCCTGGAGCTCAGACTTTTGGACGTTGGTACGAAAGACTAAAAAGCAATAGTTGTTTTCAGTTAAAGCGAAACCGTAGACTGAAAGAAAAATGAATGAATGTAAGTCAAATTTTGATTTCCTGGTATCGATATCAAATAAGTTTTTTTTTGCTGTAAAATGTATTTTGAAGGCTAAATAAGTCCTCTGAGTAAATGGTATCATGGCTGAGACTAAGAACTACAATTATACCTATTAGAGCCAAACCCGAAGCAAAAACTAAAATAAAAAGGCTGAAAAAATACAGACATATAGGCAGATAAACAGACACGCACACAAACATCTTGCATTTTATGTATATATATATTATCGATTTTCTGCACTATTGTAAGAACTGCAACCTTGAAACTTCTGAATATCGTTTCTGATGTCTTTATCTATGAGTGTATCAAATTTGATTAAAATCAGACCACTCCTTCTATAACCCGATTTTTTCGATTATCAATTTTCGATATTTATCGGGGGTACCTCGACACAAAACCTAGCTAAGAACACTCACAGACGCTTACAGTACAACTGTGTAAATTTTCAAGAAAATCGGTTCAGTCGTTTCGGAGTCTATAGGTAACGGACACATACACAGACACACACACTGACAAAGTTCCATTTATAAATAAGTTTATATATATATATATATATATATATATATAGATAGATAGATAGATAGATAGATAGATGTAGCTTGATATGTATATATATATATATATATATATAGAGAGAGAGAGAGGGATTTAGAGCAACAGAGATGAAGAGAGATAGATAGTTTATACTATTTTAATTTGCACCTACAGTCCCAATAGATGCTTTTTGATTTAATTAATTCCTTTGAATCATGTCTTACAATAGCCAAGCTTTCCTCCACATCATGAAAACAAAACCAATCTGCTTCTTTTAAGTTCTACTGCATCACATTTAACGAAGTGTTGTAAACATTTTTAATTAGATATTTTCTGAAGACTTCTGGACAGGAGAAATTAGTGTCGCAAAGCTGCTCATCACCACTGCAAAATGTCTTTAATTTTTTGGAAAAATATACATTCAAAGTACACGTTCTGTAGCAGATTCTGAAAATTTCTAAATTTCAAAATTTAGTTTCAAGCGTCTAATTTCAGTTGGAAGTGTCTCCTCGGCAGCACTGAAAACCAAGTTTTGCAATTCTAAATTTTTAGGTGCATTTTAACTATGGCCATCGATGACAATGAAAAATTAACACAACCATAGGGTGCGCTAGGTAAATTGTCGTCGAAGTTAGTAAAAAATATAAACAACACGAACATCTCATTTTCTAAGATATATTCATCAAAATTACACAAAAACATCTTGAAGTTCTAAAGAGTAAAATCGCCATTACCTTCAAATTCTTTGGAATCTCTTGAAACTCTTTTGAACAGTCTTCTTGTTTAAGTTGGTGAATACTGCCATAATCCTTGCTTTCAGTTTATCTTGACGTCGAAATTAGTCAAAAATATAAATAATACTAACATCTCATTTTATCAGATATATTTATCAAAATTACACAAAAACATCTTAAAGTTCTAAAGAGTAAAATCGCCATTATCTTCAAATTCTTTGGAATCTCTTGAAACTCTTCCGGACGGTCTTCTTGTTTAAGTTGCTATAATCCTTGCCTTCATTTTATCTTTGGTGTTACAAGGAGTTTTGTTGGTTTCTCGCTTAATTTCTTCCCACACATAATAATCAAGGGGGTTAATGTTTGGGTAATTAGGTGTTCAGAGAGAAGAGGTGATGGGCTCACACAAATTGTCTCATGACTAGGTTCTTTTGCCTGTGAGGCCCCTCCAGCAGCCATTAGGTTCTCTTATCTGAGGTTCTTCCAGCAGCCACCCCTTAACCCAGGGCGGCACTACCTCCTAAAGGCATTTGATGTAGGTCTCCGTTTTTAGTCTGAGGCCCTGTGGGAAGATGAATAGAAGCATAACGTAGACATCAATAGAGATCCCTCCAAATATCTTCGTCATCACCATTAGATTCATTTAACTCTTTCCGAATCCTCAGTACTGTCCACAGATTGATACCCAAACCCTCTAAAATGTTAGAATTGGCACTTCCAACATGAATAGCATGCGGTACAGTATGGGGTTTTCAAATTATTCGCGGGGTGAATGGCGACAATGGTGTTCTTTTTGTCTTGCAGACAGTTTTTGGTCATAATTAAATTACACCAGAACGCAGTTATATTTAAAAAGTGTTCAATACAATTATATTGTTATTACGCGACTTCGATTTCTATTTTTCTGTGTCTTCAGGCAATTAATAATAACTATATATATATATATATATATATATATATATGTTTGTGTGTGTGTGTGTGTGTGTGTGTGTAGATAGATAGATAGATAGATAGATAGATAGATAGATAGATATGAACAGGCTGATATAGATAGATACATAGATTATACATACATACATACATACATATGAACATAAAGTGATAGATAGATAGATAGATAGATAGATAGATAGATAGATAGATAGATAGATAGATATATGAACACATAGATAGATAGATAGATAGATACATACATACATACATACATACATGCGCGCACACACATACATACATACATATGAACACAAAGAGATAGATAGATAGATAGATAGATAGATAGATAGATATATCCTTATTCAAATTAACTGAAACAAAATGAATAATGTTTTCGTAGAATCTCTCACATTTCTCCTAATCCTGTATACACTGTCTCTTGGTGTTGTTTTCCTTTTCCGATCGCATTTGTTTCATTGGATCGAGTTTGTTTCTTTGCCTTGATGATGCGACTGAGAGTTGAAAGGCTGACACAAACAATATCTTTCTTTAAGGTTTGCGAGTGTGTTTTTGCAGCGTTACAATTTTCGTACGCTTCTTTGGAGTAACGTCTATCGCAGGCAACAACTGTAGGACAACTAATGCATAGTGGAAATAATAATGTCTAGGGTTGATAAAAATCTGATGCAATCACGGATGACGCAATATTTTTCAAAACCAAACAAATTTCATAATAATAGAACTAATCCCAGGGAAAAATAGAAATCGATTACACCAATAGAAATCGATTACTCCAGTGGTTCTAAAACTGACCGTATGGTGAAAGAAAGGAAACTAAAACAGTTGATTCAGTTAATTTGTACAACATGAAAAGACCGAGCCAGGTAGCTAGATAGATAGATAGATTGAGGTAAAAAGATTCAGTTACAATTATTCAGAGGGATGGCAAGAGAAACCTGAAAAGACTGAGATAGATAGATAGATAGATAGATAGATAGATAGATAGATAGATAAATAGATAGATAGATAGATAGATAGATATTAAGAGACTGTGATAGATAGATAGATAGATAGATAGATAGATAGATAGATATGAACAGGCTGAGATAGATAGATAGATAGATAGATAGATAGATAGATAGATAGATAGATAGATATCAATGAACTGTGACAAATAGATATCAATGGACTGTGATAGATAGATAGATAGATAGATAGATAGATAGATAGATAGATAGATAGATAGATATGAACAGGCTGAGATAGATAGATAGATAGATAGATAGATAGATAGATAGATAGATAGATAGATAGATAGATAAGGACTACAGTAAGCGAAGGTTTCGCTATGTGCCATGCCATTCGCTGTACATGACTACAAAGCCTGGAATGTTAATGAAGCTGTCTTTTTCCAATTTGCTTATCAGAATCCAAAGATAACAAACGACAAGTAGATACATTCAAGTGTTATGCAACAATTACTCGACAAAGCAATCAGGAAAAATAAAGAGAGAGAAAAAGAGCTAGAGAGAGAGAAGAGTAGAGTGATAGGGAGGGAAGAGAGAGAAAAGTAGAAAGAGAGAGCTAACAATAAAAAAGCAACCAGAAATTACAAAAAGAAAAGAAAAAAAAAAGAGTCGAATAAACACAAGAGGAAACAAAAGACGACACAATGCGCCATGTTTGTTTTATTTGAGACACGTGAATTTAATTAAGTTCTGGAATTAAAATTTTCATTTAATGTTATAGTCATGTCAACCTTGTCAGGAGTTATATGCTGGAGGTAATTGAGTGATTTGCAATTAATTTCGATCCATTATGGAAATGCGGAGTAAAGAAAATCACACAAACACACACACACACATACACATATATATATAGACGGGTGCACGCTCGCATACAAACGTTCACACACACACACACACACACACACACACACACACACACACACACACACACACACACACACATATATATAATGAAGGGAAAATAATTTTCTCTTTTTATAAATACAGAAAGATATCTGTCTCTGTCTTTTCTTTATTTATTTCTTCAGCTTTCATATCTATATCTATCTATCTATCTATCTATCTATCTATCTATCTATCTATCTATCTATCACAGTCCATTGATATCTATCTATCACAGTTCATTGATATCTATCATATCTATCTATCTATCTATCTATCTATCTATCTATCTATCTATCTTTATTTCTTTCTTTCTTAATCTATCTATCTATCTATCTATCTATCTATCTATCTATATATCTATCTATCTATCTCAGCCTGCTGTTCATATCTATCTATCTATCTATCTATCTATCTATCTATCCCATCTATCCCAGTCTCTTCTATATCTATCTATCTATCTATCTATCTATCTATCTATCTATCTATCTATCTATCCCAGTCTCTTCATATCTATCTATCTATCTATCTATCTATCTATCTATCTATCTATCTATCTATCTATCTATCCCAGTCTCTTCTATCTATCTATCAATCTATCTATCTATCTATCTAATTCTGTTCATATCTATCTATCTATCTATCTATCTATCTATCTATCTATCTATCTATCTATCTAATTCTGTTCTATCTATCTATCTATCTATCTATCTATCTATCTATCTATCTATCTAATTCTGTTCATATCTATCTTTCTAATTCTGTTCATATCTATCTATCTATCTATCTATCTATCTATCTATCTATCTATCTATCTATCTATATCAGCCTGTTCATATCTATCTATCTATCTATCTATCTATATCAGCCTGTTCACTATCTATCTATCTATCTATCTATCTATCTATCTATCTATCTATCTATCTATCTATCTAGCTAGCTCAGCCTGTTCATATCTATCTATCTATCTATCTATCTATCTATCTATCTATCTCAGTATATTAATTATCTATCTATCGGTCTATCTATCTCAGTTTGTTAATATATATATATATATGATGAATAGAGTAAATTAAGAACAGACAGGAAAAATATCTTTAACATATTTCACTTTATTAACCGTTTTCAGACGTCTTTAAATCTTTGAAGAAGCTGATTAAAGTGAAAGGCTGGTTAAAGTGGAGGAAGGAAGATTTTAGCGTGTTATATACACAATGTAGACAAACACCAGTAGCCAAGAGGGCTCAATTCATTGCTGAAGAATGATGCATAAATAGCGGTGAGTAGCTACTGTTTTTAAAGTTTACCATTTCCCCAAATTGTTCACTCGATGGACGAGAGCGTAATATACGAGTATCTATTTGAAAAAGAATGTTCAAACAAATAAATTAAATATGTCGGTTGTTAATTCATTTCGTTAATCTTCGGAACTTTCCGTAACATTGTTTATATCTGTTTTCTTGACGATACGCCTTCAAAGTAGACATTGGTATTTACCAGAAATCGAAAATTCGTGCATATAAGGCTTGATTCGACTTCGTTTTGTGAAATCATTCTTAGTTGAAAAGTCAAAGGCGCATCAGATCAATTGATAGCTTCCCCTATGTTGCTAGGGGTCGCAGTTTCAAATCCTGCTGAATGAGACACATTTTCCTAACAAAAATTTTCAAAAATAGTTAGGCGGGTAGAGTTATATATGTAAACAGACTGTTTAATTAAAAACAGAATATCAGTGCAAATACGAGTATCTATGAATAATAATGATATTCAAACTGATAATATATATATATATATATATATATATATATATATATATATATATATATATAATGGAACCTTCCGTATACGACCATCTTCGTCAGTGACCACCTGTTGTTAACGACTGTTTTTCTATGCACGGGCAATTTGCTAATGTTAATTGATCCTTAGTGAGCCACCACCACCAGAACGCGACCAGCGACTAACATCAGCGAGATGAAAATCACTAATCAAGCGAGCGCTTGAAAAGAATCCATTTTGGTCGTACACTGCGAACTTCTAAATTAAGAGAAACTAAATGAGTAATCTATTTCATTTTAAGCCAGGGACTCTTCCTCATTGTTTGGTTATTGTAGTGTTGTATCCAACTGAAATAAAAACGAATAATAGATAGATATGAATAGGCTGACATAGATAGATACATAGATAGATGATACATACATACATACATACATACATACATACATACTGTTATTTCTTTTTGTACATTGACTGAGTTCACCTCACGGTCAAACATCGGCTGTTTTGTACAAGATGTATTGCATTTGACATGTTCAAGGGATTTATCGCAGTCTCAGTACTGACTTGGATAAATTCAAGGATTGAGAAAATCACAATTATGTCCCTTTCTTAAATGTCTATCTCTTTCGTTCCTTTATTATTTTGTGTATCTATCTACTCTATTTCTATCTGGGTATATCTAACTCTATCTCTCTGTTTCTCTACACCTTATATTTTATAAGAAATGGCTAGTACTAGTAAAGGAACGAAAAGGAAAGTAATAACTGACTTTTCTTAAAGTCCACTTAATAAATATGTTTGTGAATAAATATTTTGGTCTCTTGTTGACCGTTGTAAATGCGTTTTTAAAAATGTTTAAATGAATTATGCTGAATGAATTATTATAAATTTCTATAAAGTTAGGCAATTTTCTTATGTTCTCATTTATTTATTACCAAATTACATGGTAAAATTCTAATATGAACATTCTGATGAGTGGAATATACGTTACTGGCGTAAATAGGTCATTACTACGAGCCTTTAGTGAGCGACCGCCTGTCGTATGCCGTATGTTTTTGATGGCAGTAGGGATGGTCGCATACGAGAGGTTCCACTCTCTATATATTGTCGAGTTTCGGTCCCGGCCAGAAGCAAGTGGATATCTCTAGTCACACTATTAATCTGTGTTACAGCGTAACAGGCTTGTAGAGGGATGACTAATATATATATATATATATATATATATATATATATATATATATATTAGTCATCCCTATATATATATATATATATATATAGAGTCATCCCTCTATATATATATATATATATATATATATATATATATATATATATATATGCTCTCATTACGATTGAGCTCTCTAGAAAAGAAAATTAAAAAAAAAAATTCCACTTCCGATATATGCGTGACTCTTCAGAAATGAATTGAGTTCTTTCGGTGATGGCGTGTCACTGCTTATATACAACACGTTAAACTTTCTTTTCTGTGCCTATGGCTTGGGTGTAGCGACTCCGACTTTGTCTAGTTTCGATCCCGGCCAGAAGCAAATGGATGTGTTTAGCCACACTGATGAGTTGTAATACAGCGAAACAGGCTTGCATGTGGATGACTAATATATATATATATATATATATACATATATATATATATATATAGTAAAGAATAAAAGAGAGAAAATGAGTGAGAGTGCGGTATGGAAGGAGAGAGAAATCAACAGAGATATTATAGCAAGAAAGAGTAAGACAGAGAACATGAAAGAGAAAAGGTGTGAGAAAGATAAGAGAGAGAAAGACAGAATAAGAGAAAAGGTGTTCGAGCGGGAGAGATCGAGAACAAGAGAGCATGAAAATGAGAAGGAAAGAGGAAGAAGTAAAACTAGAGAATGGGAGAAAAGTGCGCGAGAGAGACGGAATGAGTGAGGGAGAACAAGAAAGATAAACAGTAAGAAAGACGGAGCAAGAGAACAAAAAAGCGAAGAGAAAGATAGAATGAAAGAAAATTAAAAAGTAAGATAGTGAGAAGGAGCAAGTAAATGAAAATGAAAAAGCAAGGAAAGAATCATCAAAAGAGAGAGAGAGAGAGAGAAAGAGATGAAGAGAGCAGTAAAGTAAGAGGTATAACAAGAAAGACGAAAAGAGAGAGGGTAAGAATGTGAAACGGTGTTAGAAAGTGAAAACAAGAGAGGGAGATAGAGATAGTGAGGAATAAAGAGTTAGAATTAAAAGATCGTCAGAGAGAGAGAGTCATGTAAATTCGAAAAATGTATATAAAAAAAGAACGTTTTACGGAGTAGGATATAAGATTAAAAAAAAGCTTGGAGAATTTAATACACACAAGACATAGGGAAGTCGAAAGAAAACCGGAAAAGAGCCTAGTTAACGAGTTCGTGTAAATGGATGGCAGAACGACAAAGACGGCCACATTATGTGAAAGCACCCGGCTACCGTACGATCACCGATTTCAAGCCGGGTCAGTAACTAGATGGGTGACTTCTTGTGAATATCAGGTGCTGTTAGCTTAGATGAGCTGGTAGCGTAATATAGAGGGGGCCCATAAAGTCTGTGTGCACTTTAAAAATTCATAACTTTATTTGTATTTGTGATAGAAATAATCTGTAAAAAATGAGCTTGAACAATTAAATTTGAAATGTAATACAGTGTTTCAACAAGATGGAGCTCCTCGTCACATTGCTCTGCTTGTTAGACAGTTTCTAAATCAAGAATTTCCTCACAAATGGATCGGAAGGGAAAAACCATTTTATTGACCTCTACCTTCGCCAGATTTGATTCCATTAGATTTTTTTCGTGTAAAAACAATTATGTATGCAATCAAACCTAGTTCATTACAAGATTTTAAAGCTAAAATAACTAATGTAATTTCAGGCATTACAGTAAATCAGTTGGCAAATATTTTCCATGAACTGCAAAATCGTATTATCCTTTTTATTGTTAATCAGGGAGGACATGTGGAAACTTAAAATTTCAATAAATCTTAAAAGTATAGATGTACTTCTTTCTAATCCTTTTTACAAATTATTTTTATCGCAAATACAAATAAAGTTATAAAGACTTAAAGTGCACACGAACTTTATGGACACCCTGTATAATGGTTTCGAATTGTTAATCGGAGTTGTTCGTTCCTTTTCAATGTAAAACTGATACTTATAATGAGAAAGAGACAATTCGAATTTCCTAAATACATAATGAAGTAAGAAGGCTAAGAGAATTGAACATTCACAAAAAGTCCTGATGTTGAGATAAACAGAGAGGAAGCAGTGAGAATTCTACTTAATGAGTTTGCGTAATCCGATAACAGAACAAAGTTTAGTTGAATTGTTTTTATACGGTTAACAAGCCTATGCCACTTGTTTAATCTCAGAAACTACTTTTATATTTTATGAATTCATTTATTAAAGATAACAATGATTTTGCGATAAATTTTTTACGAATTAACCTATAGCTGGAGTGAAGCGGTTGATTCATACATTTCTAAAGGGTGTTTGTGCGTAAATGAATATTACGAACCGACTAGAACATTTCGCTCCAATTAATAATTCCGCGACATTACACAATTCTTCTTCTTCTTCTTCTTCTTCTTCTTCTTCTTCTTCTTCTTCTTCTTCTTCTTCTATGTACATTGTCCTTTCAAGACGTAGGCGATCATGGCTTTCCACGTCTCCCTATCCCTGGTGGCTCTTAGCACGCTTTCTCCTATAACATCTCGCAGCCCCCATTCTCTCATCCACCTGCTCAGGCCCTTCAAATATGTTATCCGCTGCTTTCCTCTGTCTCTTTTTCCCTCTATCTGGCCTGTTAGTATCAGGTTCTCCAAGCCCTTCTTCCTCATTGCATGCCCCATGAACTTTATTTGTCTTTTCCTGATGCTCAATATTAATTTCCTTTTCGTTTCCATTCTTTCCAACACCTCATCATTGCTCACATGCTCGGTGCACGATATCCGCAGCATCCTTCTGTAGAACCACATTTCAGCTGGTTCAAGTTTAAAATTTTTATACCTGCCTGCAATTTCTATCTATCTATCTATTAATTTCTTCTTTCTGTTTGTCTGTCTATCATTGCTTCTTATCTATCTATCATCGTCTCTTTATCTATGTAGACATCTTTCTTCTTATCTATCTATCTATCTATCTATCTATCTATCTATCTATCTATCTATCTACCTCAGCTTCTTCATAATTATCCGTATCTTCTTTTATGTGCCATGTCCTTTCAAGACGTAGGCGATCATGGCTTTCCACGTCTCCCTATCCCTGGTGGCTCTTAGCACGCTTTCTCCTGTAACACCAAGCAACCCCCGTTCTGTCATCCACCTCCTCAGGCCCTTCAAATATGTTATCTGCTGCTTTTTCCTGTCTTTTTTTTTTACCTCTATCTGACCTGTTAGTATCCGGTTCTCCAAGCCCTCTTTCCTCATTGCATGTCCCAGGAACTTTAGCTGTCTCTTCCTGTTGCTCAAAATTAATATCCTTTTCGTTTCCATCCTTTCCAAAACCTTTTCATTGCTCACATGTTCGGTCCATGATATCTGCATAATCTTTCTGTAGAACCACATTTTCGCTGCTTCAAGTTTTTCATTCATCTTTGATGATATTGTCCAGCATTCACTGCCATATTGAAGAACTGACATCACATAGCAATCCAGTACTCTCTTCTTTGTTTCTAGCGAAATTGTCCTGTTTCTTAATACTCTACTCAGTTTCTGGAATGCATTCTTAAGATTTTGGATCTCAGGAATATAAATGTATAGAAACTCCTGTGGTCACAAAGTGAGGGGTCAGTTTATATATTGATTGTAATATGGAATTGATCCCCCACTTTATATCCAGTATGCTTTTGCAGAACCACATTTCAGCTGCTTCAAGTTTTTCCTTCATCTTTGATGATATTGTCCAGCATTCACTTCCATATTGAAGAACTGACATCACATAGCAATCCAGTACTCTTTTCTTTGTTTCTAGCGAAATTTTCCTCTATCATAATACTTTGCTCACTTTTCTGAACGCATCCTGTACCCTGCCAATTCGCCTTCGGATTTCTGTGTCGTACCTTCTGTCTTCTGTTAGAACACTTCCTAAATATTCAAACTTCTCCACCTGCTTGATATTAGTATCCCCCACCTGTATTTGGTCTACGTTCAAAACCTGTTAAAAACCAGTTCCCGTATGATCACCGAAGATAAGCCACGTCGAGCCGAGTAAGTAACTCGATAGATGTGTACTTGAGAATAGGTCGGAGGCTGCAATCTTGGATGTGCGGTTGATGTAATGGACAAAGATTCGGATTTGATAATCGGTGAACTGAATTCCAATTCCCATTAATTTCATTACACTAATTTGTGCACAAGTAGATAGACTAAACTATCGCCCGGTTCACACTCTACCCACGTCTATTGAACAGGTGAAGAGGCCCATCCTTTGTTTCCTGTTTAGGATGTGGTTTCCGGTTTTTCTCTTTTCCAATCTTTTCACTCTTACGTAGCCCCCTGCGCATCAGTGGCGTTTTCGCCTTGCTTGGGGTGATATGATTAAAAAAAAAAATGCACACACACACACACACACACACACACACACACACACACACACACACACATATATATATATATATATATAGTGTATCGAAGCAGCAGATAATTTACTAAACATATACTGTTAAATACAAGAGACAATAAATGTCTAATATGTTTAATGATGAGCCTTTCCAAACATCGTATTTTGGCTTTAATTTCAGGTGAAAATAAAGACAAAAATTCTCCAACATTTGGATAATTTATTATTATGCTGGTTCTAAGCTTTCAGCTCACATGAGCCATCTTCAGAGAGGTTACAAGGACGTTAACATAAAAAAAACAGCCACCATCAGCGACGATTTTATTTTGTGTTGATATAAATCTTTGCTAGGCAACGATAACAGTTACCAAAAATGGCAAACGCAATTCGTAAATTTGTAATGCGGTTCTATGACGTCACACCGCGTGAGAGCTCGAAATGATAACAGAATCATGTACTTAATTGCAATATAATGTGTTATGACGAGATTTAAACGTGATTTTATTAAGTGTGGGTTGTTTGGATTTAATGTAGATGGCCTCCAATATTAGGTTTTTTTTTACTGTGTGCATGAGTGACGATTATTGTGTTGCTGACTAAAATCTGTCTGATATTAGCTACATTGCTATGTTTTTCTAAGAAATGTTGTTTAATTGTACTCTGTTATATATATATATGTCCGAGTGGTTAGAACGTTCACTTTCTGATCATAAAGACTGGGTTCCAATCTCACCGTGGTTGATTTGTCAGGAAGGTGACTTCTTGATAATATCGGTCTAGAGGAGGCGCTTCCAGCGTTCGACACCTTTAGAAAGTGCCTGAAAATCATACTACAGGTTGACCCAAGTCTTGTGAGTAATATTTGGTAGACGGCTCTCTTTGAGGAGCAGTTGATGGTTGGGCTAGATCGAATTCACAAGTCATCGTGACAGAGGGCTCGAATGTCCTATATTTTTACATGTTTCGTTTTTGCTGGAGATAAGGAACGTGAAAATGTTCTATAATTTTTTACTTTCCAAGTGCTTTCGGCCACTTCACTGGCCATTTTCAAATATGTTACTTTTCTGATTTTGTTATTTTGTTCTCTTTTTTTTTACTGTAACGTAAATTTTTATTTTTATTTTTAAAAGGAAAGTTCTTTAACTAACATCCCCAACCACAAAACTAAATCCTCTACAGAAAAACCGATGTAGGGTATCGATTTCAATACCCATTACGAGATTGTATCTGTGATCCTAATAATAAACCCACTGCATATATTGGTTTTACTACAACCACCATCTCTCGTTGTCACTTTTCTGATTATAGTTCTAATAAACAACATTTCTTCGAAAAACATAGCCATGTACGTGATATTAACAGATTTTAATCTGTAACACAATAATACCAACACATACAGAGAGTAAAGAGAACTTTGGAGGTCACTTACCTTAAATCAAAGCAACCCACACTCAATAAAATCACATTTCAAACTAGTCATAACACAAGAAATTGCATTTAGACATATGGTTCTGTTGTTAACATTTTGGTTTCTCACGTGGTGTGACGTCATAGAGCTGTAAAACTAATTTACGATCTGCGTCTGCTGTTCTGTGACCGTAATCGTCGCATAGCAATGTTTTGTGTAAACACAAGAAAATATAATCTTTGATGGTGAATATTTTTATGTTAATTTCCATACAAGTATTTTCAAGCTTAGGACATGCGTATTAACGAAATATCCAAATGTTGGATAATTTTCGTCTTTATTTTCATTAAAAATTAAAGCTAAAATACGATGTTTAGAATGGCAAATTATTTAACATGATAGTCATTCATTGTCTATTATATTTACAATATATATATATATATATATATATATATATTGTAAATATGTATACAAACGTCTGACATTTACCAATTTAAATGCACGAGTTTGTTGTTTCTTGGAAATCTTCCATGTTAACAAAAACAGTTTGTCATTATGATTTGTCTGTGTTTATAATATATAATATAATTTGACATCTCTGAAAATGGTTTATGTAAGCCGAAAGCTTAGATTGGATTATTAACAAAAATTATGTATCAATATTGCAATCATTTTCTTCATTTAATGTTAATGCTATTAAGCTTATCAGAGAATAGTAAAAAAAAATAGATAAAATAAATATACAAAACTTGTCTATATTATTTAATGAAACATGTATCAATGAAAAAATGCTGCCACAATTTATATATATATATATATATATATATATATATATATATATATATATATAAATATATATTATTAGTATTATTATTAATAAAAAGTAAAAACCAGCACTCAATGATATTAACTAGAAACACGGCCAAAAGGTGCGGACCATGTTCGAAAAATAAAATATTATTTTAACACTAGATACATACAAAAAGAACAATCCGTATATTTAGATAAATCTAAAAAAATAAAATCATCATTGATAGTGGCTAAAATTATAGGCCAAAGCGCTTAGATATACAAACTATTTTGTCAATTTCTCCATAATTCATGCCCGAAAATCATAATAAAAGAACAAATTTAACAGTAGTACCTTGTTAACCGCTTAATGAAACTTTTATACACACGGAGATAAAGTAAATCATCAAGCTTTATATTCGACCTCAACAGAATGCCCTGGATGGCCGTTTCGTCCTATATTTGGGATCATCAGCAGTGCGCATCCACTACTAAGAATCGAAGCCAGACAGTTTTGGTTATTAAACTGATGTTATACCAACTGTACCACGGTGACGAAGAGGTAACGAATTAAGCTCGATGAAGTGCGCCACTCCTTACGAATTCTGGGGTGGAACTACTCCAATTCCTATCTTTCTGCATTCTGTTGAGGTCGAATATAAAGCTCGATGATTTACTTAATAATTGATAATTGGTCAAATCCTCCTACTACTTCTTGAATAATATATATATATATATCCTTTGAGATTTCACTAGCCCGATCGATTGTTGTTCATGGTAGATAACGCGCTCTCTCCCTGTAACTGTATTTAAGTCCCACCCAGCATAGTTGCCGTATAAACCAGAGGTGGGCTCTGTGGGTGTTGAACAAACACAAATATGTATGAGCAGGAGTCTACAATGGGAATTAGCTAACCTCGGATACGAATGGCCAGACATTATATATATAATTAAAATGTTCCAACAAGAACTAAGGGGTTTTTCCATCCCAGTTGACTTTCTGCGCGCCTGGAGACCAGCCCAGATATTTCTCGGTCCCCGCGTTAAACGATAGAAAGACGACCTAAAGGACACCTTGAAGAGGATGAGCATTGATGAAAAGATTTGGGAGGAGAAAGTGAAGATGAATGTAGGCATAAAGTTACCATCACTACTAACCACCATTAGACTTATCCGAATGCTATTCCCTGTCCTCAGATTGACTCTAAAATCTCTGAATGCCAAATCGTATAAAATGCCGGGTCTCTTCCCTCCAGTTATGGATTAAATAAAAGGACAGATTGGGTTCTTTAGCCTTTGTTGGCAACCAGTCTACCACAGAAAGTAATGGCAACCTACTGCGGGATAACATTCTGCCTAATCAGTAATATGTCTCCCGAGACATGATCGCCCAATCGTGTATTGCGTATGGCACAACTGACTGACTGTTTACAAAAGGATAGAAAACGACCTGCCTGCAAACCCTAAAAAACGAAAGAGTGCCTAAAAAAACTCTTGAAGAGGACGGTGAAAGGACTTGGGAGGAGAAAGCGAAGAACAAAGATGAATGAACAAAGGAGGTTTTACTGGCAGTGAAGAAATCTGAAAGCGACAGAATAATTATGCTAAAGTTTAGAAACGTTGCTAAGTATATGGAAGATGTGACATTAATCTAAGCAAGAGGATCGAACGGTGTAATGAAGTGTGAAACTTTCCACCGAATCTGTCTTTCAGAAGCAGGTTTCTCCAGCCATATGAGAGCTTATGATCGTAGAGCACTTGATACTAAGACATATAGCATTCATAATGACTTTTTTGTCATACGAGTGGGAAGCTGTGTAAGGATGCGAAGTGTCTAAGTCAGTATTTTAAATCAAAACACAAGGATTGACCAGTGATATACGTATACTATCTATAAGTTCAAGTGTAATTAGAAACCAGGACTAATTGAAAAAAAGAACCTCGGTCATCATTGACGACGACAACGAGAGAATCGTAAACCATAAAGATTTTATATCAAAATCAATGTAGTTAAGCACGGTCACCTGTGGACTTCTATTATATATATATATATATATATATATGTCACATGATGTAGGATTCCGTGTTGCACTGTGGGAAGATGAATGAAGGCATAATGTTACTATCACTACTGATCACTCTAAACACTTTCCTAATCACTATTAGACTTATCCGAATACTTTGCTCGTCATCAGATTATTTCTAAAATCTCTGAGGTAGCCATATTGGAACTTCCGACTCAAATGCCAAACCGTATAAAATGCCGTTTCTAATTTTCTTGCAGAATGAATTGCGTCTGACATTACTATGCTGGGCAGTTGAAAATCCAAAGCGAAATAAAACTCGCATCCACGATTTTGAAAATAGAAAACAGCGACGATTTACTAATCGCATCCTCTATGTATCCAGTTGACCTTCGAAGGTTAGGTTTGTCCATGATTATACAGCCCATGATCAGGGGGAGTGAACATGTTGTCAGTCAGGGAAACTGCTCTATGACAAAATAAGCTTTGTACTGTTTCGAATTCGAGTTAAATTCATTGCATTCACTTACGCACAAACACTCTTGAGAAAAGTATTAATCCATCTCTTTTCTCCAGTTATGGGTTAAATAATAGGACAGATTGGGTTCTATAGCCTTGGCTAGCAACCAGTCTACCGCAAAAAGCAATGTCAACCTACTACGGGATAATCTTTTGCCCAGTCAGTCATGTCTCTTTCGAGACATGATCGCCCAATGTGTGTATCACGTATGACACTTAACTGACTGACTAAACTTGATGCGCGTTGTGGTGCAGTGAATATCGACTCGAAACGTCGAATCGGGAAGCCGAGTTCGAATTCCAGTTGAATTCCTTGCATTCAGGTACCCACAAATACCCTTGGGAAAGGTATTAATCCGTCTCTTGCTTCCAGTTATGGGTTAAATAATATGACAGATCGGGTTCCATAGCCTTGACTGGCAACCAGTCTACCGCAGAAAGCAATGGCAACTTACTACGGGATAATCTTCTGCCCAGTCAGCCATGACTCTTTCGAGACATGATCGCCCAAAGCGTGTATCACGTATGGCACTTAACTGACTGATTGAACTCACGAACCTGGGTCAAATCACTAGATCTAACCAACGTTTTTATCCACTAATCCTTGAGAACAAGGCCACAATGTGTTGACCGTGTTTAGAAAATAAAACACGCCTTTAAATTCAAACGCCTTTACAAAATTCCCACATATTCAGTAAAAATAATAAAAAGAAAACTGACTGTGTAGAAAGGGATAGAAAACGACCTGCTTGCAAACCCTAAAAATGAAACAATGTCTAAAGGACAACTTAATGAGGACGAACATTGATAAAAAAAACTTGAAAAAAGAAAGTGAAGAACAATGATGAATGGAGATAGGAAGTTCTACAGGCAGTAAAGAAACCTGAAGAGGAAACGTTATGTTATGCTGAAGTTAAGCATCCTGCTCAGCAAATGGAATATGTGGCAACAGTCCAATAAAATATGGCTGGTATTTGAACTCAGTATGCCGTGACTGTTTTGAGTTACGACTACGCGGCCACCACCAGCACACCTTGGATACAGCAACGCGCTAATTACTACAGCGAAAATAATAGCTGTGACGGAAAGAGATAATGCATATTGCAAATGATATGTCGAGGAAAAGAAAAAGAAGAAAAAACAAAGAATTAATTTCATGACGAGAAAAATGTTTTTCAGAAAGTATTTTTCTCTTCTCTTCTTGAAATTAATGACGTAAACCTTTCTGCAAGGCCTGGCTAATTAAATAGAACGTTAAGATGTCGGCTCGTCGGGCAAAATTAAATGCGGTAAAATTAATTACAAACCTCCGGAATTTAAGGCCCCTGTTAAGATTTCAATAATTCTTGCTTCTAATTGGAATTATTTAGGCAATAAGTAACACACACACACACACACACACACACACACACACACACACACACACACACACACACACACACACATATATATATATATATATTTATATATGTATATGTATATAAACACGTTTTGTTGTAAAATTCAACAGACAAGATCTGTTTAATATTTATTGTATTTTTCCAATTTTCGAATAAAATGTATATTGTGGGTAAAATAAGCAATAAACAATTTCTATTTTTCTCAAGTAAAACGAGCCGCCCAATATGCCAAATACAGGCCGGGAATACTAAAATCGGGCAGGTACAAAAATTTAAATACCTGGGAAGTGTTCTAACAGAAGACGGAAAGTGCGACACAGAGACCCGACGGTGAATTGGCATGGCGAAGGAAGCATTCTAGAAGTTGAGTAAAGTATTAAGAAACAGGACAATTTCGCTAGAAACAAGGAAGAGAGGACTGGATTGCTACGTGTTGTAAGTTCTTCAATATGACAGCGAATGCTGAACAATATCATCAAAGATGAATAAAAAACTTGAAGCAGCTGAAATGTGGTTCTACAGAAGGTTGCTGCGGATATCATGGACTGAACATGTGAGAAAGGATGAGATTTTGGAAAGGGTGGAAATAAAAATGAAATTAACTAGGAAGAGACAGAACCTGATACTAACAGCCAGATAGAGGGAAAAGGAGACAGGGGAAAGTAGCGGATAACTTATTTGAAGGCCTGAGCAGGTGGATGACAGAACGAGGGTTGTGTGGTGTAACAGAAGGCGTGCTAAGAGCCACCAGGGATAGGGAGACATGGAAAGCCATGATCGCCTACGTCCTGAAAGGACAGGGAACATAGAAGAAGTATTCAGATTGTGGAAATAGTAAATGATAAACACTTTAAATACTTCGGTGTTTGGAAAAGTTCTGATATTTTCTATATAAGTCATAATTGTCTATTTTCTCTCTTCTTGAATCCCATTCATCTTTTTTTTTCTTTTTTTTTCTTTTTTTATAATCGTTTCACCCTGAGCAAGGCATTTCACTGCCACTATTGTGCAAGGGGTTACATAGAGGGGAAAGTGGTGAGAAAGGATGGTTAGATATAGGAAATGTCAGAATGATAATTGGTCAAATCCTCCTACTACTTCTTGAATAATATATATATATATATATATATATATATATATATATATATATATATATATATATCCTTTGAGATTTCACTAGCCCGATCGATTGTTGTTCATGGTAGATAACGCGCTCTCTCCCTGTAACTGTATTTAAGGCTCACCCAGCATAGTTGCCGTATAAACCAGAGGTGGGCCCTGTGGGTGTTGAACAAACACAAATATGTATGAGCAGGAGTCTACAATGGGAATTGTGGGTAAAATAAGCAATAAACAATTTTTATTTTTCTCAAGTAAAACGAGCCGCCCAATATGCCAAATACAGGCCGGGAATACTAAAATCGGGCAGGTACAAAAATTTAAATACCTGGGAAGTGTTCTAACAGAAGACGGAAAGTGCGACACAGAGACTCGAAGGTGAATTGGCATGGCGAAGGAAGCATTCTAGAAGTTGAGTAAAGTATTAAGAAACAGGACAATTTCGCTAGAAACAAGGAAGAGAGTACTGGGTAAGGATACCGAGAATGAGGGTTGGGTAGATGGTGAGGGTGTTGAGAGAATAGATGCAAGTTAGTGTGATAGAATGTAGCTGTCGGGAAAGCAGACATGTGGAAGGGAATTCCACAGGTGGGAAGCGCGAGAAAAGAAGCTGTTGGAGTAGAAATTACGCTTACATCTTACCTGTATTAATGTAAAAGGGTGGGACCTAGTTGTCCCTTCTTTAATAGCCCCTGTACAATTTTTCCCTCACTGAAACACCCTGCGCTCTATTGGCGGCCCAGCCTTGCTTGGGGAGAAATAATTAAATGTAAAAAATTAAATAATTGTAAAACTGTTACAGAAAAAAAAAAATTAAAATAAAAAAATAAAATAAAAACGTGTGTCAGTCGGTGAAATTATGGTGGGAAAATATTTAAACTTTTGCATGAATAATTTTTTTTAATCATTTCACCCCAAGCAAGGCATTCCACTGCCACAATAGCGCAGGGGGTTACATAGTGGAAGGTGCCTAGAGAGCGATTAGATATAGGAAATGTCAGAAGGAGGGTGATAGACGAGTAAGTAGGTATATAGGAAGAGTTTTTGAGAGAATGGGTGCTAGTTAGTGTTAGGAGGTGTTTATTGACCTTACATTTAAACTCGTGGAGATTGTAGCTGTCGGGGAAGCAAGTATGTGGGAGGGAATCCCACAGACGGGAAGTTAATATATTGTTTAATTTTATGAGTGAAGAATGCTCGACATCAGGGATAAAGCGTTTGTGCATGCAAAGTGTGAACATTTAAACCTCTATTTGATAGTAGTTGTCAGCAAAACGTGACACTGTGTAGACCTACAAATGCTTTGTCTAACTCTCTCCCACTCCCTTTCTCACTCTATCTCTCTGGTAATTTCTCTTATTAATATGGGATATTACAAACATAATTTTTTTTTTAATCATATCACCCCAAGCAAGGCGGTAAGGCCACTGGTGTGCAGGGGCTACGTAAGAGTGAAAAGATTGGAAAAGAGAAAAACCGGAAACCACATCCTAACCACCTGTTCAATAGACGTGGGTGGAGTGTGAACCGGGCGATAGTTCAGTCTATTTACTCCAACTGAAAAAAAATATAAGGAAAAGTGAAAAGATTGGAAAAGAGAAAGCCGGAAACCACATCCTAAACAGGGAACAAGGGATGAGCCTCTACACCTGTACAATAGACGTGGGTGGAGTGTGAACCGGGCGATAGTTTTGTCTATCTAGTCCAATTGAGAAAAAAAAAGAAAAAAAAAGGGAAGATAAGTGAAAAGATTGGAAAAGAGAAAGCCGGAAACCACATCCTAAACAGGGAACAAGGGATGAGCCTCTACACCTGTACAATAGACGTGGGTGGAGTGTGAACCGGGCGATAGTTTTGTCTATCTAGTCCAATTGAGAAAAAAAAAAGAAAAAAAAAGGGAAGATAAGTGAAAAGATTGGAAAAGAGAAAGCCGGAAACCACATCCTAAACAGGGAACAAGGGATGAGCCTCTATACCTGTTCAATAAACGTAATTATTATGCTAAATATATAAGAAAATGTGATAAAACATAATTAATGAAAGACTTATAAAGTATATATATATATATATTATAAATTATGTTTTAGAACATGTACATATTTTTTTCTATATATGTCCTCTACAATCATATGTTTGTTTCAACGTTGGGTGTCCAACGTTTGATCAGGAGGAATAGGCAAGAACTGAAATCATCCCCTTTGTATATTTGGTTCATTTTTGTTGTGGGGTTGGTTGGGGTTATTGACAATGAAGGGAATGTGTCTTCCGTGTTGACAGTTAGACTTTTGAAGAACTTGGTGTGTAAGTGCTAAATTGTTGATTAATGGCATTATCTGTTGGAATGTACGTTTTTATCGGTCGGGTATATCTTTTGGATAGAATTTCGAAGAAAGTGGTGTGTAGAGGGGTTTGATTACTTGGTCATTTTTGCATGTTTGCTTATATATATATATATATATATATATAAGCAAAATGAATTTTTCGCTTTAACTGAGCATGTTCATGTCTTTTAAGTTTTGTGAGGACACCGTTATGATGTTCTCACACGTCAGGGCTTAGTTGCCGTTAGATCTCGGTTTTCTCTCGTTTATATAGAGCATCGAGTGATTTTTTGCGGGAGTGGTTTTGTTTGAGAGTGGTTGATTTTCTTTTTGTCTAGTTTTTCTTTCCGTTTTTATTGTGCAGCTGCTTGATTTAATTTTATTTTTATTGCTTTTTTTAGTGTACTCATGAGTGGGTGCTTGTTTTGTATTGGGGGGGGCTCTTTTGTTGTATTGACGTTTTTCTTAACGTGTTGGTATGTTTTACTGCCGGCCGGTATATTTTTTCTGGGTTATGGTTGGGTGTTTGTGTTTTTTGTATATTTGTGTTTGTGGGTCTAACGTATGTGTGTGATTTTTATTTTCGTTTGGGGGTTGTGTTATATTTCGTTTTTGTCAACAACATCCTTGGCGCAAAAATTTATCACAATGAAACACAATATATATATATAATCATTCGTGGTCGAGTGGTCTAAGACGCATCAGATCAATTGGTAGCTTCCCCTATATGACACACATTTTTGTAACTAAATTTATTGTAAGTAATCAGACTGGTAGAAATAAATATATAAATATAGTGTTTGATTAAAAACAGAATATCTACTCAAGTACGAGTATTGATTATTGATTTATTGAACATTCTTTCTAATAGATACTCGTATTTGAGTAGTTATTCTGCTTTAATTAAATAGTATATATATATATATATATATATATATATATATATATATATATATAATGATAATAATACCTACTTAGACTCTGTAAGAATGCACTCCGTAAATTTATGCCAATATAAACTTTCGAAAAAACCATTAACAAACAGAACCTAAATCCGTTACAATCCGGCGTACTAAGTCGTCGGATAAATGGGGAGAAAAAAAAAAAGAAACCAGCGGAACAAGAACAAAACATTCAAGATTCCGCAGTAAAGAAAAAGTTTTGGCTCACTTTAGATTTTTCGTGTATATATATATATATATATATATAACTCTACCGGCCTTAGTATTTTTGATAAAATCTTTTTAGGAAAATATTTGTTATTCGATAGGATTCAAACCTGCGACCCCTAACAACGTAGGAGAAGCCATCAGTTGAGTTGACGCGTTTTTGACCGATCAACCAAGAATGATTTCATAGTATAAACGAAGCCGGGTCACGCCTTATATACACAAATCTTCCGATTTCTCGGAAATAATCATCTCTGCTCTGAACGTATATCATACTGGAAACAAATGTAAAAAGACAATAGTATGGAAAGTTTTGAAAATTAACGAAATGGATTAGCAACAGATATATTTTATTTCTTTGAACATTATTTTTAAATAGATTTTCGTTTTAGAGTAGATAACATATTTTTAATTAAACAGTATATCTATAATCATAACTCTACCAGCATTAGTATTTTTGAGAATTTTTTGTTTAGAAAATGTGTGTCATTCTGTAAGATTCGAACCTGCGACTCCGAACACCATAGGGAAAGCCATCAATTCGTTTGATGCGTCTTCGACTGCTCGACCACGAATGATTTCACAGTCTAAACATAGCCGTATAAAGCTTTATATTCACAATTTTCACTTTTACACTATATATATATATATTAGAGAGATTAAAGAAGGCATATTTAAAAGCAATTTATAGTAAAAAAAAAAACAATTCATAAGAAAAAAATTGGTGTAGCGGAATAAAAACTGTCTAACACCGAAATAACATAGGTTTAATGTAGGCTGGCATTGTTCTGCTGGAATATCACCTCTTACTTTTGTTGTAGCACGGCGGCAGAACGTGCTGACTAATTTGCCTAGTGGATATGGTCCTGGCCAGTGTTTGTTCCACAAAAAGCGAGCGAGCTTGATGACATCCCAAACAGAAGTCCAGTATTTATGTATCATGTCCTGTAGCATGCTGATAACATACAGAGAAGAGATACTGAGGCTGAGAGTAGAATATGCTGCACCACGAAAGATAAAATATAGATATGAACAGACTGGCATAAACAAATAAACAGATACACACACACACACACATGTATATATATATATATATATATATATATATATATATATATATATACTCAATTATAATCTGAGATTAAGGACAGAATGGTTAAATAAAATAAAGACAAGAGGAAAACTGTATTTTAAATCACCTACCCGTTTCGTCCTGTGATGGACTTTTTCAAGGCAAAAAGACGAAATGAGCTTTATTCTAAATTACGTATCTATAAACAAACAGTGTTGGTAACCACAAAGACGCTCACAAATCATTTCAAAAGATCAACAGAATATTTTTGTTTTAATGACCATTTCTATAGACAAAAATTTGGTTTACCAATGGGATCGCCTCTCAGCGGCGTTCTCGCTTGTTTATTTTTAGTGTCCGTTCTTGTGTCCGTTAGCTATAGACTCCGAAACGGCTGAACCGATTTTCTTGAAAATTTACACAGTTGTGCTATAAGCGTCTGTGAGTGTTATTAGCTAGGTTTTGTGTCGAGGTACCCCCGATAAATATTGAAAATCGATAATCGAAAAAATCGGGTTATAGAAGGAGTTGTCCGATTTTAATCAAATTTGATACACTCATAGACAAAGACATAAGAAACGATATTCAGAAGTTTCAAGGTTGCAGTTCTTACAATAGTGCAGAAAATCGATAATATATATATATATATAAAAAGCAAGATGTTTGTGTGCGTGTCTGTTTATCTGCCTGTATGTCTATTTTTTTCAGCCGTTTTATTTTAGTTTTTGCTTCGGGTTTGGCTCTAAGTAGGTATAATTGTAGTTCTTAGTCTCAGCCATGATATCATTTACTCACAGGACTTATTTAGCCTTCAAAATTCAGTTTACGACGGAAAAATTTATTTGATATTGATACCAGGAAATGAAAATTTGACTTACATCCATTCATTTTTCTTTCAGTCTACGGTTTCGCTTTAATGTTAAACTAATAAAACCAATTTTACCTACAGAATTATATTTTCTTTAAATTCTAAGAATTTACGTGAAGGAGTGAGTAAGAGATGTAAAAAACAAGAACATATTTTTACCAAGATCTTTTTAAAATAATAACTTCAAAAATAATTTCATTCATTTGTGAGTAAGTTCTGAAAGTCATTAAAATCCGAGAATTATTTGATTTTTTCAAGAATTTCCAAATTAATGTGTTTGTCACCGAAAGATAGCTGAGCTATGTAATCTGACGTTTTCCATTATAAACCCTAGTAACGATTTGAATCCCGGCTAACGAAAATAAAACAAGGTTCCCGACTGTGGAATTCTCTTCCAAACGATTGCTTCCCCGACGGCTACAATCTCCAGGAGTTTAAATGTAAGGTCAATACACACCTCCTAACACACTAACCTGTTCCCATTCTATCAAGCACTCTTCCCATCTGCCCGACCCTCATCCTCGCTATCCTTACTCATCTGTCACCTTTCTCCTGACATTCCCTATGTCTATTCACTCCTTCTCTTTACCTTCCCCTATGTAGCCCCATGCGCAATAGTGGCAGTGGAATGCCTTGCTTGGGGTGAGATGATTAAAAAAAAAAAAAAATTTCTAACGCGTTAGAAAGGATTAAAAAATTAAAAAAAAACTTTGATCTTTTCTCCTAATAATAACAAACATTTTGATTGAAGACATTCGTTTTTTTAAATTTGGGGCATTTTTCTTCATACTATGCTGTTTTTTTTTTTGGTTTTTTTTTTCATCGATTTAGTAGTTATCTAATCTATATATATATATATATCTAATCTATATATTCCAAGATGAAAACAATAATTCAAAGAAATAGAGAAATATTACAGGAATTTGTGTTGAGAACGAGATTTACAATAATGAATAGTTTTCATTTTGGTTTAATTAAAAATTAAGACGACCTTGCTTTTAACAGAGATTTTTAAATATAGTGATAAAAACAATGGCTTTCGTAATTAACAGTGACAAAAGCCCATTGTTAAGCTATTTTTCCTTCTTTGTTGAAAAAAATAAGTGTTGCTATAAATATTTCAAACTAGTGAATCATTGACGTGTTTATTATAATAAAAGCAATGAAAGGCAACAGTGGCAGAAACCCTAAATCGGTCATAAATATACAGAATGTAGAATCAAGAATTAGTAAACAAAATCTTAATACATCCGTGTATGTATCCGTAAAACCTATCTCACCTAGTGGAGAATAGGTTATCACCGGCACCTCGCCATCGACGAGAGGTTCGATGTTTCTGTAACTTGTTGACTCGACGCCAACCCTTTTATATTCCAAGCTATAGAAACCAATCTCTCCTGCTATTTAACCCATAACTAGAGAGAGAAGAAATGAATTAATACCGTTTACAAAGGCATTTGCACGTAAGAGAATGCAACGAATTCAGTTGGGTTTCGAACTCGGCTTTCTGTTTTCTCATTCCAAAACGATATCCATGCATCCAGGGCATACGGTCAGGTAACGAATTCAGCAGTTATACAAAGATTGAAAGGGGCGTAAGACAAGGATGCGTCTTTTCACCGGATCTATTTAACTTATACAGCGAGACTATTCTGAGAACCCTGGAAGCTATGCCAGGATTCGTCATCGGAGGCCACATTTTAAACAATATAAGGTACGCAGATGATACAGTACTGATAGCAGACACAGAAAGAAAACTACAAGACCTCCTACAGAAAGTAGCTGATGAGAGTGATAAGAAAGGACTACAAATAAACTGCAAGAAAACCGAATGCATGGTCATCAGCAAAAAGGGCAGACCAAAATGCCAGTTACAGGTAAAGGACTCTAAAATCAAGCAGGTACAGAAATTTAAATACCTAGGAAGTGTTCTAACAGAAGACAAAAAGTGTGACACTGAGATCTGAAGGCGAATTGGCATGGCAAACAAAGCATTCCAGAAGTTGAGTAAAGTATTAAGAAACAGGACAATTTCTCTAGAAACAAAGAGGAGAGTGCTGGATTTATATGTGATGACGGTTCTTCAATGTGGCAGTGAATGTTGGACAATATCTTCGAAGATGAAGGAAGAACTTGAATCAGCTGAAATATGGTTCTACAGAAGGATGCTGCGGATATCATGGAGTATGTGAGCAATGAAAAGGTTTTGGAAAGGATGGAGACGAAAAAGAAATTAATACTGAGCACCAGGAAGAGACAGCTGAAGTTCCTGGGACATGCAATGAAGAAGGAGGGCTTGGAGAACCTGTTACTAATAGGCCAGATAGAGGGAAAAAGAGACAGGGGAAAGGAGTGGATAACATATTTGAAGGAACTGATCAGGTGGATGACGGAACGAGTGTTGCATGGTGCAACAGAAGAAGAATATATATACCAACTGTTTATAAGAAATTATTATGTGGATATAAAGTGGGGGATCAAATCTATATTATAATCAATATATAAACTGATCCCTCATTTTGTGGCCATGATAGTTTCTACACATTTATATTCTAGATTTATGGGCGTCAGCTAGTGGATGACAGAATGAGGGTTGCATGGTGTAACAGGAGAAAGCGTGCTAAGAGCCACCAGGGATAGGGAGACGTGGAAAGCCATGATTGCCTACGTTCTGAAGGGACAGGGCACATAGAAGAAGAAGAAGAAGAAGAAGAAGAAGAAGAAGAAGAAGAAGAAAGTAAAATTTTATAGATTTTGATTGTTGTTTTAGCATTCTTTAATGCTTCCGTTTGCTGGGGGGGTAAGGGGGTCTAAAAATTGTCGTTAGCGTCTATGGTCGCAAACGCTTTCAGGTACTTCTTTAGCAATTTTCAAGATGTTTGTTGTTAATTATTGTTCATTTCTTGTCATGTTTGTCTTTTAAGATATAGTTGTGTGATGCGCCATAATACACATGTGTATCAGTTATAAGAAATTTTTTATTTTGTCCTGGGTATGACGGTAAACTGTATCCGGTAGCAAGGCCTCTGATTGAGAGGTTGTGAGGAGCATGGAACCATCTTTTAATTGCTGTTGTTCTTGGGACAACCCTGACACGGAGTGGTAGCACCTGTTAGGGCCCCAGCTATGGGCAAATAGTTAAACCCCAAACTGGAATCAAAACTCGAAACTATTAAAATCCACTTTTATCGAAATATATACATAAAAATAGACCTTTATAGAAAAATACACAATTTTGACGGAAATGTATTGCCAACAATACATTTTTGAAGAAAAAATAATGGTAAATTTTTTTTTGTTCCCCGAAGGCCTTCACCCCTTCAAATCTTTCCAAAACATCCTTATTTCCGTGCAAATACAAATGCTGAACTCAAATCGATTATTGTTTATTGACGAAACCTACATTTTTCAAGTTTACAACCAGAAAAATATCGAACTTCTTTTCGCTGTTTATCTCACCCCGTAACCACGCTTCAAAAAATATTACTCACTGCAGAATGACTTCACGCGCACTTTGCCGATTTTTCGACCAATTTACTTCATTTTTGCAATTACTACGCGGAAGGTGATTTCCGAAACCAAACAAATGGCAGAGTATTTGCTCAAAGGAAGTAAACAGTCCAAAGAAAGTACACTACGCTTCAAGTCATTCAGCGGTGAATCAGATATGAGAACGGTGGTAAGGGGTGACATATAGTCCGATTTTTCTCTGGTCGATAACAGGAAAAAGGTAGGTTTCTTCAATAAACAATTATCGATTTGAGTTCAGCATTTACTTTTGCACGTAATTAAGGAAGTTTAGGAAAGATTTGACGGGGCAAAGGCCTTCGGGAAACAATAAAAAATTTACCAAAATTCTTACCATAACACATTTTTGAAGGAAAAAAAAGTTATTCTCAGCAAAACATTTTTGAATAAAAAACTAGAAGACATTTTCAGTTTTCTAAAATAAAAATGAATAAAAACAACAAAATTTAATCAAAATCTGACTAAATCAACCTTCTCACTATAAATGAACATTAAAAAAATACCTTAAAACCCCACCGTTTCTGCATTAAATAACCCACAGAGGTTGATATGCCGGCAAACAAAACTCAAAAAATTGAGTTTTGGGGATAAAAGAATTGAAGATAAGTTCTATCTATTCAACATATTAAAATTGTCAGCTTCTCTTGAAACTGACCTCCAACAGTGGTTAACACTTGCAAAACTGTAGCAGGACGATACCCAGAAGATGTGCGCTGAGTATCTACAGCATAATATCCGTGCTAAGGGATATTAATACAAATAAGGCAAACACCTGAAGACAGAACAGCAAATAGTAGAAGAGAGAAAAAGTTAAATCGTTAGAGTCGCAGAGTACCGTCCGATAGTGATTGTCAATGACACTCCGAAGGTATCGACCACCTCCCGATATGAGCGGATGTCCAAGGTAGATGCAGCACGAGGCCATTTAAGTGGGAATACCCAGCCCGTAAACTCGGACAAAAAATCTTGTCAGCTTTTCTCCAGACGAGACTCTAACTTTCCGGCGGATCCTCATCTTGGTTCCTCTCCGCCCGATATCAGAGAGTCCAACAAAGTGAACGACTGATGCACACAGTCGATCTCCTCAGAATTTCAATGACACTCAGAATTTCCAGACTGCTATTAGTCTTTATTTTTATAGTTACCTCGATCCATAGAACATTCCATTTATGAGAGCACCAGAGAGCTGCTCTTCAACAAAACGAAGTCTGCTATCTTTTATTAACCGTCAGTCAGATCAGCGCAATAAGTTATACACGCTTGGGCAGAATATTATCGTGCGGTAGATTGAGTAGAATATTTTCCTGCAGTAAATTGCCATTACTTTCTGTGGTAAACTGGTTGCCAACCAAGGCAACTCTATCAATCATACTATTAACCAATAGCTGGAGCGAGAAGAGATGGATTAATACCTTTCCCACGGTTATTTGTGCGTAAGTGAATGCAACCAATTCAAATGGAATTTGAACTCGGCTCCCCGATTTCTCGTTCCGAGCTGATATCAACAACCGTAGATAAATATTTCTGCCTTCCATGAGGAGAGCACATACAGGAGAGATTTTTTTCTCTGGCATGAAATGGAAGGATTATACAGAATCAATTTTCTTGTCTACTGCTAGATAAGTTGGTACACTTTAGCGTCTCAAACAATTTTGAACATTGAATATCACGATCATATTTGGTCTGTTGTTTCTGTTACGTATCTCTAGATTTTCGAAAAATCCAAAGAACTGCCTGTAATGTTGTTGGTCCTGACCTGGCACCTCGACACCAGTCACTTTCTGACAACCGAGCCATTTCTTCCCTCTATTTTTTCTATAAGTATTTTTATGGTACCTGTTCTAATGAGCTCTCTTTTATGCTATCTCGAAGTCATGAATTTAAGCGTATTACTAGATTGGTTATTAGGTCTCATAGTTTTAGTGTTGAACTATCTAGATGTAACTATATATTCTATCCTAATTATTTCTTTTATCACGTTTCTTGACTGTAGATCCAGTTTCTTGCTTCCTTGCCACATACAATCTTCAAAAGTTTAAATGCAACGCCAACCGACATATTCCGCCTTCCTGATTACTATTTCAACTAAAGAAACATCAAAGGAATAGGAAATATGCCAACAAATGTATTAAAAGAATTATTCGAAAGAATGTTTTGTCTGCTTTTAGTTAATTGAGAACTGTAAAAATTTTCTGCAAGCCAATGTTCCCCTACCCAATTCTATACAGTAATGCCCAAACATTTGCTAAGCTAGTCAAGATTGACAGTTACTTATTAAGAGTAAACTTACTACACGTACACTAAAACAGAAAGATGTAAAGAAAATATCAATTTTGGAAAGAGCCATAACAGTTAATACTTAAGAGAAATCTAATTTCCTGAAAACTGTTTCTCTGTTCGCTATATGAAGATCAAATGAATAATCTTACTATATATATAGTCATCGGCAGACAGATCTGTTTCGCTGTATCACAGCTCATCAGTACGGTTAGACTCCGATTGCTTTTTAACCCAGGATTGAAACGCGACCGAATTGGCGTCAGTCGGCTATTCTACCTCTGGGCTATGGGCGTTCGGTAGAAAAAGGCAGACTTTCTGGCGTGTATATTATCATTATACGCGCTCAATAGCCATAGTACTCTAATTAATTTTACTGAATGAGCGATGCATATATGCCAGAGTAGCTACTGTTTTTCAAATTTTACCATTCTTCCAGAGTGCTCAATCAGGGTGTGAGAGATCCGCAGACAGGCCTGTTTCACAGCTCTTCAGTGTGGATAGATTAACAGTTGGCCTCAAGCCGGGACCGAAACTCGACTGACTTGGCAGCAGTCAGAGATTCACCCACCAGAGTATTGACGAACGTTAGAGAAAGACAAATTTCAAAGTGGGCAATATTTTTACAAAACGTAAATAAGCCAGCAGTTGAGTGTTCTATCTTGTAACCGCACCGAACAAGCGTTTTACACGGTAACCAGAGAACATAGCGCAAAACCGTAAATAACTGCTGTTTATATATATATATATATATATATAAGAGTAAGAACAAATGGAGCAAGAATTCGCAGTTCGTATCATTTACTTTTTAAAAAAGTGCTCAATAGAAAGTAGAGCAATATATCATTAAAATATTTTTTATAAGTGAATATAATAAAACATTTCACTGATATCGTTCATTCAGTAATTAATTAGAACACTCTCAGTTACTGGCGTATATTTACATAGTATATAAGTCTACCTCATAGCTCAGAGGTAGAATTGCCGACTGATGTAAATTCGGCCGAGTTTCAATCCTGGCTAGATATATAGTGGTACGAAGGAATCATTGTGTGAGCAACTTGATATATGAGTCGCCATTCGTACGAAATCTTTTATCGTACGACCAGTAAAAATTCGCAGTATGAACGAACGTCATACAATGGCGATAGGTAATTGACGTAAAGAGAGGTAATCGACAGCGATGCCAGCTGACCTGATCGATTTGAAGAAATACCACGTTTTATTACGTTTTCGTTTTTGAAGTGTTTTTCTGTTTTAAAAAAATATGCATTTTTTGTGATTTTGCAGGAAAGGAACGGATTAATTATTTTTCTATTAATTTCAATGGGAAAAATTGTTTAGTAAGACGAGTGAATTGCAATACGAGCTCGGTCTGGGAAAGAATTAAACTTGTACCACCTAGTCCTACAATACTCTAGACCTCTCTCCTCAACCAAAACACCATGAAAAAAACAAAAAACAAAAAAAAAAACAAAAAAAATACCAAACTCAAACCAGCTACTCGGAAAACGCCCAAACATCTCTGTGTCACATTCACTAACATTCGCGGTATCCGCACTAAGCTTTCTAGCGTAGAATCAGTCCTCCAAACTAACTCACCTGATATCTTAGCCTTGTGTGAAACTAACCATGACCCGTCTATCTCCTCCCCTGAGTTCTATGTTCTTGGTTACCTTCCCCTCTTCAGGAAGGACTCGAACGTCCATATGCATGGGCTTGGTGTGTATGTCAGCGAACACCTCACCCTAGCCAGAGTAACATCTCTTGAACCCCTGAAACCAGACTTTCATGTGCTTCCGTCTCTCACTTCTAAGCTCCGTTAGCTATCTCTTCTTCCTCTACCGCTCCCCCTCCTTCTCTGACTGTTCAGTACTTGACAGCATCTCTGACAATATCGACAAGGCCATTTCTTCTCACCCATCTGCCCATATTTTCGTGTTTGGTGACTTTAACGCCCACCTCACTAAGTGGCTCGAAAACTCTATAACCGACACTGCTGGTGTCCACACCTTTAATTTTTCAATCTCCCAATCACTTACGCAAGTGGTGGATTTCCCTACGCGTTTCTCCAATAGCCCTAACGGAAAGGACTCGCTACTAGACCTCTGCTTCACTTCCACCCCAAATTCTTGCACCACCAGACAGCTCTGCCCCCTCGGAAACTCTGACCACGCCGTAGTTTCTGTCAACATCTCGTTCCACTCCACCCCTACCCAAGAAACCCAGACCAGCAGAATATCCTACTGCTATCAAAGAGCAGACTGGGATTCGTTCCGTGACTTCCTCTGCGACGTCCCTTGGAACAATGTTTTTAGTCTTCCCGTCAAAGACTGTGCATCAGAGGTCTCCTCCTGGGTTAAGGCTGGCATCAATGCTTTCATCCCTGCCAGGAAATTTCAGCTTAAATCCCATTCGTCTCCCTGGTTCTCGCCTGCTTGCTCGGCCGCCATTGCCCACCGGAATCACTTCTTCCGGCTTTATCATAGCCACGCGTCGGACCAAAACAGCGCCTTTTTGCCCCAGCTCGTAATAAGTGTAAAAAGATACTTAACGAAGCTAAGATGCTGTTTGCTGCCAGAATGAAGCAGCGCATAGCATCCTCTAAGTTCGGCGCCAAAGACTTCTGGCGCCTCTGTAAAAGCGTGCTCAACAAGAGTAAGTCCTCAATACTCCCACTCATCAACGATTTTGAGGTCCTCACCTCCTCAGCGGACAAGGCTGAATGCTTTGCCCGCAGATTCTCGACCAATTCGAGTCTGGATTCGTCTGGAGTCGAGACACCAGATTTCACCAGAACTCTCCTCTGTCCTTTTTAAGCTCTACAACCTCTGCCTAACTTCCTCCTGCTTTTCTGCCTGTTGGAAGTCTTCTTCTGTGGTTCCAATATTCAAGAACACTGGTGAACTCTCCGACCCTGCAAACTACCGCCCTATCATCCTTCTTCCGATCTTCGGCAAAGTGTTCGAAGCCATTATCAATGCCGAGGTCGTTCAGCATCTCACGGCCCACGGGCTCCTATCGGACAAACAGTATGGCTTCCGCTTCACCAGGTCTACCGCTGATATGCTAACGACCATCACCGTGTATATATACCAGGCTCTCGACAAGAATGGTTAAGCCCGAACTGTCGCCCTGGATATCTCTAAAGCATTCGACAGAGTATGGCATGCCGGCCTTCTACGGAAACTGCGATGCTACGGCATTACTGGACTTTCGTTGGACTTAATCCAGTCATTCCTCTCCAACCGCACACTGAAGGTGGTTTTAAACGGACGTGCCTCCCAGAACTACCCTACAAACGCGGGTGTCTCCAAGGCTCTATCCTATGTCTTACGCTCTTTCTAATCTACATCAATGATCTCGCCGATGCCATAAGATCACAAGTAGGCATGTACGCCGATAATACCACAGTATACGCTCGCCTCGATCAAAAATCTTGTGTTGATGATAAGGCGAACCTATCGGCTGAGCTTGAAAAGGACCTCCAATCCGTGGTGCATTGGTGTAGGAAATGGCTCGTAAAATTCAATTCTTCCAAAACGAAGCTGCTGTCAATTAACCACCACAGACGACCGCACCTCCCGCCCATTAGCATGGAACAGGCATGCCTCCCAGAGAGTAAAACACTACGCCTGCTTGGCCTGACACTCTCAGCGGACCTCAAGTGGAATGACTACATCGAATCCATTGCTAAATCCGCTGCTATAAAAGTTGGCTCTCTGTGCAGGGCCCGGAAATTCTTTCCCCCTGAATCTTTCCGCCTGCAGTTGCTCTCTCACCGGCGTGACGTTGCGTTCCTGTGCCTCTTCTATAAATACTATCATGGCTTCTGCTTTGATGAACTTAAATCACTGGTGCCCCCTAGGTTTGAGTTTGCACGAGATACTAGATTGGCAACTAGGTCCCACCCTTTTACAGTGAAACCGATGAAATGTAACCGCAATTTCTACTCCAACAGCTTTGTTTCTCGCACTTCCCGCCTGTGGAATTCCCTTCCACATGCTTGCTTCCCCGACGGCTATAACCTCCAGGAGTTTAAATGTAAGGTCAATAGACACCTCCTAACACACAAACCACCCCATTCTCTCCAACTCTCCCCCTATGTACATCCTAACTCGTCTATCGTCCTGTGTAACCCCCTGCGCTATATTGGCAGTGGAATGCCTTGCTTGGGGTGACATGATTAAATATATATATATATATATATATATATATATATATATATATTATTAATTATTACTTTAAGACATGTACAAACTACAAACTAATACAAAATTATATATTTTGTTTCGACATTAAAAGAACAATGTCTCAACAGTTGGTTAAGAATGATGTTAATAAACGTTTTATTAAAAAAAAATTAAAAAAGACACCTCTTCCTTTTATTTAAAAAATGGGGGGAAGACGAAAGAGGGTAGAAAAGATCAGAAAATAAGATGAGAAATCAAGAAAAGGAAAGAAAGAGAAAAGGGAAATATACAGAAGAAATAGAAAGTAAAGAGGAAAATAAATGAGACAGCATTGAGAGGAAATAGCTAATGGAAACGGTTAAGAGAGACAAATTTTAAATTTTGGCCGGAAGTGAATTGTAGACAGATGTTGATATCGGATACATGATGTCTGGGCTCAAATCTTTTGGCATTAACAAAAAAGGTGGAATTATATTTCCATAAAAGAAAAAAATGAAAGAGGAAAAAAATACAAAAGGAGTAAAAAATTTTACTGGAGCCATAGCTGTTTGACCCTCCTCTATGAGGAGGGCCAAACAGTTATGACTCCACTGTCATGGAAAAGAACCATGTTATCAACTATGTGGATACATTTTTATGCGTTTGAAGAAAGCAAGGATTCAATATAATTTCATATCTGACAGAAATTTTGTTAAAAACATTACATCTTAAAAATAAATGTTTCATAAATCAGTACTGTAAAAAGAATCCATTAAAATCGGTTGAAAACACTATTTTATATTCATTTAAATGTGCCCGCTCACGAAAGCAATTTCACAGAAAAAGTGTAAGTGAAGCTGTACGCTAATTTTGGCGATCCCTACTTATAAAAAATAAAAGTAAAACACATTCTCCAGGTAAAAAGAAATAATGTTTTTAAATTTTGACGCTATATATTCAAACTATCACCCTTCACTTTGGTTTGGTTTATCTATATTTATATCAAGTCCAGAGTAAGGTAGCGAGTTGGACAAGATTCACTCGAGAGCCGGACTTGCCCCTCGGGCTGGGGGTTGCCGAACGCTGCCATATATTAATCGTACACTGATGCTATTGTGATATCATTAGGATTTTGATCCAACCACAATTATTGGTTCATTAAATTTGTTATTTCATTTCTTCTAAATGTTGTTTCATCCATCCTCAGACCTCAAATGGAACCACTATATTGAATCCATAGCAAAATCTACTGCTAAGAAGGTTGGGTCACTAGGTCAATCCAGGATGTTTTTTCCACCTGAATACATCCTGCATATATACAAATCAACCATCCGTCCGTGCATGGAGTACTGCTGCCATTTATGGTCAGGTGCCCCTGCCGTTCTCCTCGGTGTTCTCGACAGGCTCCAAAGGAGAGTCTGTAATGTGATAGGTACTGATCTGGCGACTCGACTGCAGCCACTTCCCCATCGTCGAAATGTGGCCTCCCTTTCTCTGTTCTATAAATACTTTCATGGCTTCTGCTCAGACGAACTTAAGTCACTGATGCCTCCTCAACAGGTGTTTACTCGTGCAACCAGACTGGCAATTGGGTCCCACTCATTCACAGTCAGGTTAGCCAAATGCAGACGACAATTCTACTCCTGCAGCTTCTTCTCTCGCACTTCCCGCCTGTGGAACTCGCTCCCGTATTCTTGCTTTCCTGACGGCTACAACCTCCAGAAATTTAAATGCAAAGTCAATACTCATCTACTAACCACTGGACTCCCCACCTATGTATCTGTCATCGCACCTGCTTTCTCAGCTTTCTATTGTTCCTTTCTAACTAGATTGTACTCCTCACTCTTTTCTAATTAATCTTTTTACATTTATGTAGCCCCCTGCACATCAGTGGCGTTTCCGCCTTGCTCGGGGTGAAATGATTAAAAAAAAAAAACAAGAACGAAAAGACAAACAACGGATCAGCAGTTTCTGCAATAAACCATCGACAAATATTTTTCTGTAGTGAATGATATGAGGTTGAAAGACTGTGTAGACGATACGGATACAGGAGTTATTCTTAAAGGGCTCCTCGTGCAGTCCTATGAGATGTACGACATGCTAGGGCCACTTGATGTGTGCTGATACCTGGATCGTCTTCGAGAGTCTGTAGAATGTGTTTTCGTGGCCAGGCGTACGAGCGAACCTCGATATTTTTTTTAATCATTTCTCCCCAAAGCAAGGCAGTTTTACTGCCACTGTTACGTAGGGGCTTACATAGGGGGAAAGTGATGAGAAAGAGGGGTAGGTTATAGAGGTATTAGGAGGAGGGTAATAAAAAAATGTGTATACTGGTGTGATAGGGTGAGAAAAGAGCTTGAGAGAAAGGATGCGAGTTAGTGAGATAGAAGATGACTATTGGCCTTACATTTAAATTCTTGGAGATTGTAGCTGTCGGGAAAGTAAGTATATGAAAGGGAATTCCTCAGGCGGGAAGTGCGAGTAAAGAATCTGTTAGAGTAGAAATTTTGGTTACATTTTATCGGTCTCACTGTAAAAGGGTAGGACCTAGTTGCTAGTCTAGTGGCTCCAGTAAATTCATACATAGGGGGTACCAATGAGCTTAGTCCATTGGAGCAGAAACAGTGAAAGTATTTGTAGAAGAGGTACAGGGAAGCCATATCACGCCGGTGTGAGAGCGACTGCAGCCGAGCTACTAAGTCGGTATCGATCACATTACAGATTCTTCGGTGGATTTTATCAAGAACCCCGAGGTGAATAGCAGGGGCACCCGACCAGATATGGCAGCAGTATTCCATCTCAATCCTGTTTCAGCAATGCAAAAAGAATTAGCAGCAAAGTTTGTATGAGCTGGCTGCTTTCGCTCTGGAAACACAATCTGATACAACCGTGTTGCCTTCAGTCCATTACCGTTTGCTCGGCTGTATGTACAAATCATATCTGCCGTCTTACGATATGAATATTTTGCCATTGTTAAACATAATTGTTTAACATTCTTAATCAATTAACTCACTACTACTCACTTAACTGAGCAGGTTCATACCGTCTTCGAAGTTTCATGAAGACACCGTTATAATGTTATCCTTCGTCAGTTCAAGGTTTTCCCACTGGTGTCTTGTCCTGGTTTTTGCTTATTTATATGGAGCATTGGTGTAATTTGACATTTTGTTTTAAAAGTCGTCTACTTCTGGTTAAATGGTTTATTTTTACTTTTGTTGTGTTGATTTCATTTTAATCTGGTATTTTTTGCTGTTGGTTAATTTTCTTTTTATTGTGCAGGTGTTTATTTTTTTATTACTTTTTAATGCATGCGTGAATGTGCGCCCGCTTAATTGCTTTATATTGAATGGGTGCTCAATAAATTGCTTTTTAGTTGGTTTGTTCTTGTTATTTATGTAACTCTTTTTTACGTTGAACTCTTTTTATTGTGTTGGCTTGGCCTTTTTCACACCGTTTTAACGTATATGATCGTTTAAAAGATTTATTTTTTAGGTCATGTTTGAATGCTTGTTTTCTT
>JBBBDQ010001270.1:5470000-5590000 GCA_037127315.1 Ascarosepion bandense
GACAAAAAAAAACAAAACAAAAAAAAAACACACGTCATCTCTTCTTTCTTTCACGCTGTCTGCTCGTTGTTTTTGATTGGCTCAATATGAAAACGAGACCAATTAGTGTCTGTGAGAGAAGGTGAGTTCTCTACGAAGTTTCTTTTTACTTTTATTTTTCTCTTATCTTTGTTTTATATGATCTTTAAAAAAACCCTTTACACATTTTTTTCTATTTTTATTATTATTAAAAGGATAGGTTGTATAAGATGAAAGACGGCGAGGTTGACCAGGGATTTGGATAGAGAGGGTAGGAGACATGAAACGGGCACGGAAAGAATGTGATGGACACTCTAATGATAACAAGAGCCATATGGGAAACTCGTTAAAGATTATCAATCATTAAAATAATGCTATATATATATATATATATATATATATATATATATATATATATATATATGTATGTATGTATTAATTCAGATACTTTAATCCAAGGGAAAAAAGCAGGAAGGTAAATTCCAAAAACCCGATCCTAATTAATATTAAAAAAAATTTTAATATTAAAAAATGATACAGGAAGAGAGCTCCATCTAATAAAATATTACAGAGCAAATATAAATTAAAAAAGGATTAATTCAATGATGTTGAATGACCTTTTCGATATGAAGATCCCCAGGGGGGGTTCACAGGTCACGAGAAAAATCCTTTCAGAAACTGGAGAAAAATCAGTCTAATTTTCCTTTTTAAATAGATTTGCAAAGAAATTAAAAAAGAAAATTAAAAAAAAAAAAGAAAAAAGAAAAAAGAAAAAGAAAAGAAAAAAGAAAAAGATAAAACAAAATAAAATCAAATAAACAAGAAAAGAAACAATAGACATCGTCTGGGTTCGCAAAAGATATATATATATATATATATATATATATATATATATATATGTTACAGATATATATATATATATATATATATATGTTACAGAAATATATATATATATATATATATATATATATGAAATATATATATATATATATATATATATATATATATGCTACAGAAATAAACGAAAATTAACGAAACTGGTTATAAACAACCGACAATTTGAAATGATTTTTGTTTGAACTTTATTTTGATCGATACTCGTATTTAAGTAGATATTCTGTTTATAATCAAACAGTATTATATATTTATTTCTACCGGCCTGATTATTTACGATAAATGTTTCTTACAAAATGTGTGTCATTATAAACAGAATAGCTACTTAAATACGAGTATCGATCAAAAATAATGTTCAAACAAATCATTTCAAATTGTCGGTTGTTTATAACCAGTTTCGTTAATCTTCGTTAATTTCCGTAACATGTTTACATGTGTTGATACATTTCAGAGCAGAGATGGTTATTACGATGAATTCGAAAATTGTGTTAGAGGCTTAATTTGATTCGTTTAGGCTTATCGTCATTCGTGGTCGAGAGGTCTGAGATGCGCTAGATCACTTTGTAGCGTCCCTTATTTGGATAGGGGTCGCAGGTTCGAATCCTGCCGACTGACACACATTTTCGTAACAAAAATTTATCGTAAATAATCAGGCCGGTAGAAATAAACATATAATATTGTTTGATTATAAACAGAATATCTACTTAAATACGAGTATCGATAAAAAATAACTTTCAAATAAATCATTATATATATTTATTTTATCGAGGCAGCAGATAATTTTCTAAATATATATTGTTAAAAATAACAAACAAAGATTGCCTATTATGTTTAATCATGAACCGTTCTAAACATCGTATTTTGGCTTTAATTTCAGGTGAAAATAAAGACAAAAATTGTCCAACATTTTGAAAATTTTCATTAAGTTGGTTCTAAGATTTCAGCTCACATGAGCCATCGTCAGAGAGATTACAGGGGCGTTAACATAAAGACATCTACAATCAAAGATTATATATCTTGTGCTGATTATAGTTCAATTAAACAACATTTCTTAAAACAACATAGCCATTTAGGTGATATTAGACAGATTTTAGTCGATAACACAATAATACTTACTCATACACACAGTAAAAAGAACCTTCGGCTATTGGAGCCCATCTAAATTAAATCAAAGCAACCCACACTTAATAAAATCACGTTTTAATCTGGTCACAACACTTTACGTAGCATTTAGACACATGGTTCTATTAACATTTCGGTCCCTGACGCGGTGTGACGTCATAGAACCACATTAAAAATTTACGAACTGCGTCTGCTATTCGGTGACTGTTATCGTTGGATAGCAATGATTTATGCCAGCATAAAATAAAATTATCTCACACCCAAATCGCTCTTGTCAATGTTGAAACACTTGTGCTCACGGCCATAATTCACCTGTGCTCACAACCTCTATTTCTTCTACAATATCTTTTATCAAATGTCAGTAGAAATAATATTTCTAAGTTGATGTCTATAAGAAGGCAATCAAACTTGCACTTTTATTTAAAGTGGTTTTCCAGACTAAATAGAAGAATACAAAACGCAAGAAGAAACAACAAAGAAATCGGTAAGAGGTAAAATGAAGACGGGTTTTGTTCTATTTTGGTTCCTTTCAAAAGTAAATTCCTTGATACTTTTGATCGGTCTCATGGATTGGGTAAACCCTGCTTCCCTATTAGCGAATCCGCCTTCGCATTTGGAGACTTGAAAAAGACGGGGAGGGGGGTTCTACGGTTCGGGTTAGGGTTAGGGTTAATGATGCTGGTTATAATATAAGGCTATTGAACAATAATTCTCAAACAAGGAAAAAATTCCGTCAAGTACTGTTAATTTATCTCCAGGCTCAGGATTGGGCATATATATATATATATATATATATATATATATATATATATATATATATATATTATTGTCATCCGCAGACAGATCTGTTTCGCGGTATCACAGCTCATCAGCACGGTTAGACTCCGATTGCTACACAACCCAGGCTCGAAACCCAACCGACTCTACCCCTAGGCCACGGGGCGTTCGGTAGAAGAAAAGTGTCTTTTTAGCGCATATCATATTACGCGCCCAGTAGCTAGAATGCTCAAATTCATTTTTACTGAATGAGCGATGCTTATATATATATATATATATATATATATATATATATATATATATATATATATATGGTCGGTATGGATGGAATAAAATTCCTATATTCCCCACCACCCAAATACATTATTTTTAAAAAGTGCTCAATACAGACTGGATCAAATAAATGCATATATATGTGTGTGTATATATGTGTATTTGAAAACATAAGATGAATTCATGGTTACTTAGCAAATTAGTGAGTGGTAGTTGGAGAAGATGTTTTTGGTGTGTCAATATTGTTCAATCAAAAATGAGAATTATGTAACCACTGGAGATTTAATAATTGTGTTATAAAATCTTCATGGTTACATAATTCTCATTTTTGATAGAACAATATTGACGCACCAAAAAATTTTTCTCCAATTACCACTCCATAATTCATCTTATATTTTAAAAATAAATCATTTTTACCATTTATTTAAACATATCATCTGAAGAAGAACAGTATTGTTCTATAACATGAACATTTTTGTGTAGTGATATTATACTTTTATAAACTATTGTAATAACAAAATGTTATGCTCTATTCTGTATCGAGCACTCTTTATAAAAGTAAATGCATGAATAGTGGTTTGAAATCTACCTGTTTTTCAACTATATTGTATATATATATATATATATATATATATATATATATATATATATATATATTTCCACTATATTGTAATATATATTTTTTTTTCCACTATATTGTAATATATATAGATATATATTGTTCATTCAGCAATGAATTAGAACACTCTCAGCTATTGGGCGTGCATAATGATAATATACACGCTAAAAAGTCGGCTTCACTCCATAGCTCAGAGGTAGAATCGCCGATTGACGCCGATTCGGTCGGATTTCAATGCTGGGTAAAAAGCAATTGGATGTCTCACCGGACTGATGAGCTGTTATACAGCGAAACAAATCTGTCTGCTGATTATATATATATATATATATATATATATATATATATATATGGTGGCGGGGGAAGCGAGGAGCTATTTGTAAGTTCCAGAATCAGTATAATTTTTTTTTTTTATAATTTTGTCATGACATACAAATTCTGGGTATTGGTCAGGCTGATAACTTTTACTCGCCTTCTTTGTATATACGAAAGTAAGCAATAATGCAGAGTTGCTTCTTCATGTGTCGTGTTAAGAATTTGCAATCTCTGAGATGTTGCATGCTGTGTGGTCCGCATGTTTTAATGTAATGGCAATTTATTGCCAACTTCAAAGACAGTCACAGACGGACTGAAGGGGACACCAGTGCACTACTGCGAATGATGGGTGGTCTTTCTTTTTATTCTCACTCTTCAATTTATCTTTCTATTCCCCACCCTATATATATATATATATATATATATATATAATGGTGTGTATTTCTCTCTTTACACACACACACACACACACACACACACATATATATATATATATATATATATATATATATGTCTGTATTTATAATGACATATACAAAGGAGGAGCTGTATTTCTTAATGCTACAAACGTTGTAATCATTGAATACACGTGTTTAAGTAGACATACATGTTTTTTAAACAGTTAACATCTGACGTCCCAGAGATCGAAAATTTTATTAAATTGTCCCCGACTAGATATGATGTTTATATCAATGAAAAATGATGTCGGATTAATACGCTTGTCTCTGTCTGTCTGTCTGTCTGATATAATACATGTTTGATTAATTCTTTAAACGTAATTTTTTAATGGATATCCATATTTCAGTAGTTGTTTTGTTTTATTAATTTATTAAACAGTATATTTAATTATTTCAATTTACCGGCTTGAAATAAATTCATATCTGTCAGTTAAATGCCATAGGTGATACACGCATAGGCTAATATGTCTCTTTTGAGACATGACTGACAAGGCAGAAAATTTTCCAGCAGTAGGTTGCTATTATCTGCTTTAGTTACTTAACTGCTATACGTTATACACGCTTTTTTGATCATGTCTGGAAAGAAAGATGACTGACTGGGCAGAAGATATTTCAGCAGTAAGTTGCCATTACTTTCTGTAGTAGACTGGTTGACAACCAATGCTATAAAACTCAGTCTGTCCTGCTATTTAACTCATGGCTAGAGGAAGAAAAGATGGATTAATATCTTTCCCAACAGTATTTGTGCGTAAGTGAACGCAAGAACCTTAAACGTAAACTTAAGGAATCAGCACATATGCTAGGCTTCAAAAATCTCCTAAGCCGACCAAGCATAGAGATGAACACAATATGGGAACCAGTAATACGGAATGTCAGAGAAAATCATTCGTGCCAAAATTGCAACATGAGCTCTGTTAAAAAATACTAGAGAAAACCATTAATATAAAAAAAATTCAATAAGAAATCTGGTAAAATAGCGTTGCTAAACATTAGGTTTATAGGTCCCAAAAATTCCGTTGTTCTTGTCCTTAAGAACACATAGCCCAGTGGGTATAGACTATGACTGATCCAAAGAGTTATGAGTTCTGTAAACAAGTGAACAAGTAACTTACATGGATGAAGGCTCAATACAAGGAATGAAGATCATATACCACCAGGGATTGTAATGTTCAAAATTCCTAGCACCTGAAGTAGACCAGAGCGTACAACATGAGACAATAGTCCGAATAATGTAAATACTACTAGGCAAATACTGAATGCAAGAAATTCAACTGGAATTCGAACTCGGCTCTATTATTTACTGTTTCATTATAAACAGATTATCTACTTAAATACGAGTAGCTATCAAAAATAATGTTTAAACAAATAATTTCAAATTGTCGGTTGTTTATAACCATTTCGTTAATCTTCGCTAATTTCCGTAATATATATATATATATATATATATATATATATATATATATATATATATATATTTGTTTTTCTTTAATCCGAAGGGGAAGAGTAGGAAGGTAAATTCCAAGAACCTGATCTTAATCAATATTAACAATTTTTAACATTAAAAGGTGATGCAGGCAGAGAGCTCAATGTATTAAGAATACAGAGCCAATATAAATTAGAGAAAATTTTCAAAATTCAAAGGTGTCGGATGTACATTTCGACATAGGATCTCTAATAGAGATTCTACGTCACGTCAGCGACATTGTTTTTTTCCAAATGGCGAAGGCCCTGGGGTAGAGTGTGGAGGGGTTTTTGCTTAACAACGGTCACAAAGTAGAACAGGACAGAACTGGTAATCGCGGGGTTATAGGGTGTTGAAATGGTATATTTAGGAAGGGGAGGAATAGGAGTTCATATTTTATAAAGATAGACAACTAAATGAGTTAAATTACTTTTTTAAGGTTAAGATTTTGGGCTGTTTGAAGAGGTGTATTTAGGCGAGAAGGAATGGATTTCAATATAAGAATTTTAAATTTTTTTTAAAGTTTATTTGATTAAACCTTCTAGGTAGAAGCGAGTTAAATGCCAATTACAGGAAGTTATCAGTTTAAAAATTATTAGAGAAAAAATATTAGAGAAAAAAAATATATATATATACATATATGTGTTAACCAAGGAAAAAGGGGTTTAGTAAAAGAATCCATATTTTCTAAAGATAGGCAATTAAAGGAGCTTGGGATAGGAAGGTAGGGAGGTTAAAATACTTTTTAAGGTTAACATTAGGGTAAAATTAAGATTAAAACTTAAATTGAATCCTTTTAATTTATATTCTAACATCTAGTCAACGGGGATTTAAATTCTAAATTTAAGTATTCGAATAATTTGCCTCGTGGTGGCACTTACTGATGAATCCCCTCCTAAGATTCAGTAGCCGGTGTTGGTGGGGGTATTTTAATATTGAAATTTTTTCCAGTAAACATAGACAGCACCTATCACGAAAATTCCTCGGAATACGGGCTGAACCTATCAGTTTCCAGCTAATTTCAGGATCCAGCCCTTTTTCTTTCATTTTCCAGAATGCCCACGAAAGGGCTGTCTGGTACATATATATATATATATGCTCTCATTACTATTAAGCTCACCAGAGAGGAATTTAAAAAAAAATGCTACTACTTCTGCGATTTACGCGTTACTCTAGCAATGAACGGAGTTCTCCCGGTGACTGGTGTGTGTATTCACCGCATATATACAATCCGCTAACATTACCCTTCTCTCTTTCGATGGCGTAGGGAGTAGGGACGCCGACTGACACCAAATCGTTCGAGTTTCGATCCCGGCTAAAAGCAAGTGGATGTATAGCCACACTAGTGAGCTGTGATACAGCGAAACAGGCTTGTATGTGTATGACTATTATATATATATATATATATATATATATATATATATATTAATCGTTTCATTCCAAGCAAGGCGGTACTGCCACTGATGCGCAGGGGGCTACATTAGTCTAAAACTTTAGACAAGAGGAGAGTGAAGAGAAAGCCAAACCAGTTACAGACGGTGTCAGAGAAAGGGCAAGAGAAGAATGTAAGCACAGGTGTGAAGGCAATTGCGAAGGTAGAGAGAAAGAAAAAGAACAAGATGGAACAAGATATACCGGGTGAAATAACTGGAGTGAAGTGGATAAGAGATGGGTCTTGACCCTGCATTTAAATTGCTGGAGGTTGTGGCCGCCAGGAATGCCAGTATACGGAAAGGAGTTCCACAGGCGGGAAGTGCGAGAAAATAAGCTGATAAAGTAGAATTGACGGCTGTATTTGGTTGATCTAACTGTAAGTGGATGGGACCTTGTTGCCAGTCTGGTTGCAAGAGTAAATTGCAGTGGCGGTGGCACCAATGACTTAAGCTCGTCGGAGTTGAAACCATGAATATATTTGTAGAACAGACATAGGGAAGCCATATCCAGCCGGTGAGAAATAAGCTGATGTCGAGCAGCTAAGTTGAGACCTATCACGTTACAAATTCTTCTTTGGAGCCTATCGAGAACACTGAGATGAATAGCAGGAGCGCCTGGTTATACATGACAGCAGTATTGTATGCACGGACGGATGGTCGATTTGCATATGTGCAAGATGGATTCAGGCGTAAAAAAATTCTAAGCCCGACACAGAGACCCGACTTTCCTATCAGTGGATTTAGCTATTGACTCAATGTAATAATTCAGTTTGTGATCGGAAGATAAGGTAAGGGCGAGGAGGGGCAATATACTGCTTTCAAGAAAAATCGCAGGGGGGTATGTTGGTTGGTTGTTATGGCAAATCAACCTCGGCGGGTCATTTATTGCTGGTAATACCTTTTTCTTTCAACAATTTATTGTTGTTTTTATATAAGTTTTGTGTCTAGTAATACTTTTTTTTTTCGAGTATCAAGATTCACTGGGGTTTGTTGCTTGTTTTAAGCAGCGACAGGACCCTAAGTCTTACTCTTGTTATTTAACCCATAACTGGAGGGAAGGGATGGATTAATACCTTTCCCAAGAGTACCAGTGCAAAGTGAATGCAGGGGATTCAACTGGAATTCGAACTCAACTCACCGATTTCTCTTTCCGAGCCGATATCTACTGCACCACAACGCACATCCGTCACTAAACGCTTACAGCACCTGGTATTCCCAAGCGGTCACTCATCTAAGTACTGATCAAGCTCAACGTTGCTTAACTTCGGTGATCGCGCTAGACCCGTTGTATTCAACGTGATAGGCCGTAAGCCCAGGAGAGGGTATATTTTTAATCATATTTACATATGGATGAAGCTATTATAATTTTATTTTCTACAAGTGTATTTCGGATGCAGTTTGGTAGGTTTTCGTGAGCGTTTAAATGAGTCCTAATTGAACATAACGAAACACTAAAACACTTTGAACGAACCCAGAAAGGCAGTACCACCTATCCCTAAATATTAATGAAGACCAATTTACACAGAGAGAAATAATTACAGAAAAGCGATGCAAAGTTCACCAAAGAAACAACATACTACACAATAAGTCAGTTATGTGCCATACGTAATACACGCTTGGGCGATCATGTCTCTTTCAAAATATGACTAACTGGCCAGAAGATTTTCCTGCTGTAGGTTGCCATTACTTTCTGCGGTAGACTGGTTGCCAGCCAAGGCTATAAAACCCAATCTGACTCATAGCTGGAGGGAAGTGACGGATTAATACTTTTCCCAAGGGTATTTGCGCGTAAGTGAATGTAAGTAATTCAACTGGAATTCGAACTCTGTTCTCCGATTTCTCGTTCCAAGCTGAAAACCACAGCACTATCTAGACATAATACCAGCTCTAAATATATAAACCTATCTAGTCATAAATCAACAAAATATCGGAAAGGATTACTAAGTCTAGGGCCAAATTGCTATCTCCGACCTAAATTTGACATCCTCACAAAGAAAACCGAAATGGAAATTCTACACTAATCATTATCTCAACTTGATGCCGGTGGGGTTATAGCAGTCCATTCAGATCTGAGAGACATCCTTTTAAGCAGAAGGCTTAAAAGACCGTTTTCCTCGCAACAGTTATAACAATACCCTAACAGCAAACTGAAAACTGCTGTAGAAGCATTAAAACAATTCTAATATCGTCTTAGATGCGCAAAAAAAAAGTTAACAGATGTGTAATTTTGAACAAACTCGTTTACCATAAAAAAGTACAACACATTACTGACGACTGATCAAAGTTTACCAAATTAAATACATACACCACAGGCATCTTAAAAAGATTTGTCGACAACCTGATAACATCAGACAATGCCCTGAAAACCACCAAAATCACCAGAAACGAATAACCAAAATACCTATACGGAAATATAAAAATACAAAAAAGAAGAAACCAAATGGATGTGAACACAGTTCAGCGGTTTTTAATGAGTTTCAGCAGTGACGTCAACGATGCTTTTGTGGCAAATTACGTTCCGGCGGTACCAGAAGGAATATACAATCGGGGGATAAGTTTAAAACGACTTTTTAGTAAAAAAAGAAAAAAAAAAGTAAGTTCTACCGAAAGTTATTTTACTTCTTGTGGTTTTATTCATGGGAAGATTTTGGATGATTACATTCCGAGCTTTGTTCTTTTTGCAACGAGGGATAAGCATTCTGTGGTAAAAGGCAGTAGCGTTTCGTGCCGAAAAAGTAATATCGTAATTATTCATTTTTAAGGACTTATTTTTTCGTTTTATTTCTGCAATATTAACTCTCTCTCTCTCTCTCTCTCTCTCACTCACTCTGTGCGTGTGTTCACTGATTTTTCTCTCGTCTTATGTCTGTTGTTTTATTTTCTATTGTTTTTTTCTTGCCTTATTTTTGTGGCTTTTCTTTCACCTTATTTTATTTGCAATCGCCTCATTTCTGTTGTTTGTCTTTTTGTCCTATTTCTATTGGCTTTTTCTTGCCTTATTTTTGTGGCTTTTCTTTCACCTTATATTATTTGCAATCGCCTTATTTCTGTTGCTTTTTCTTTTTCTCCTATTTCTATTGGCTTTCTCTTGCCTTTATTTTTGTGGCTTTTCTTTCACCTTATTTTATTTGCAATCGCCTCATTTCTGTTGTTTGTCTTTTTGTCCTATTTCTATTGGCTTTTTCTTGCCTTATTTTTGTGGCTTTTCTTTCACCTTATTTTATTTGCAATCGCCTTATTTCTGTTGCTTTTTCTTTTTCTCCTATTTCTATTGGCTTTCTCTTGCCTTATTTTTGTGGCTTTTCTTTCACCTTATTTTATTTGCAATCGCCTCATTTCTGTTGTTTGTCTTTTTGTCCTATTTCTATTGGCTTTTTCTTGCCTTATTTTTGTGGCTTTTCTTTCACCTTATATTATTTGCAATCGCCTTATTTCTGTTGCTTTTTCTTTTTCTCCTATTTCTATTGGCTTTCTCTTGCCTTATTTTTGTGGCTTTTCTTTCACCTTATTTTATTTGCAATCGCCTCATTTCTGTTGTTTGTCTTTTTGTCCTATTTCTATTGGCTTTTTCTTGCCTTATTTTTGTGGCTTTTCTTTCACCTTATTTTATTTGCAATCGCCTTATTTCTGTTGCTTTTTCTTTTTCTCCTATTTCTATTGGCTTTCTCTTGCCTTATTTTTGTGGCTTTTCTTTCACCTTATTTTATTTGCAATCGCCTCATTTCTGTTGTTTGTCTTTTTGTCCTATTTCTATTGGCTTTTTCTTGCCTTATTTTTGTGGCTTTTCTTTCACCTTATATTATTTGCAATCGCCTTATTTCTGTTGCTTTTTCTTTTTCTCCTATTTCTATTGGCTTTCTCTTGCCTTATTTTTGTGGCTTTTCTTTCACCTTATTTTATTTGCAATCGCCTCATTTCTGTTGTTTGTCTTTTTGTCCTATTTCTATTGGCTTTTTCTTGCCTTATTTTTGTGGCTTTTCTTTCACCTTATTTTATTTGCAATCGCCTTATTTCTGTTGCTTTTTCTTTTTCTCCTATTTCTATTGGCTTTCTCTTGCCTTATTTTTGTGGCTTTTCTTTCACCTTATTTTATTTGCAATCGCCTCATTTCTGTTGCTTTTTCTTTTTCTCCTATTTCTATTGGCTTTCTCTTGCCTTATTTTTGTAGCTTTTCTTTCACCTTATTTTATTTTTAATCACCTTGTTTCTGTTGCTTTTTCTTTTGTCCTATTTTATTGGATTTGCTCTCATCTTTTCTTTCGCCGTATTTTATTTTTCTCTCGTCTTATTTCAGTTGTTTTTTTTTTTATTCTGCTTTATTTCTCCTGTTTATTATCTCACCTTATGTCTTTAACATTTTTCCTCAGGTCTTATTTCTGTTTCTTTTTTAGTATATTTTAAAAAGATTTATTCTATTTCTGCTCGCTTTTATCTTGCGTTATGTTTTTTTTTTTTACATTCGCCTGATTTGCTTTTTCTCCCACCTTAATTGATTTTCTTTCAATATGTTTTTCAATTCATCCAATCTTATTTCCATTATTTCTTTCTCTTGCTTTCATTCTTTCCCTTGCTTTTACTATTATGACTATTTTTCTTTGCTTTATTTCCGTTTCTTTTTCTTTCTAATTAGTTCCTACATTTAAAAACACTGGAGAACCATCGGACCCTGCAAATTACCGCCCTATCAGTCTTCTTCCTATCTTCGGCAAAGTGTTCGAAGCCATTATCAACGCCGAGGTGGTTCAGCATCTCACAGCACACAGGCTCCTCTCGGACAAGCAATATGGTTTCCGCTTCACCAGGTCTACTGCTGATATGCTAACGATCATCACCGAGTACATATACCAGGCACTCGACAGGAATGGCGAAGCCCGAACCGTTGCATTGGATATATCTAAGGCGTTCGACAGAGTTTGGCATGCTGGCCTTCTATGTAAATTGCGGAGCTATGGTATAACTGGACATTTGTTTGAACTAATCCAGTCATTCCTCTCTAACCGCACAATGAAGGTGGTATTAAACAGATATGCCTCACAGAATTTCCATACAAACGCAGGTGTCTCCCAAGGCTCCATCTTAGGTCCTACACTCTTCCTGATATACATTAATGATCTCCCTGATTCCATAAGAGCCCAAGTAGGTTTGTACGCCGATGACACCACAATTTACTCTCGCCTCCTACAAAAATCTGGTGTAGGCGTCAAAGCTAACCTCGCAGCTGAGATTGAAAAAGATCTCCAATCCATAGTGGACTGGGGTAAGAAATGGCTAGTAAATTTTAATGCTTCTAAAACGAAGCTACTCTCAATTAACCATCATCGACAATCTCACCTACCGCCCATTAGCATGGACCAGGCTTGCCTCCCAGAGAGTAAAAAACTACGCCTCCTTGGTCTCACACTTTCAGTGGACCTCAAATAGTATGACTATATCGAATCCATTGCTAAATCCGCTGCTATGAAAGTCGGTTCTCTGTGTAGGGCCCGGAAGTTTTTTCCGTCTAAATCTATCCTGCACATATATAAATCTACCATCCGCCCGTGCATTGAATACTGCTACCATATCTGGTCGGGTGCCCATGATATTCTTCTCGGGCTTCTCGATAAGGTTCAGAGGAGGGTCTGTAATGTGATAGATACCGACTTGGCAGACCGCCTGCAATCTCTCTCCCACCGGCGCGACGTGACTTCCTTGTGTCTCTTCTATAAATACTTTCACGGCTTCTGCTCCGATGAACTTAGATCACTGGTGCCCCCTAAATACGAATTTGCACGAGATACTAGATTAGCAAATAGATCCCACCCTTTTACAGTGAAACCGATAAAATGCAACCGCAACTTCTACTCCAACAGTTTCTTTCCTCGCACTTCGCGACTGTGGAATTCCCTTCCACACGATTGCTTCCCCGACGGCTACAATCTCCAGGAGTTTAAATGTAAGGTCAATAGACACCTCCTAACACACTAACCTGCTCCCATTCTATCAAACACTCTTCCCATCTGCCCAACCCTTATCCTCGGTATCCTTACTCATCTGTCACCTTCCTCCTGACATTCCCTATGTCTAACCACTCCTTCTCTTTACCTTCCCCTATGTAGCCCCATGCGCAATAGTGGCAGTGGAATGCCTTGCTTGGGGTGAGATGATTAAAAAAAACATTCTTCCCATCTGCCCAACCCTCATCCTCGGTATCCTTACTCATCTGTCACCTTCCTCCTGACATTCCCTATGTCTAACCACTCCTTCTCTTTACCTTCCTCTATGTAGCCCCATGCACAATAGTGGCAGTGGAATGCCTTGCTTGGGGTGAGATGATTAAAAAAAAAAGATATATGACCGTCCGTTGCGTCTAATTTGCTTTGCGTATTTTTTTGTTTTTTGCATTCGTTTTACGACCGTTCAGTTAGAAGCAAATATTGCAAATAAAATCAAAACTGGTACAAATTTCTTATAATTGCAATATTGTTTTAATATTAAATCACTTTTATTATTATGAGCACGAAATCTACAAAGCAATAATGTGTAAAATGAATGATGTATGTGCATTCCATATTCTTCAATCGATTATAGGCCGATATATTGACTACTTACAATTTATAACTGAAGTGAAACCGATAAAATGCAATCGCAACTTCTACTCCAACAGTTTCTTTTCTCGTACTTCCCGACTGTGGAATTCTCTTCCACATGACTGCTTCCCTGACGGCTACAATCTCCAGGAGTTTAAATGTAAGGTCAATAGACACCTCCTAACACAATAACTCGCTTCCATTCTTTCAAACACTCTTCCCATCCTCCCAACTACCTATCACCCCGCTTCTGACATTTCCTATATCTAACCACTCTTTCTATTTACCTCCCCCTATGTAGTCCCAAGCGCAATAGTGGCAGTGGAATGCCTTGCTTGTGGTGAAATGATTAAAAAAAAAAAAGTGCTTGATAAATGCTGTGCAAATATATTAGAGTAAATATGGATTTTCTCATTTATTTTTAAAAGTATTTCTTTCAACATATTTCACATGCTTAAACGCAAACCATAATAGTCTTAACTTTATTTTCTTCAATGAAACATCGTCAGCTATTGTTAATCTTTCATTATCGTTGGTCATGCGCATGACGGTAAACCTCATCCGGCAGCAAGACCTCTGACTGGGAGATTGAGAGGTTGTGAGGAGCATGGAACCACCTCTTAATTACTGTTGTTCCCAGGTCCACCCTGACCCGGAGTGGTAGCACTTGTTAGGGTCCCAGCTATGGGTAAATTGTTAACCCCCCAAACTTGGGATCAAAGCACTATGAAATTCTTAAAAAAGACTTTTATAGAAATAAATACATAAAAATAGACTTTTAGAGAAAAATACACATTTTTGAAAAAAATATTACCACTAATACATTTGTGAAAAAAAATATTACCGGAACACATTTTGAAAGAAAAAGAATTTCCTCAGCAAAACAATTTTGAATATAAAACTAGAAGACATTTTCAATTTTCTAAAATAAAAAAGAATACAAACAAAAATTTTTAATTAAAATCTGACAAAATCAACCTTCTCACTATAACCAAATATTTTAAAAAATACCTTAAAACCACACCTTTTTGGCATTAAATAACCCACAGAGGTTCATATGCCGTTAAACAAAACTCAAACACAAAAACTATCTCCTCTTGTTTCACATCTCTTGCGTTTACAGAGAGTGGAAAGAATGTGCGTTGTGGTGCAGTGAACATCGGCTCGGGACGAGAAATCGGGGAGTCGAGTTCGAATTCCAGTTGAACTTGTTGCATTCACTTACACGCAAATACTCTTGGGAACGGTATGAATCCATCTCTTCATCCCAGTTAGCAAGAGAGATTTGGTTGGTAAACGGTCTACCGCAGAAAGTAATAATAACATGCTGCAGGAAAAATATTCCGCCCAGTCAGTCATGTCTCTTTGGAGACATGATCGCCCAAGCGTGTATCACGTATGGCACTTAACTGACTGAAAGGGACATTCGTAGATGATGCATTTTTAATTTTTATTAACTCCTTAACATTTACTTCTTTCATCTTTATCTCCGGGGAGATAGTCCAACACAGTTTGGATATCACACAGGAATCCAGGACTGGGTTCTGTATTTTTAATGATTGTTTTTCTAATTATTAACATTCTTGCTTAGCTTTTGGAATTATTCTTTTGTTATTCCAAGGTGTGTTCGGATCTCAGTGTCACATTTTCCATCCACTGTTAAACGCTTACTATATGTCTAAACATCTGCAACTGCTTGATATTTATATCTCCAATTCGTAACTAGTACCTTCTTACTGATGACCTTAATTTTACCCAGGTGATATATCTTCTTCTTCTTCTTCTTCTTCTATGTACCTTGTCCTTTCAAGACGTAGGCGATCATGGCTTTCCACGTATCCCTGTCCCTGGTGGCTCTTTATCCTGTAACATCTCGCAGCCCCCATTCTCTCATCCACCTGATCAGGTCCTTCAAATATGTTATCCGCTGCTTTCCTCAGTCTTTTCCCCTCTATCTGGCCCTGTTAGTATCAGGTTTTCCAAGCCCCTCATTGCATGTCCCAGGAACTTTAGTTGTTTCTTCCTGATGCTCAGTAATAATTTCCTTTCCGTTTCCATCCTTTCAAATAGCTCATCATTGCTTACAGGATATTCGCAACATCCTTCTGTAGAACCACATTTCAGTTGCTTCAAGTTTTTCATTCATCTTTGATGATATTATCCAGCATTCACTGCCATATTGAAGAACTGACATCACATAGCAATCCAGTACTCTCTTCTTTGTTTCTAGCGAAATTGTCCTGTTTCTTAATACTTTACTCAACTTCTGAAACGCTTCTTTTGCCATGCCAATTCGCCTTCGGATCTGTGTCGCACTTTCCGTTTTCTGCTAGAACATTTCCCAGGTATTTAAATTTTTATACCGACTTGATTTTAGTATCTCCCACCTGTATTTGGCATTTTTGCTCTTTTTGCTGATGAAGCGATATATTACAGGTGCGAAATACTTGAAGCTCTCCCAGAGCTGACAACAAAGTCAGATTCAAATGAATGCTCAGAATGCAACAAAGCGTATGTCGTAGAGTGGCTAGCACCCCTGCAGCACTCTCGATGAAATGGTCTATTTAAGTAATGAAGAGTAGCATTCGAGGCGTAATATTCGAGTGTCATTCGAGTAGTATTTAGTCTGACAACTATTACCATTAAACCCATCCTCTCTCTGTAGTAAGTTATGTCTTGTATGTTATTGTAACTATTGTACTGTTCTGTTTAGCACCGGATATTGTGCTGAATAATACCGCAGAACACCTTCTATGTGTAACGTATCCACTTCAGCGATAAAACAGAGTAACTAGTTACTGCTCTTTAGACTGCTATTAGTAAGAATCTAGGAAAACAGCTCGTTTTTTTCAATTTAAGTTTAAATTGTGAAATTGATTTAAATGTCTTGAAAGGCAAAAAGAAAAAAATGGATTAAAAAAATGGAAGAAGATAAAATCATATTTTTTATATTGTTTGGACTGTTGTTCCCATATTCATTAGGATATTCACAAAGTTTAGGCCGTTCTACGCTCCATGTGTCTTCAGGTGATTAGAATTTTGAATTGAACCATTTATTTAGATTACTAGAGTAGATTGTTCTCGTTCTATGAGTCATGCGACTTCCGGATGTTTTAATTACCTTGATTTAAAGCAACTCCATTAAGTTTTTGTCCGTCACGTATTGAATTCACAACTCTTTGGGTTCGAACCAAAGCATTTATCTAGATAAATAAACATAGACAAATATAAAATATCTTGTTAACGATGTGTCATTCAAGGAAAATTATTTATGAAAACCCCAAAAAAGAAAAATAACGAATATTGTCTATCGGCTAACAGGTAAATTTCGCCTCCCCTCGCCTCGCCTCGCCTCGCCTATACCCGGCCTGGTGTCCGTTGTTCTAATAAAAAAATATACCGAGTGCTTATAATAAAAGGATGATGAGGATACCATGAATGGAACACCTTAACAAGTACGAGGTTTTGGAGAGGATGGACACAAAAAGGAAACTGATACATAACATCAAGAAAAGACAGCTGAGGCATGTACTGAGGAAGGAGGGCTCGTAAAACCCGATGCGCACGGGACGGTTAAAGGGAGAGAGAAACAAGGGAACGCAACGCACGGCATACCTAACTGACTTGAGCAGATGGATAGTTGAGCGGGGATTGAGTGGAATAACAGAAAGGGTATTAAGAGCGACAAGGGATAGGAAGATATAGAGAGCCATGATCCCTCTACGTACTGAAGGGACATGGCACACAGAAAAAGAAGACCGTGTTTTGCTGCATATGAGACGCTTTTATTTTTCTTATAAAGTATCTCCAAAAACCATCTTGCGTCGTATAAATCGACTGTCGGTGACAGGAGTTAACTTTTTTTTACATTATTACATTCTAAATAGTGACCATAAATTTGGCACCTCTTGGTCTTTGTTATGATTAATCAGGTTTTCAGGATGTGCGTCTTGGTGCAGTGGATATCGACTCGGAACGAGGAATCGGGGAACCAAGTTCGAATTTTAGTTGAATTCCTTGCATTCACTTACTCACAAATATCCTTAGGAAAGGTATTAATCCGTTTCTTCCCTCTAACTATGGGTTAAGTAGCAGGACGGACTGGGTTTTATAGCATGCCTGGCAACTAGTCTACTGCAGAAAGCAATGGCAATCTATTGCGGGATAATCTTCTGCACAGTCAGTCATGTCTCTTTCGAGACATGATCGCCCATATCGTGTATCACGTATGGCACTTAACTGATTCTTCGAAGAAGTCTTTGGATGTGCGTCTTGGTGCAGTGGATATCGACTCGGAACGAGGAATCGGGGAACCAAGTTCGAATTTTAGTTGAATTCCTTGCATTCACTTACTCACAAATATCCTTAGGAAAGGTATTAATCCGTTTCTTCCCTCCAACTATGGGTTAAGTAGCAGGACGGACTGGCTTTTATAGCATGCCTGGCAACTAGTCTACTGCAGAAAGCAATGGCAATCTATTGCGGGATAATCTTCTGCACAGTCAGTCATGTCTCTTTCGAGACATGATCGCCCATATCGTGTATCACGTATGGCACTTAACTGATTCTTCGAAGAAGTCTTTGGATGTGCGTCTTGGTGCAGTGGATATCGACTCGGAACGAGGAATCGGGGAACCAAGTTCGAATTTTAGTTGAATTCCTTGCATTCACTTACTCACAAATATCCTTAGGAAAGGTATTAATCCGTTTCTTCCCTCCAACTATGGGTTAAGTAGCAGGACGGACTGGGTTTTATAGCATGCCTGGCAACTAGTCTACTGCAGAAAGCAATGGCAATCTATTGCGGGATAATCTTCTGCACAGTCAGTCATGTCTCTTTCGAGACATGATCGCCCATATCGTGTATCACGTATGGCACTTAACTGATTCTTCGAAGAAGTCTTTGGATGTGCGTCTTGGTGCAGTGGATATCGACTCGGAACGAGGAATCGGGGAACCAAGTTCGAATTTTAGTTGAATTCCTTGCATTCACTTACTCACAAATATCCTTAGGAAAGGTATTAATCCGTTTCTTCCCTCCAACTATGGGTTAAGTAGCAGGACGGACTGGGTTTTATAGCATGCCTGGCAACTAGTCTACTGCAGAAAGCAATGGCAATCTATTGCGGGATAATCTTCTGCACAGTCAGTCATGTCTCTTTCGAGACATGATCGCCCATATCGTGTATCACGTATGGCACTTAACTGATTCTTCGAAGAAGTCTTTGGATGTGCGTTGTGGTGCAGTGGATATCGACTCGGAACGAGGAATCGGGGAACCAAGTTCGAATTTTAGTTGAATTCCTTGCATTCACTTACTCACAAATATCCTTAGGAAAGGTATTAATCCGTTTCTTCCCTCCAACTATGGGTTAAGTAGCAGGACGGACTGGCTTTTATAGCATGCCTGGCAACTAGTCTACTGCAGAAAGCAATGGCAATCTATTGCGGGATAATCTTCTGCACAGTCAGTCATGTCTCTTTCGAGACATGATCGCCCATATCGTGTATCACGTATGGCACTTAACTGATTCTTCGAAGAAGTCTTTGGATGTGCGTTGTGGTGCAGTGGATATCGACTCGGAACGAGGAATCGGGGAACCAAGTTCGAATTTTAGTTGAATTCCTTGCATTCACTTACTCACAAATATCCTTAGGAAAGGTATTAATCCGTTTCTTCCCTCCAACTATGGGTTAAGTAGCAGGACGGACTGGGTTTTATAGCATGCCTGGCAACTAGTCTACTGCAGAAAGCAATGGCAATCTATTGCGGGATAATCTTCTGCACAGTCAGTCATGTCTCTTTCGAGACATGATCGCCCATATCGTGTATCACGTATGGCACTTAACTGATTCTTCGAAGAAGTCTTTGGATGTGCGTCTTGGTGCAGTGGATATCGACTCGGAACGAGGAATCGGGGAACCAAGTTCGAATTTTAGTTGAATTCCTTGCATTCACTTACTCACAAATATCCTTAGGAAAGGTATTAATCCGTTTCTTCCCTCCAACTATGGGTTAAGTAGCAGGACGGACTGGGTTTTATAGCATGCCTGGCAACTAGTCTACTGCAGAAAGCAATGGCAATCTATTGCGGGATAATCTTCTGCACAGTCAGTCATGTCTCTTTCGAGACATGATCGCCCATATCGTGTATCACGTATGGCACTTAACTGATTCTTCGAAGAAGTCTTTGGATGTGCGTTGTGGTGCAGTGGATATCGACTCGGAACGAGGAATCGGGGAACCAAGTTCGAATTTTAGTTGAATTCCTTGCATTCACTTACTCACAAATATCCTTAGGAAAGGTATTAATCCGTTTCTTCCCTCCAACTATGGGTTAAGTAGCAGGACGGACTGGCTTTTATAGCATGCCTGGCAACTAGTCTACTGCAGAAAGCAATGGCAATCTATTGCGGGATAATCTTCTGCACAGTCAGTCATGTCTCTTTCGAGACATGATCGCCCATATCGTGTATCACGTATGGCACTTAACTGATTCTTCGAAGAAGTCTTTGGATGTGCGTTGTGGTGCAGTGGATATCGACTCGGAATGACAAATCGGGGTGACGCGTTCGAATTCCATTACTCTTTCGAAAGTTATTAATCCGTTTCTTCCCTCCAGTTATGGGTTTTAAATAATGGGACAGATTGGGTTCTATAGCTTTGGCTGGTTACCAATCTACCGCGGAAAGCAATGGTAACCTACTGCGGGATAATCTTCTGCCCAGTCACTCATGTCTTTTCCGAGACATGATCTCCCAAACGTGTTTCACCTATGGCACTCAATTGACTTAATCGGGTTTTTAGGCTGGAATTCTTTGTTCAGTGGGTGAAACTGGGGATAAAGGGAAGGGCTGTGAAGTACAAGGAAAAAACTGTTTTTTTTTCCGATTTCTTCCTTGAAAATATTTGGGGAGGTGCCGTCTAATGCATTGGAGCGTCTAATAAGCCTCGAAATGCTGCTATCTTCCGAGGAATTTTGTTGGCCGGTCAAAAGATCGCGTAACTTAAGATCGTGGTTTGCATATTTTCTATCAGGTATACAAAAACTTAATCGTCCTGGGTATGACATTCAGCAGTAAGGCCTCTGGTCAGGAGATTTGGTGTTCTGAGCAGCGTTGAATGACCTCTAAACTGCTGTTGTTCAACTCAACCCTGACCGGGGCAAGAGCTCCTGTTAGGTGCTGTGGGCAAATAGTTAACTCTTATCGTAGCGAAATATTAGCAATAAATTCAAAAATAAATAAATTACCAACAATAAATTTATTGAAAAAAAAAATACGAGCAATAATATTTTTTAAATGAAAAAAATCAGCACCACATTTATAACAAACTACTAGCAGGATGTGCGTTGTGGTGCATTGGATATCGGCTCGGAACGAGAATTCGGGGAGCCGAGTTCGAATTCCAGCTGAATTCATTGCATTCACTTACGCGCAAATACCCTTGGGAAAGGTATTGATCCGTCTCTTCCTTCCAGTTATAGGTTAAGTAACAGGACAGATTGGGGTCTATAGCCTTGGTCGGCAGCCAATCTACCGCAGAATGCAATGGCAACCTCCTGCGGGATAATATTCTGCTCAGTTAGTCATGTCTCTTTCGAGACATGATCGCCCATGCGTGTGTCACGTATGGCACTTGATTGACTAGCAATACATTTTTTAAAGGAAATTACTAATGCTCCCAAGAAAATTAAATTTCAACATTAAATGAACCATGAGATGTTAATATTCCGCTAAATAAATAAACAAAAACATAAGTATTTAACACTGGCTTAAAATGTACGAAACCGAATATACCCATTATGTAGGTACCTCCACTAAATCGCTACAAGAAAAAAACAAAAAAACAGCATAGTATGAAAAAAAAATCCCAAACTTAATAAAAACAAATTTTTCCATCAAAATGCTTATATTCTTTTTAAGAGGAAGGATCAAAGTAATTTTTAATTATTTCATAAATTTTTTCGAATTTTTGGCCGAAAATCTTGTTTTGATTTGAGTTAGCGAATAACCAAAACGTTACGACTGTTTACAATAGAAAACGTAATGATGACATAACCCTTTTTTTTTCTAGTGACAAGCACATTAATTTGGAAATTCTCGCAAAAATCAAATATTTGTCGGATTTTAATGAAACTTTAGTACTCATTCACAATTTAATGTAATTATTTTTGACATTGTTATTTTTTTAAAATCTTGGTCAATTTTTTCTTTACCTTTATCATCCAGCCTCCACGTTAATCCATGAAATTTTAATTTGTTGCAGTCTATAATTTTATTAGTTAAACGCAGGTCTCATTAAATAATATAAATCATCTAAAAGAGAAGAGAAAAATAAAATAATGCAATAAAACTCTGACATTTCTTAATTTCATAAACTCTTAGTTGATTGAATGAATAATAAAAATTAAGGACATTATAGTCTGAAAAAAAAATTCGATTCTTAACGAAATTTTAAAAGAATTGTTTTCATTTTTTTTTAATTATAATAATTTATAAAGTTTCAAAAATATTTTAAAAATCATCAATGATTTGTTGCAGTTAGATTTTTTAGTTAAGAATTGATGATTATATTGCTTATTGAAAATTGAGATGTATAACAAAAATCATTTGGCCTTCACATTTTTAAAATAATTTTAACTTTTTTTTGTGTATTTGAAGTTTTTTTTTTGTATGGCAATTTCTATGTGCAAATTAAAAGGGTAAAGTTTCCTCCCTTACCCGAAAAAAAATTTGTATAATTTTGTCACTTATAAACACCATACACTTTTATCTCTACTCAAGAACCTGTCAACAAGTTCTTGATTTACGGTGGATAGGACAAAAAGTTCAGATCTGTAATTTAGAATTAGTTTTATTCTTAATTTCACGCTCAAACTGCGAAGCTATGGGATAACTGGACATCTGTTTGATCTAATCCAGTCCTTCCTCTCTAACCGCACATTGAAGGCGGTATTAAATGGGCATGCCTCCCAAAACTACCATACGAACGCGGGCCTCCCTCAAGGTTCTATCCTAGGTCCCACACTCTTTCTGATCTACATTAATGATCTCCCCGACACCATTAAATTCCAAGTTGGCATGTATGCCGATGACACAACAATCTACTCTCGCATCGATCAGAAACCAGGTGTGGACGACAAAGTGAACCTCGCTGCCGTACTTGAAAGAGACCTCCAATCCGTAGTGGCCTGGGGTAGGAAATGTGTATTTATTGCGTCAAACTACACAATTGCGGCACAAGGCCTAGTTTGGGAGGGGGAAACAAAACTGAGGTTGGTCGTGCAGTGCGCTATCTTATTCCTAGCTAATTTCATTCGTGACCCAAGCGTCCGTTACAATTTTTCTCTATCACCAAATGAAGTTATCCTTCGACACTCATACCTATCATTTACCAGAATTCCACAAAACACTCCGGGGAATCTATATAAAAACCCAATGCGTATAAAAATTTTTCTCTTTTTACAATGTTCATAATTTTTTTCATACAAAAATATTTTTTCCTACAAAAATATGTATTTTAAAAATTATACAGTGAAATGACACAGGGGAGAAGGGGTATGATGTAATATCCCAAAATAAAAAGAAGCAAAAAAGAACAAACAAAACATTGTGTTAGCTGGTCCCAACCCACCCACAAATAAACAAAGAGGTCACTGTATTCTGCCTGTTGGACAAAATCAAGCCACACTCTTTCTACTGGGAATGGGGAGGAGCACAAAAACATTAGGGTTGGGAATGAAAAAATTCTGATTCAGGCATGACATAAACGGAGGTAAAAATAACACGGGAAATAGGGGGTCAAGCGCTGAATCATAACAAAATCAGAGTGCCGGGAAACAGGCGAGGACATACATTCATACACCTTAACTAGGAACACAAATGAGTACTATCCTTAACCATGGGAAGGGTTCCAGAGGAATCCAACCCGATGCGACGTAGCAGGTCTAAAACAGAAAATCAAGGCCAGCCCCAGTCACGCGAACCAGGCTCGCCACAGTCACCCACCTTTTGCTGAAATCTGTCGGGTGCAATCGTTTCCAATCAGTTCTAATCTTCATTTTGAGCTGATGCTCAAAAAATCTGATCAGATCCTGATGTGAAAGACGACCACCCCGCAAGACCTCCTCCAGACGCGTCGTCCATATCACCATACGAGCCGTGGCCAGTAGCACCAGAAACACCATTCGTTTCACTCCAGAGTACGGTGGCGACACATTGTCAACAGCGTATGCACGATCAATGAGCAAAAGCTCTCGCGGCGCGATACGAGCAGTCAACTCGCCGACTCGATCCCATAGTGGGCGAACGCGCAAACAATGGTAGAAGGCGTGCGAAGACGTCTCCTTGATACCAAGGTTGCAACGGTCACAGTCCGGCAAATCCGCCGAGCCCACTATGAAACGCGAGTCATTGAGAGACAAGCCATTCCGAGCTAATCGCCAGGTCAAAGAAAACTCAGGGTTGCTGAGATACTCCGATCCTGGCGCCCACGACCAATGAGAGCGATATTCACCCTCCGTCATGCCGAGCTTCCTCCTGAGTCGATCTTTTGCGACACCCTCCACTAGCCCTCGATAGAAGAGCTTCCTAGGCTGTGAAAGGTCACTGGACCGCGGAATGGCCGACAAGGCCTTGCGGCATTCGAGAATGAACTTGGATTGCTCACGAGGATTACGGCAGCACCTCGAGATCGGGGGAGTGATAGTGAGGCTCGGGAACGCGTCCCGCACTACCCCCGAAAGCAAACCGTCGTTCATTAACGCACGTCTGAGGAATGCCAACCTCGAGGCAAGCTTGTGGCTCACCAAGTGCGGCACCCCCAGACCCCCATTGCACGGACGTTGGTAACAGACACGTTTGTCGACGTGATGCCTGCGTCCTCTCCAGAGAAAGGAGATTAGCAGACGCTCGAGCGCCTCCTCACGCGCCTGACAAAGTGGAAGTACAGACAGCCGGTAAAGGATCTTGGGAAAGAGGTATGTGGCACACACCTCCGCCAAGCCCTTTAAGGACAACCGCCTTCGTTGCCAAATCTGGACCAGCGCAACGACCTTTGCCTGTACTTCAGACCAATTCTTCTCCAACTGCAAGTTCGGACCAAACCAAACTCCGAGGAGCTTGACCGGCCCGTCCGTCCAGCTGAAGGGCCCCGGGAGGGAGATTCCCTTCCAGGCACCTAACCGCAAGCCGGAAGACTTGTCGCAGTTAATCTTGGCCCCAGTCACCTGTTCGAACCGTACAAGCGCCTTCTGTACCGCTCTTATGTCCCCGTGAGAAGACACAAAAACCGATACGTCATCGGCGTACGCAGAAACCCTGGCTCGAGCGCCTCCACCAGGGACAGCAATTCCACGTAGGGCCGGCCTGCACGCCCTGTCCTTTAGCCTGCGAAGGAGGGGCTCCAACGTCAGGACGTAAAGTAAGGACGACAGCGGACAACCCTGTCGGACCGACCTAGACAGCGCAAAAGCGCTCGACAGCTTCCCGTTCACCTGCACCACAGCCGTGGGGGAGCGATACAGGAGACTAATCCAGCGGCCGAAGTCGGTTTCGAATCCAGCAGCCCGCAGGACAGCCGCCAGGTAGCCATGGTCAACCCTATCAAATGCCTTGGACTGATCTAAATTGATCAGCGCAGCTCGTTCGTCGTCTTCTACTCCCTCTACGATCGTGCGTATCAAGTGCAGGTTGCTCTGAATTGTTCGGCCCTTCACAGCACAGGTCTGTTCAGGTCCCAACAGAGACTCGGCAACTAGCTGTAAGCGATTCGTCAGGATCTTGGCCAGAATCTTTAACTCTGTGTTTAGCAGAGTTATGGGCCTGTAATCGTCTAGATCCCTCCCAACATTCTTGCCTTTTCTCAACAGCGTGACCACACCCCTGGTGAACCGATTGGGGATGGACCCCTGCCGGAACCAGTTGTTGAACACGACAGTCAAGATCGGGACAAAAATGTGCGACAGCTTCAAGTACAATTCATAGGGCAAACCATCCAAACCCGGCAACTTGCCTCTGCCGACCGTCTTCAAAGCCGCGTAGACTTCGTCCTCGGTAATCTCTCCCTCGCAGCTAGCCGCTTCAGCCGGCAAAAGCCGGGGAAAGTCAGCCAAATAGCTGCGAAACTCCTCGTCGCGGAGACCAGGCTCCTTGGTAAACCGGTGCTCGAAGTGCTGGCGAAACGCCTCGCACATGCCATCGGTCGACCTTAGGGTGTGTCCATCCGGGTCTCGTATCTCTCGGATGTACCGATCGCCGCTCCGACGAACTTCTTCCCGACGCAATGAAGCGCCCATGCTCACAGCTTCAGAAGACATCTTGCTTAACTTATGTCTAACTATCTGACCCATGTAACGATCGCTATTCGACCGTTCCAGGGCCTCCTTAGCTAAGGCTACAGCTAGGGGATCACCGCCAGCCTCCGCCCGGGAAAAGTTATCTCTAAGTGTCTTCGCCTTCTTAGCCTTATCTAGGTTGAGCCGTTGGCTGTATTGAGTGGCGAAAGACCTAATGCTATCCTTAAGTCTAGCCCACCACTTATTCCCAATGACTCGCCCAATTAACGCCCGCTGAACTACGCTGATGAGCTGGCGCTGAAAGTCCCGCCTGTCCAGCAAGGACTGGTTGAACTTCCAGTAGCCAGCCATCCTAGGCCTAAAGTCTAACACCACACGGGCACAAACGAGTTTGTGGTCCGTGTAGCCTAACCAGTGGAACGTCGGGCATTCTAAGAAGTCTATGTCGGCTTCTCTCACTAACACTCTGTCAAGGTAGCTAACCACCTTGGTAGAGGGCCAACTATGCGCCCACGTCCACATGCTCCCGCCCGGATGATCGACACGGTATCTATCGACAAGACCATAATCGCCGATCAGATCAACCAGGCTGCGATCACCACGCCTCCCGCTAGCGCCCCACCCTTTATCCAGCTTGGGGTCCAGGACGGCATTCCAGTCCCCCACTAGAACTAGTCGCTTGGAATCGACTAGGAAGGGCCCTAACAGACAGAAAAAATCAACTCGCTCACCTTGTTCGTTGGGCGCATACACCACGATCAGACGAAACGACTTGCTGTTCACTGCAATATCGGCGACGATCAGCCGGCCCTCGGCACCGTGATGGACAAGGTCGATCCTCGCATCCAGGGTACGCTTCACCAGCAAAGAAACACCTCTGGCTTGCCGGTTCCCATATGTTGAATAAACGACAAAGTCGTTCGCCAGCACACAGGCATCGACGTCGCAAACAAAGTGCGTCTCTTGGATCGCGGCAACATCCACACCGAACGACAAGAGGTCACGAAGCAGGCGGGACGCCTTACCCCGATCCCTCAGGCCATTCGCATTCACAGTAGCCAGCTTGATAGACATGATTCAGATCTGAAGAGGTAAATCCACTTAGTCGCATACCGGTCGGAAATCCCTGGCAGTTAGGACCCCGACGGATTGTCCCAGGGAGCCTGTACCAACGTCGGACGTAATCCGTCCGCCAGAGACAATGCCGCCAACGTCCGTGGGGTACGTTAGTTTTAGCGTCCTATACAAGCAGGGGTGGATCAAAACGGGGACCCTCCCTGTGCACAGTTTTTTCATTTTTCTCAGCTCCGGCGTGTTCCGGATGCACATGTCGATTGTTGGGTATTGTTCTTCGACCCTCTCGACGTGCTCCCAGACCCTCAGATTTCCCCCTGTGCACCGCACAAGGGCAATGACGCCTGGGGCCTGGGAAAAGTTCTTTGGGTTCTCCGTCGAGAGGTTGTCCACCTCCTTCAGTTTGAAGAGTGGCTTCAACAGCGAGCGTCTCTGCGCGCCGTACTGCTTGTACGTATCCTCTTCCACGTGAAGTAGTTCCTCTCCCTTGGGGAGAGGTTTCTTCTTTTTCACTTTTGCGGGAGGGGGTGTGGGTTCAGGTGCAGGGGACGGGGTGTGAGGTGTAGTCGGAGTCGCGAGTTCCGTGGGGGGCTGGGTAGGTTTGTGGGGGGAGGTAGGCAGACTTCGAGAAGTCCGGGATTTCAGGGGCGTCAGCTGAAACACAGGGGGCTGGGGGGGTCTCTGTGGGGACGGCGGGTAGCTCCTCGCCTTGTTCGCGTAAGTTCTTTTTGCGGGGGTGGTGGGGGCCGACGCTGCTTTCTGCTCTCTTTCCGCGCTCCTGCTTTTGCGGGGCGCCTTGTTCTTGCCTCGGGTAACCTCCTCCTCCTCCTCTCTTCCTCGCTTGAGCGAGGAAGAGCGTGAAGACTCCTGATGTTCGCTTGCTTGTTGCCCTTTGTGGGGCGTGGTGTCCTTTTTGGCCGCTGGCGCTGTCTTGGTGGCCGCTGGTGTTGTTTTAGGAGAGGGCCTCCTTTCCGCTGCTGGTGGTGTAGTTGGTGCGGTAGGCTGCACTTTGCCCCTCTTGCCCACCGTCTGCCATTCTCCGTCCTTAGCGGACTTGGTCGTTTTCTGTGCTTGTTTGGTTGGTTCTTCTGTTGTCTCTTTCTGCTGCTGCTCCTTCTGTTGTTCTTTCGTGGCCGGGTTCCTTGTTGGGCAGTCTTTGGCCATGTGTTTGGTTGCGCCACATGCCCAACAGCACGGCTTCTTACCCTCCACCACGACGTAGATGGAGCGTTTTTTGCAGGTGATGATGTTTGGTATTTGGTCGAATTCTTTCTGAGTCACCGTCACCTGCAGTTCGTAATCGCCAGTCTTGTAACCGGACTTGGAGAGAATGGCAGACACCTGCGCCACACGGCTGTATTGGGAGAAGAAGGCACCCAGGTGGTCCTCCGAAATGTGCAAGGGGACGCCGTGCAGGGTGACTTTTGCCCTCTTCGTCCCCATGTACTCTGTTTGCAGGCACAGCGTTTTGGTTAGCATCGTTGTGCCTGCCAGCTGCCTCGCCTCCTCCGCTGTCGCCAGGAGGACGTCCCACGTCGCATGAGCCCTTTTGGCCACTGCCTTGGCCCTTAAGTTGAGGCTCCTGATGCTTTCCTCAATTGTGTCTCGGTTCACCCCGACCAGCTTCAGTGTCTTTGGGTCTTTCGTGACGAGCGAGATTATTCTCGGCTCCAGGGTGTCGGGGACAGAGAGCAGCTCCGTTTTGGAAATGTAATTGGCGTAGTCGTGCCGAAGTTCCTGGTAGTACTCCTCCCCTTTCTTCAGCTTGCCGTCCTTGCGTTTGTCGCCCCAGGCCGCGGGTAGCGCTGGAGCGGGCGAAGCTGGTAGGGGTGCTGCTGGTACGGGTAATGCTGCTGGTTTGGTCGCTGCTGCAGATTTGGTTGGTGCTGCACGTTTGGTTGCTGCTGCAGGTGCAGTCGCCGCTGCTGGGTTGGTTGCTGCTGCAGTCGCCGCTGCTGGGTTGGTTGCTGCTGCAGGTGCAGTCGCCGCTGCTGGGTTGGTTGCTTCTGCAGTTGCCGGTTTGGTTGCTGCTGCTGCTGGTGTGGGAGATCCGAACAGCGTCTTCTCCCACTCCGTCATATTGAGTGCTATGACGTCGGCGTCGTCGGCGTCGCGCAGCTGCCAATCCCCTTCTTTCCCTCCCACCGAGTCCGTGGTGGGAGGGAGGGGAGGGGGCGACGCTGGCCTTTGGGAGGCCATCGCCTCCGCGGAGGCGGAAGAGGGTGTTGCCTGCCTGCAGTCGACTGCCCCGGTGTTCCGCTCCGTACCAGATACCGCCTGGCGGAACACTCGGCCCGAGCAATGAACTCGGGTGGGACAGGGGCCAGAGAGCAGGACAACCTACAGCAGACAACTGCCCCGGTGTTCCGCTCCGTACCAGAAACCGCCTGGCGGAACACTCGGCCCGAGCAATGAACTCGGGTGGGACAGCTGCTACCGGAAGGACAGCCTAAAGCAGAGAGAGAGCGAAAGAGCAAAAATCGATTACCTTGTGCTGGAACAGATATTACACTTTGATCCGAGTCAAAAGTCCAAGGAAGCCACGTCTGGGGTAGGAAATGGCTTGTTTTATTTATTTTGTTTACACAAAATTGTGGCTCAAGGCCGAAAAAGGGGAGGCGAACAAAACTTGGGTTGGTCTTCAGCTACTCTATCCTATACCTAGCTAATCAGATTCACGACCCATACATACGTTACAATGATTCTCATTCACCATAAGAATTTGTCCATCAACACTCATACTTATCTAGCACCAAAATACCGCGAAACATACCGGGGACCTACAAAACGCCCCAAATGTACATAAAAATTTGTGACTATTTACAAATATAATACAAAAATAACTTTAAAAATTTGTACATGAAATGATATGATGGGAAGGGGTATGAAGAAACAAAAATCCCCAAAACAAAAACAATTTCAAATGAATAAATATACAAGGTGTTAGTAAGACCCAAACACACCCACATAATTAAAGAGGCCGCTGTATTCTGTCTTAAAAGACAAAATCAAGAAGCACTCTTTCTAAGGGGAACGGAGAAGCAGGGAACAAAAATAAATAGGACTGGAGAATATATAAGGCTGACCCAGCCGAGAATGAAAACGGGACAAAATAATAATGGACAATGGGAATCTCGAACTGGCTCATAACAAAAGCAATGGAGCCGGGAACAGGCTAGGACAAACACATTCACTCACATTAACTAGGTATACAAAAGAATACTAACCTTAACCGCGGGAGGGGTTCCAGAGGAATCCACCCCGATGCGAGCAGCAGATCTAAAAAAGAAAATCAAGACTAGCCCCGGTCACACGAACCAGGCTCGCTGCATATATCCACCTTTTGCCAAAGTCTGTCGGGTGCAGCCGTTTCCGTTCAGTTCTAATCTTCATTTTGAGCTGGTGCTCAAAATATCGGATTAGATCCTGATCCGAAAGACGGCCTCCCCGCAAGACTTCCTCCAGACGCGTCATCCAAATCACCATTCTAGCCGTGGCCAGTAGCGACAGAAACACCATCCGCTTCACTCCAGAGTACGGGGGCGACACATTGTCCACAGCGTATGCGCGATCAATGAGCACAAGCTCCCGCGGCGCGATACGAGCAGTCAACTCGCCGACACGCGCCCACAACGGGCGAACGCGCGAACAATGGAAGAAGGCGTGCGCAGACGTCTCCTTAATTCCAAGGTTGCAACGCTCACAATCTGGCAAATCCGCCAGGCCCATTGCGAAACGCTTGTCATTGAGCGACAAACCATTCCGAGCCAATCGCCAGGTCAGAGAAAACTCAGAGTTGCTGAGCCAATCCGCACCTGGCGCCCAAGACCAATGAGTGCGGTACTCCACCCCCGACATGCCGAGCTTACTCCACAGCTTATCCTTCACGGCACCCTCCACTAATCCCCGATAGAAGATTTTCCTAGGCTGTGAAAGGTCACTGGACCGTGGAATGGCCTGCAAGGCCGCCAGACATTCGAGCAGGAATTTCGGTCGCACCCAAGGCCTGACGGTCAGCCATAGGGTCGGGGGAGTGATGGTAAGGCAAGGGAACATGTCCCTCACTACCCCCGCAAGCAACCGATCTTCCTCCAACGCGCGCCTGAGGAATGCCAACCTCGAAGCGAGCACATGGCTCCTCAAGTGTGGCATCCCCAGACCCCCTTGACACGGACGGAGGCAACAGACTCCTTTGTCGACCATGTGTTTGCGTCCTCTCCACAGACAGGAGAATAGCAAACGCTCGAGCGCCTTCTCATGATCGTCACAAAGGGGAAGTACTGACAGCCGGTAAAGGATCATGGGAAAGAGGTATGTGTTACACACCTCCGCCAAGCCCTTCACGGAGAGACTCCGTCGACGCCAAGTCTTGACCGACGCGCCGACCTTTGCCAGTATTTCTGACCAGTTTTTCTCCAGCTGTAAGTCCGGACCGAACCAAATTCCGAGGATTTTGACCGGCCCGTCCGTCCAGCTGAAGGGCCCCGGGAGGGAAACACCCTTCCAGGCACCTAACCGCAAGCCGGATGACTTGTCGCGGTTAATTCTGGCCCCTGTCACCTTCTCGTACCGTTCAAGCGCCTGTTGTACCGCCTCTATGTCCCTGCGGGAGGACACAAAGGTCGTTACGTCATCGGCGTACGCGGAAACCCTGGCTCGAGCTCCACCAGGGACTGCAATTCCACGCAGGACCGGACTGCCCGTCTCGTCCCTTAGCCTGCGAAGGAGGGGCTCCAACGCCAGGACATAAAGGAGAGAAGACAGTGGACAACCCTGTCGGACCGACCTAGACAGCGCGAAAGCGCCCGACAGCTTCCCGTTCACCTGTACCACAGCCTTGGGGGAGCGATACAGAAGGCTAATCCAGCGGCTGAAGTCGGGTTTGAATCCGGCGGCCTGCAGGACAGCAGCCAGGTAGCCATGGTCAATCCTATCAAATGCCTTGGACTGATCCAAATTGATCAGCGCGGCCTCATCGTCGTCTTCTACACCCTCTAGGATCGTGCGAATCAAGTGCAGGTTGCTCTGAATTGTTCTCCCCTTCACAGAACAAGTCTAATCCGGTTCCAACAGAGACTCGGCAACTAGCTGCAAGCGATTCGTCAGGATCTTGGCCAAAATCTTTAACTCTGTGTTTAGCAGAGTTATGGGCCTGTAGTCATCTAGTTTCCTCCCAACCTTCTTGCCTTTTCTCAACAGCGTGATCACGCCCCTGGTGATCCGACCGGGGATGGACCCCTGCCGAAACCAGTGGTTGAACACGACAGCCAAGAGCGGGACAAAAAGGTGCGACATCCTCAAGTACAATTCATAGGGCAAACCATCCAAACCTGGCGACTTGCCACTGCCGACCTTCTTCAAAGCCACGTAGATTTCGTCCTCCGTAATCTCCCCTTCGCAGCTAGCCGCTTCAGCCGGCAAAAGCCGGGGAAAGTCAGCCAAATAGCTGCGAAACTCCTCGTCACGGAGACCAGGCTCCTTGGTAAATCGGTGTTCGAAATGCTGCCGGAACGCCTCGCACATGTCGTCAGTGGACCTAAGGAGATGTCCCTCCGGGTCGCGCACCTCTCGAATGTACCGGTCGCCGGCATGGCGAATTTCTTCCTTGCGCAGTTCTGCGCCCATGTTCACAGCTTCGGAAGACATCTTGCTTAACTTAGCCCTAATTACCTGGCCCATGTAGCGCCCGCTAGTCGAGCGCTCCAGGGCCTCCCTGGCTAAGGCTATCTCTAGGGGATCCCCACCAGCCTCCGCCCGGGCGAAATTAGCACTAAGTGTCTTTGCCTCCGCAGCCTTATCTAGGTTGAGCCGTTGGCTATACCTGGTGGCGAAAGACCTAATGGAGTCCTTAAGGTTAACCCACCACTTACTCCCAATGACTCGCCCAATTAACGCCCTCTGAACTAGTCTTGTCAGCTGGTCACGAAAGTCCCGCCTGTCCAGTAAGGACTGATTGAACTTCCAATAACCAGCCAACCTAGGCCTAAATTCTAACGCCACACGGGCACAAACGAGTTTGTGGTCCGAGTAGCCTAACCAGTGGAACGTTGGACATTCTAAGAAGTCTATGTCGGCTTCTCTCACTAACATCCTATCCAGGTACGCAGATACCCGGGTAGAAGGCCAACTACGCGTCCACGTCCACATGCTCCCATCCGGATGATCGACCCGGTATCTATCGACGAGACCAAATTCGCCAATCAGATCAACCAGGCTACGATCACCACTCCACCCGCTAGCGCCCCTTCCTCTATCCCATTTGGGGGTTAGGACGGCATTCCAGTCCCCAACTAAGATTAGCCGTGTTGAATGCACCATGAAGGGCTCCAACAGCCGAAAGAAAGAGACACGCTCACCTTGAACATTGGGCGCATAAACCACAATCAGCCGGAACGACTTGCTTTTCACTGCAATATCGGCCACGATCAGCCGGCCCTCGGCACCGACATGGACAAGGTCAACCCTCGCGTCCAGGGTACGCTTGACCAGCAAAGAAACACCTCTGGCCAGCCGGCTCCCATATGCTGAATAGACGACAAAGTCGTTAGACAGCACACACGAGTCGACTTCGCAAACAAAGTGAGTCTCTTGGATCGCGGCCACATCCACGCCGAAGGACAAGAGGTCACGAAGCAGGCGAGCCGCCTTACCCCGATCCCTCAGGCCCTTCGCATTTATACTGGCTATCTTAATAGACATTCTTTAGACCTGAAACGAAAAAACACAGAAAAACATGCAACAAACGGCTCTACTCGCATACCGGGTAGAAATCTCGGGTAGACGGGACCCCGACGGACTGTCCTAGGGACCCTGTACCTATATCGGACGTAATCCGTCCGTCTAGGACAATTCCGCCGACGTCCGTGGGGTAAGTGAGTTTTATCACCCTATATAAGCATGGGTGGATCAAAACCGGGAACCTCCCCGAACAATTTTTGCTCATTTTTTTTAGTTCTGGGGTGCCTTCCTGCACCATTCTAATCTTGGGATACTGTTTTTTCACTTCGGCTAAGTGGTCCCAGACCCGCAGGTTCCCCCCGGTATTCCTTACCAGGGTGATGACACCTGGGGCCTGGGAAAAGTTTCTAGGATCCTCGGTTGATTTGCCGTTCACCGAGGTCATCTTCAATAAAGGCTTTAGCAGCCTTCGCCTTTGCGAAGACCACTCAGATGTAACGTCCTCATCTACTTTCATGAGGGCGTCTCCCCGAGGTAGGGCATTTTTCTTTTTACCCCGAGTGGGAGTGGGAATAGGAGAAGGGGAGGGAGTGGGGGTCACAGTTGATCTTTTCAGGGGGGTCAATTCAAAGGTAGGGGACTGGGAAGCTTTTTGCGGGGAAGAGGGGAGACTTTTAGCTTTTTGTGCATACGTGCACCTCTCTGGGGAGACTGGTAGCGATGAGCATTTGCTCACCATCCTGCTCCTCTCCACACTCCTGCTTTTCCGACGGCTTTTCTGTTGGTCGTCCTTTTCGTCTTCCTCCTCTCTCGCTCGTTTTAGCGACGCCGCCCTCTCCACTTCCATCCCTTCCTCCTTTTGGGTGGTGGCACCCTTCTTGGCTTCCTTCTTGGCCGGGGATTCCTTCTGCTTTGTAGGAGTCTTGGCAGGAGGCGGCACCTTCCCCGGCACCTTCGTCGGAGAGGGTGTTTTCGCCTTCTTTCTGGATACCACCTGCCACTCACCTTCCTTGTTGACTACAGGTGCTGTGGTTGGAGCAGCAGGTTTTGGTGTTGCTTCCCGGACTGCTTGTTGTTTGGCTGGTTGGGCCTTTGGGGCCGGATCTTTGGTTGGGCAGGTCTTCGCGACGTGATCTGCCGCCCCGGAGGCCCAACAGCACGGCTTTCTCCCTTCCACAATGACGAAAATCTTTCTCCCTCTACAGGTGAGGATATTGGGAACTTTCGCCAAATTTTCCTTATCCAGGGTCGCCATCAAAGTCATGTCCCCTGTGTAGAAACCAGCCTTTGACCGCAGCGAGGAGACCTCCGCAACCTTTCCGTACTTTGTGAAAAAGGCGCCGACATGATCTTCGTCAATGTCCATGGGGACGCCATGCAACGTAATTTTGACCTTTCTAGCTCCCATGTATTCAGTGAGGAACCGAAGCGTTTTGGTCTCTAGGACCAAACCGACCAGACTTTTAGCTTCCTCGGCGGAGCCAAGCAGGACGTCCCACATGGCATTGCTTCTCCTCGCTACGGCCAAGGCCTTGATCTTGAGGGTTTTTATCCCTTCCTCCAGGGTCTCTCTGGGGATGCCGATGAGTTTCTGGGTCTTGATGTCCTTAGTGTAGAGCGTAATTATCCTTGCTTCTATCTGCGCAAGTTTCTCGGGCACGGACACCAGTTCCGTGCCTTTTATGTATTCCGCATACTTGTCGTGAATCCGCTCATAATACTCTTCGTTTTTTAAAACGATTTTTCCTCCCTTCCGCCCAGAGGTCGAGGGTCTAGGAGATGCTGGTACAACTGGAACTTCTGAAGGGGGATTGATCCTTGGCGGTAGTTGCCAATCCCCCTCCTTACCTCCCACCGACGCCATGGTGGGAGGAACGACTTCGTCCGGCCTATCTAAGGCCATTGCCTCCTAAGAGGCCGCAAAAACAAAAGAAAAACTGGACGACTGTCCTCCGGTATTTCGCGACCGGTGAAGGTCACTACTTTTACGCAGCCACAAGCAATGAACTTGGGTGGAGAAACAGAAAATTCCGAAACCACAAATGATAGTAAAGGCTACTACGGAACAGATACTACACTTTGATCCCACTCAAAAACCACAGAACGCAGATTTGGGTGGGGTATGGCTTGTAAATTTCAATGCCTCTAAAACGAAGCTGTGATCAACTAACCACCATAGACAATCGCATCTACCTCCCATTAGCATGGGACAGGCTAGCCTCCCAGAGAGTAAAATACTACGCCTCCTTGGCCTTACACTTTCGGCGGACCTCAAATGGAATGACTATATCGAATCCATTGCCAAATCTGCTGCTATGAAAGTCGGCTCCCTGTGCAGGGCCCGGAAGTTTTTCCCACCTGAATCTATTCTGCACATATACAAATCTATCATCCGCCCGTGTATTGAAAATTGCTGCCATATCTGGTCGGGTGCCCCTGCTGCTCTCCTTGGGCTTTTTGACAAAATACAAAGGAGGATCTGTAACGTGGTTGATACTGACTTGGCAGACCGGCTGCAGCCGCTCTCTCACCGGCGTGATTTGGCTTCCCTGTGCCTCTTCTACAGGTACTTTCCTGGCTACTGCTCCGATGAGCTTAGATCACTGGTGCCGCCTAAGCACGAATTTACACGAGATACTAGATTAGCAACTAGGTCCCACTCTTTCACAGTTAAACAAATAAGATATAACCGTAAATTCTACTCCAACAGCTTCTTTTCTCGCGCTTCCCGCCTATGGAACTCCCTTCCACAACTCTGCTTTCGCGACAGTTACAATCTCCACGTGTTTAAATGTAGGGTCAATAGACACCTCCTATCACACTAACTCCCAATTATTCTCATAACACTCTCATCTACCCAACCCTCATTCTCGGTATCCTTACCCGCCTATCACCCACCCTCTGACATTTCCTATATTTAATCATCCTTTTTCCACTCTACGTAGCCCCCTGCGCAGTAGTGGCAGTGACATGCCTTGCTCGGGGTGAAACGCTTATAAAAAAAAAAATAAGTAATCAGATTAATTTAACATAAAATTTGCTAATTTTCCAAAAATAATGTCTCACAGATGTATATTCTATTTTTGAAAGATTTTTAAACCCGAGAATTAACTTTTGTTTACAAATGTGTCAATCGCTCAAAAATGGCGGCAAAATTAAAAAATTGGAAAAAATCTCAAACTTTTATTTTCCAGTGAATATTTTTTTTTATCATATCACCCCGAGCAAGGTGGTAACGCCACTGATGTGCCGAGGGCTACGTAAGAGTGAAAAGATTAGAAGAGAGAAAGCCGGAAACCACATCCTAAACAGGGAACAAGGGATGAGCCTCTACACCTGTCCAATAGACGTGGGTGGAGTGTGAACCGGGCGATAGTTTAGTCTATCTACTCCAATTGAAAACAAAAAAAAGAAGAAAAGTGAAAAGATTGGAAAAGAGAAAACCGGAAACCACATCCTAAACAGGGAACAAGGGATGAGCCTCTACACCTGTTCAATAGACGAGGGTGGAGTGTGAACCGGGCGATAGTTTAGTCTATCTACTCCAATTGAAGAAGAAAGAGAGAGAAAAAAAAGGTAACGGTGGTGAGTTAACTAAGTTTTAACTTAGTTAAATTTCGGTCAAAGAAATTTCTTTGAAAAAAGTTAAAGAACACTCGTTCAAATAACCATGAAACTATTTTAAAATTAGCCACAAAAAATAAAACAAAATAAAATCAAAGCAAAATTATAACTTACTTTTAAGAATATTACAAAGCTGATCCTTAAAATAATCCTAAGAGTATTTTGCTTACTGGAAATAGTAAATTCAATCATTTAGCTTTCAATTAAAACTAAAATGAAAGTTTAACGAAAACTGATTCATTTTTAAAAATTCAGTTTAAAAGTAACTATACAGTTTTTTTCTCGATTTAGTGGAGGTACCTATCATTATGTTACTCACATTTTTCACGCTACAACAAACATAATGTCTTCAGTGAAATGTTTATAATATGGGGATTAGTTTTAATAAAGGGAGATAATAATCCTGCAGCTGAGACCCAGTTATAAATACCTTCAGGTTGGAAAATACAGTCGAATCAGACTGCTCCTGCTGTTTGTTTCCAAGTAACCAGTTATGATTTAAAAGTCGCTTAGGATGACTCATCTTTCAAACTTAAAACAAACAGCTATACTTGTTCACATTACTTCAGTCAGTTAAGTGCCATGCGCGATACACGCTTGGGCGATCATGTCTCGAAAGAGACATGACTGACTGGGCAGAAGATTATCCCGCAGTAGGTTGCCATTGCTTTCTGCGGTAGACTGGTTACCGACCAAGGCTATGCTATAGAACCCAATCTGTCCTATTATTTAACCCATAACTGGAGGGAATAGACGGATTAATACCTTTCCCAAGGGTATTTGCGCGTAAGTGAATGCAAGGAATTCAACTGGAATTCGAACTCGGTTCTCCGATTTCTCGTTCCGAGCCGATATCCACTGCGCCACAACGCACATCCCACATTACTTACAGTCATAAATAACCCCGAGGGAACATAAGAAACTGGTTATGGTCGGGAAACTGAGAAAAATGTAGGGTACTGAACGGGATATTTTATATAGTAACTCTTCATTCGCCAGAATAAGATGTGTTCATCTCACTACCTCCAGTCATTTAGAGTTAGAAGCCATTTTATTGTAGCATCATAGCATTTATTTTACTAACTGAAATCTGTCTTGCAAACGTTTTTTTATTAATTAGTCGATATCAGCGCGGAACGAGAAATCAGGGAGCCGAGTTCGAATTTTTTTTTTTTAATCGTTTCACCCCAATCGTTTCATTCCACTGCCACTATTGCGCTTGGGGCTACATATGGGAAGGTAAATAGATATAGGAAATGTCAGAAGGGGGTGATAGGGGGAGGATGGGAAAAGTGTTTGAAAGAATGGAAGCGAGTTATTGTGTTAGGAGGTGTCTATTGACCTTGCATTTAAACTCCTGGAGATTGTAGCCGTCGGGGAAGCAGTCATGTGAAAGGGAATTCCACAGTCGGGAAGTACGAGAAAAGAAACTGTTGGAGTAGAAGTTGCGGTTGCATTTTATCGGTTTCACTGTAAAAGGGTGGGATCTATTTGCTAATCTAGTATCTCGTGCAAATTCGAACCTAGGGGGCACCAGTGATCTAAGTTCATCGGAGCAGTTCTTTGCATTCACTTACGCGCAAATATCATTGGGAAAGGTATTAATACGTCTCTTCCCCCAGTAATGGGTTAAATAACAGAACAGGTTGGGTTCTATAGCCTTGGCTGGCAACCAGTCTACCGCAGAAAGTAATGACAACCTACTAAGGGATAACCTTCTGCCCAGTCAGTTATGTCTCTTTCGAGACATGATCGCTGAAGCGGGTATCACGTATGGCACTTAACTGACTGCTGGTAAGTAAGGGTTTACAAATGAACAGATTTGAAATTGATAACTTTTTTGGCATTTCTCTAAACAATTCTATCTTCCAACCTTTCCTTTTTATTTGTTTCTGTTTCTTTCATTCACGGACTGAAACCAAGTAGCGTCTTTGTTATGTAAATTCAGTGTTTTCACACGGTTCATACAGGGGGTAACGCTCGTGCGAACTAAGGAACAAATGAAAGGAGAGACAAGCAAAACTATAATATAGATAATTATTATTATTATTATTATTTGTTGAGTTTATTTTAGAAGTTGTTTACAACTTTCAATAAGAAGTCTCAAAAGATTGCAAGACAACTGATCATAGCTTTTGGTACAGTTGCTTGCATATGTACCTGACATTCTCTGTATCCTTTTTCTGTATGGAGTGACGTTATTAAACGGCCATGGCCCACATGACTTATCTCTACTAAAGGGAGATAATCACCTTCGCTATTCTGACATTCTTAATCGTATGATATCATTACTATAGTTAAATTATGAGAATCCATTTTTTGTTGTATTGGGGACGGTCATATCTAGTCTTTGGTATTCGATTTGTTCGAAAGTAAAAGAAACAGACTATTTGGATTGCTCCCTTTCTTTACACTCATTGGTACGTGTTTGTACCATTTCTCGGACACGTTAGAGACATATACTTTTACACAAGAGCCAATACAATTCCAGGCAAGCTTTTACTCTCTCTCTTTTTTTCTATATCTTTTTCTCTCTCTCTTTTACTCACTCTCTCTATATCTCTTCTTCTCTTTTTCTTTCTATCTTTTTCTCTTTCTATCTCTTCCACTCTTTTTCTCGTTCTCTCTCTCCCTCTCTATCTCTTTTTTATGATTACATTGAGGTATTTATTTGCTTCTAACAACAAAGCCTACATTATTGGGCCACTTGCAGTGTGATACACGTTGCTGTAAGGCGTGTACCTTCATAGATATGATTATAACTTCAGTACCTCATTTCAGATTGCCACAGTTCATAAAATTCCTGGGAGACTTCATGGCTACCCAATCCTTTTCTGGGGATAATAACGATTTACTGATAATTCCTTCTAATTAGCCCATAGCTGTAGGTAGAAGAGGTGGATACATACTTTTCCAATATTTGCGCGTAAGGAAATATGACATATTCGACTGGAATTAGAACTTAGCATATCGATTAACAATTTCGAGTAATTCTTCATTACACTACTCGCACATCCAAACTGATAGTACCTGGTATTCTCAAGCAGTCACCCATTTAGGAACTGACCAGTTTCGATGTTGCTTAACTTCACTGACCGGATGAGAACCGGCGTTCCAACATGATATGGCCGTAATCCCATTACTTCACCCGCTAATCCAAGCTTACAGAGCCTGATATTCCCAAGCGGTCACCCATCTAAGTACTGACCAGTTTCAATGTTGCTTAACTTCGGTGACCGGATGAAGACCAGCGTTCCAACATGATATGGCTGTAAGACAATTACTTCACCGGCAAATTCAACTTTACAGGGCCTAGTATTCCAAAGCCGTCACCCATCTAGGTACTGAAGTTGCTTAACTTCATTGATGAAGAATGAAAGATTCAGAGGTATAGAAGATCAATCAGAAAGTTTGTGTTACTGGTTTTATGAAATGGCCGGGTATATCGATGCGTACAAATATCCACAATGCTCAGAAAGTGTCAGTTGATTAAGCAGAAACAGAAAAGAAATATGAAATTATAAATATTGTAAATGCATGAAAGAAAACTAGTTTTCCACTGGGCTAAATAGGGAACGCAATGATGTTCCACTGGCATTTGACGATTCATCCAATAATACACAAATTGTATTTCCTAATCCCTTATACGGACTTCAAATATACCATAAATAAATTCATCACAAATAAACGTCAGAAGCTTTTTAGAGCTACACTTGAGACAAAAACTGTATAGCATCAACTACATTATAGGGGGTTATAAACCAGGATATTGATATATAAGAATAGCAAAGGTTGTGTTAACCAAATTGCGCATAGGTCATACGCAAATTTCACATATTAATCACCTACTGAAAAATTAGAAACCATTAATACGTATTTCATTTCCGGAACAAGACACAGGGAAACACATCATAGTTGACAGTAGAGATCTAAACCTTATCCGAACTCGCTATTATAAATAAAAATCGCTAGAAAAAATCAAGCCATCCTTCAGTCAGTCAGTTAAGTGCCATACTTGAAAAACGCTTTGGGCGATCATGTCTTGAAAGAGAGATGACTGACTAGGCAGAAGATTATCTCGCAATAGATTGCCATCATTTTCTGCAGTAGACTGGTTACCGACCAATGCTATAGTACCCAATCTGTACTATTATTTAACCCATAACTGGAAGGAAGTGACCGATTAATACCTTTCCCAAAGGTATTTGTGCGCAAGTGAATGCAATGGATTCAACTGGGATTGCGAACTCGGCTCCCTGAGTTGTCGTTCCGAGTCGATATCCACTGCACCAAGACGCACATCCTGAAAACCTGATTAATCATGACAAATTCATCACAGACCAAGAGGTGCCAAATTTATGGTAACTATTTAGAATGTAACAATCTGAAGAAAAGTTAACTCCTGTCACCGACAGTCGATTTATACGACGCAAGATGGTTTTTGGAGATACTCTATAAGAAAAATGAAAGCGTCTCATATGCAGCAAAACACGGTCTTCCAAGCCAACCGATATAATATAATTTTCCTACACTACTCGTAATTCGTTCACTCTCTTATATATATATATATATATATATATATATATATATATATATATATATATATATATAGGAAAGAATATTAAAACGTTTTGAATTTAAAAATGTATTTTTGGACAGTATTTGTTTATTTTTGTTATTCTATTTTATATTTCAGACCGCCCTCGGTCCTTCATCAGAAGCAAGTCTATACATATTAAGACAGTATACGTGGATCATCACTATGTTATATATATATATATATATATATATATATATATATATATAACATAGTACACTTGGTATGTAATCCGGGTAAATTCCAAAAGAGACGAACTCGAGAGAACTCAATGTTAAATTCATTTATTTCATTTAACAGAGTAATATTTTATAAAGGATTTTCGATTATTACCGTGGATAATACATGTTTCACTGATTTGATGTTCTTAACTCGGTTCGTCAGATTTCGATCTGACGACCCGCGTTAAGAACATCAAAGCGGTGAAATATGTATTATCCAAGGTAATAATCGAAAATCCTTTATATATATATATATATATATATATATATATAAAGCCTGAAATCAGAAAAGTATCCCGAAAAAAGGGGTTTATCACGCATACATTAACTTAATTACCATTCGTGAAACAAGATTGGGCGATCATGTCTCTTTCGAGTCATGGCTGACTAGGCAAAAGATTTTCTCGCAGTAGGTTGACTTTTCTTTCTGAGGTAGAATGGTTGCGAACCAAGTCCATAGAACCCAATCAATCCTGCTACTCAATACTTTTATCCAGATCAGTAAGTTAAGTGTCAAAAGTGATACACAATTGGGTTATCATGTCTCTTTCGAGACAGAAGATTTTTCTGCAGTAAGTTGCCATTTCTTACTGCGGTAGACTGGTTGCCAGGCAAGGCTATAGAACCCAATCTGCCCTGCTATTCTATCCATATCTGGGATGAAAAGAGATGGATTCACAACTTTACTAAATCTGGTAGACCAGAACATTGCAGCTCATCTTACCTCTGACTTTGACGTGGTGGCTCTATGACAGGGGTGAATTGAATTGCAAAATTCAATACAGCCAAGACGAAAACTAGTAACGTTACCCCATTACCCAGCAAACTCCGAATATTTACCTACCATGATCGATGTGTTTTCTCTCAAGGATGCGTCTTGCCCTGAACGTCTATTAGGACTCAAACTCTCCTCGGAGTGGGACTCATATAACCGAGCTATTAAAAAAAGACGCCATAAAAATGGTCAGTTCATTATATCATATATATTGCCCAAGTAAGTAACAGATTCTCCCCTGCTCAGCTCTATCTTCACAAGAGCCAGATCAAACCAACAAATGAAGTACTGTTACCATATTGTTACCATACCGTTACTGGAACTTTCCAGACCTCATTTGCTTGTAGTTCAAAAAAATTTTCGCGGCCTTGTGGGTGGTGAATTATTTTCTACAGTCCTTTTCCACAGACCAAATTTCGCGAGATTCTCGCTGCTCTATCACTATTTCTATGGCACTTCTTCTGACTAGCTGCATTCCTTAGTCCCACAAACTTGTCATTTACAGCTGGGACCCAAATGTAAATAATCTCCATTTCCTTCGTATCACATTAGTTAAGAAGAAGTTCCACTCGGACAGATTATTCCCAAGAACTATTCCTTTTGTGGAACAGACTCACGATAGAATTCTGACCAGGCTAGGCTTAACATACATAACTTCATGAATATTTACTTCTTACTTTTTCTTACACTCACACAAAAACCACCAAAAACTAACCCTCAACATTGAATGGCTCTTGGGCCCTGTATTGTGGGAAAATTACTATAAAGAATTAAAATAACGAACATATCAAATAATATGTTTTTTGAATTTGAATTTGAAGTTGAGTTTTGATTAACGGCATATCAACATTTGTGGGTTATTTAATGCCAAAAAGGTAGGGTTTTAAGATATTTTTATTTAATTCTTGATTAGAGTGAGAAGGTTGATTTAGTCAGATTTTGATGAAAAATTTATTTTTTAATTTTTAAAATTTTTTTTGAAAACTGTAAATGACTTTTAGTTTTGTATTAACAAATGTATAGCTGGTAATATTTTTTTATCTTCAAAAATGTGTTATGGTAATAATTTTTTTCTGTCAGAAAAGTATTTTTTGTAATATTTTTCCTTTTAAAAATGTATATTTTTCTATAAAAATCTAATTTTATGTATATATTTCTATGAAAGTCTTTCATAGTGTTTTGACCGCAGTTTGGGGGGTTAACTATTTGCCCATAGCTGGGACCCTAACAGGTGCTACCACTCCGGGTCAGGGTGGACTTGGGAACAACAGCAATTAGGAGGTGGTTCCATGTTCCTCACAATCTTTCAATCAGAGGCCTTGCTGTCGGATGCAGTTTACCGTCATACCCAGGACCAAATATGCTTTTTTGAAATAAAGCAGCAACTAATATCCCAGTTTATCATTCATGTCATCAAATATGGTAATAGTTTACAAATATCTTATATATATATATATTCTAATGGTCTGAGACTATTATATGAGATATATATATATGTACGACAGCACGGTTTATGAGCGAATTTACAAAGAGCTAGATCAGCTGATCTCTCCTCCGACCGAACTCAAAGAGCCCAATGGGAAAATAATTGGTTTGTAATATTCAATTAATCCCCACGAAGGTAGATCTTTTTCACCATGTTTTCGACTCGGTAAAAGAGGAAACGTATAAGAAATTCTACTAATATTTAATGTGTCATCTAACTATGAACAAAAAACATTTTTTCCTGAATATTCTCTTCGTTTAATATGTCCCTGTATCAAATACGATATTGGTTTATTAATTTCCGTGGTGAACGAGTAGACAATATCATCAAGGATGAAGGAAAAACTTGAAGCAACTGAAATCTGGTTCTACAGAAGGATGCATGGATCGAGCATGTGAGCAATGATGAGGTTTTGGAAAGAATGGAAACGATAAAGGAAATTAATACTGAGCATCAGGAAAAGACAGCTGAAGTTCTTGGGACATGTGATGGGGAAGGTAGGCTTGGAGAATCTGATACTTACAGGTCAGATAGGGGGAAAGAGTGACAGGGGAAAGCAACGGATAACATATTTGACTGGCCTGAGCAGGTTGATGGCAGAGCGGGGTTTGGGTGGGGTAACAGGAGAAAGCATGCTAGGAGTCACCAGGGATAGGGGGAAGTGGCAGGCCATGATCGCCTATGTCCTGAAGGGACATGGCACATAGAAGAAGAAGAAGAAGAAGAAGACTCTTTTCTTTTCTTTATAGCAAACATCAGATCATAAATCTAGACGTAGGCGATCATGGCTTTCCACTTCTCACTTTCCCTTGTTAACCCGCCAAAACCCTATCCACTGCTATCCACTTGCTGAAGCTCATCATCCAGGCTGCTGGAAAATCTTCGGTGTATTTGACTGAGTCACAAGTTCTGCTAGAAAAGAATAAGTATGTGGCGGTGCCTTTACATTAGCCCGTGAATTGACGAATCAGCGAAATAGTTTCTTCTTTCAAGATGCTTTAGTGAGAGCTTTTTGTTTGGTAACGAACTCATGGAACGACTGAGAAGTTTACCCACTCACTATCCCCTTCCCGCTACTGACCAGTCAGTCAGTTAATTGCCATACGTGATACACGGTTTTGGGCGATAATGTCTCGAAAGAGACATGACTGACTGAGTAGAAGGTTATCCCGCAGTAGGTTGCCATTGCATTCTGCGGTAGATTGGTTGCCAGTCAAGGCTATAGAATCAAATCTATACTATTATTTAACTCCTAAATGGAAGGAAGAGCCCGCAGCCTGTCATTAGTTTCTGCTGTAGACTAATTGCCAACCAAGGCTACAGAACTCCATCTGTCCTGGTATTTAACCCATAACTGGAGGGAGAAGAGACCAATTCGTATCTTTCCAAAGGATATTAGTGCGTACATTTACTTAATACGTAGCACTAAATTATACGCTTTTTTTGCACACAATATTAGACATGCTTAATAATAATTGACAATGGTCAATTTCAAAATTTTTAATAACATTGCTACTAGTACTGTTAGTTTATGCAGTTATTAAAGAATGCTGCATCAAGCAACCAGGGAAAAGAAGGTCCCAATTCAAGTAGCAGATTTCCTGAGGGTATTTTTGCGTAAGTGAATGCAAGGAATTCAACTGGAATTTGAACTCGGCTCCCTGATTTGTCGTTCCGAGTCGATATTCACTGCACCACAACACACATCCTTACTGACTAGAAGTGGGCAAAATTTCCATGATGGAAAAAAATAAAAGTATCCAATATAGACCATAAGTGTTTCTCTATATATTACTACAAGAGAATCTTTCTCCTGCTGAAAAATAAAAGACAGAATGTGCAGTTTTGGTTTATTGGTCGGAAGACAGCAATGAAGACGGATGTAGTGACACCATCAGCAAGGCCCATTATGGAACAATGACCATATTCACCCAAATACTATTTAAAATCCAATATGATATCCTGAAAATTACACATATGTAAAAATAGAAATAAAGATGAGGACGATTGTCCGAACAATTTAAATAGTGTAAATACTACCTCATCTCACAAGTATTGATAAAACCTATTTATAATAAGCTTGACGTCAAGCGCATATCTAATCAAAAATTATTTATAAATGGAACTTTGTCTGTGTGTGTGTGTGTGTGTGTGTGTGTGTGTTCCGTTACCTATAGCCTCTGAAATGGCTGAACCGATTTTCTTGAAAATTTACTCAATTGTATTATAAGCGTCTGCGAGTGTCCTTAGCTAGGTTTTGTGTCAAGGTACCCCAAATAAATATCAAAAATCGATCATCGAAAAAATCGGGTTATAGAAGGAGTGCTCCGATTTTAATCAAATTTGATACACTCAAAGACAAAGACATAAGAAACGATATTCAGAAGTTTCAAGGTTGCAGTTCTCACAATAGTGCAGAAAATCGATAATATATATATATATATATATATATATATATATATATATATATATATAAGGCAAGAGTTTGTATGTGTGTCTGTTTATCTGCCTGTATGTCTGCATTTTTTCAGCTATTTTATTTTAGATTTTGCTTCCGGTTTGGCTCTAAATAGGTATAATTGTAGTTCTTAGTCTCAGCCATGATACCTTTTACTCAGAGGACTTATTTAGCCTTCAAAATTCAGTTTACGACGACAAAAAACTTATTTGATATCGATACCAGGAAATCAAAATTTGACTTACATCCATTCATTTTTCTTTCAGTCTACGGTTTCGCTTTAACTGGGAACAACTATTGTGTCAACGTCCAAAGAGTCTGAGCTCCAGGACCATGGATTAGTTTTAAAGCTTTCATTACACCCGAGCAACGCCGGGTTATACTGCTAGTATTAAAGAAGAGAAAACCGCACAAGATGGAGTCTATCCCCAGCAACGTCGAATAACCTCGATAGTCATAATGATGATGAGAATCACTTGGAGAATGGCAACGTAGTGCAGATAGTTCCGGTTTAAACGACAAGTAGTGAACGTTTCATTTACTTGGGTGGGCTTGAGGGGTAAAGAGTTTATAATGCGAAAATCAACTACAACAATAATTGTGTAGGTTGTAGCGATGGTGAGTTATGACAAAAAACTATTTGGAAGAAGGGCAGATGAAGTAAATAAAAAAATTCAGAAGGAAAAGGAAAAGAAGAAGATGAAGAAATTTGGAGAAAAAGACGAGAAGTGAAGGATGTTCAAAAAGAAGTAGAAGCAACAGTTTACAGAAAAAGTAGCGAAAAAGAGAAAGTGATTAACGAATAAGAAAAAAAGAAACGATTAACCCTCTAGGGCCATTCGTATCATATTAGTGGGGGATGTGTTTATTACTTCATAACAATATAGAACTGATCCCCCACTTTATAACAAGTAGAAGCCTTAACCCTCTAGTGCCATTCGTATCATATTTGATACAGTATGAAAAGAAGCCTTGAAAGAAATATTTTCCTGAAAATTTTTTTAAGAGAAATAGTTTATAAATTTCAAATGAAAGCAGTACTGACTGCTCAGTCAATGAATACCAAATGTTTCCTGATAGGGAAATACCAAATGTTTCCTTATAGGGAAATACCAAATGTTTCCTCATAGGGAAATACTGTATCAAATATGATACGAATGGCCCTAGAGGGTTAAGTAGTAATTAGTGGGGGATCTGTTTATTACTTCATAACAATATAGAACTGATCCCCCACTTTATAACAAGTAGAAGCCTTAATCATATTATATTATTAACCCTCTAGGGCCATTCGTATCATATTTGATACAGTATGAAAACAAGCCCTGAAAGAAATATTTTCCTGAAAAAATTTTTAAGAGAAATATTTTATAAATTTCAAATGAAAGCAGTACTGACTGCTCAGTCAATGAATACCAAATGTTTCCTTATAGGGAAATACCAAATGTTTCCTTATAGGGAAATACTGTATCAAATATGATACGAATGGCCCTAGAGGGTTCAGTAGTAATTAGTGGGGGATCTGTTTATTACTTCATAACAATATAGAACTGATCCCCCACTTTATGACAAGTAGAAGCCTTAATCATATTATATTATTAACCCTCTAGGGCCATTCGTATCATATTTGATACAGTATGAAAACAAGCCCTGAAAGAAATATTTTCCTGAAGAAATTTTTAAGAGAAATATTTTATAAATTTCAAATGAAAGCAGTACTGACTGCTCAGTCAATGAATACCAAATGTTTTCTTATAGGGAAATACCAAATGTTTCCTTATAGGGAAATACTGTATCAAATATGATACGAATGGCCCTAGTGGGTTAAGTAGTAATTAGTGGGGGATCTGTTTATTACTTCATAACAATATAGAACTGATCCCCCACTTTATGATACGAATGGCCCTAGAGGGTTAAGAGGAAAAGAAAAATACAATTACATTAAAAATGCAGTGGTTTTGAATGAAAAAAAAAACCCTAAGAAACTGGACCAACTTAAAGAAGAAGAAGAAGAAGTGTTTTCGAGGGGAAAAGTCCATAAACCAAGCATTTTGAAGAAAAATAAAAATCAGTTTTGTGAAAAAGGAGCGAAAATGAGAAGAAGGTTAAGAAAGAAGAAAAGAAGAAGATTGACAAAGAATTGAATTTTTTAAAGTTTCTTTCTTTTTATTTTCTTCTTCTCATTTTCGCTTCTTTGTCACAAAACTGATTTTTTATTTTCTTCTTTTATGGACTTTTCCCTGGAAATCAAGGATATTAAAGAAGAAGGAGAAGAGGAAGAAGAAGAAGAAATAGAATTCGTTCTGCAGAAAGAAAGAAAGAAAGAAAGAACAAAGAAGAATGAGTTAGAAGAAAAAACGAAAAACGAAGGAAGTTGCAGAAGAATAATAATAAGAATGTTTTGATAGATAGAAACGAAAATGAGGAGGAGGTTAAGGAATAAGAAACGAAGGAGAAATGATTGAAAGAAAACGAAAAATAGAAGAATATTAAAGAAGTAGAAGAAGTAGTGATTTAGAATAGAATGAAGAAGAAGAAGAAAAAGATTAGAAAAATAAAGATGAAGTCATTGAAGATGAAGAAGCATGTTCAGGATAAAAATAACCGTAAAATAATGTTAATTGAAGAAGAAAAAAACAAGAAAATGATTAAGAAAAAAAAAAAAAAAAAAAACTGAAATAAAACAGACCCGATGGAAGAAACGCCCAAGAAAAGGCAAAGAACAGACTCAAAGGAACGATTAAAACGGTTCAGCCATTTGCATTCGTAACATATAATTACAACAGGAATGACTAAAGAGGCAAGACATTTCGGACCAGATAAAAAACGATTATTATTATTATTATTATTATTATTATTATTATTATTATTATTATTATTTAAAACAGACTTTGTTGGTTAACACGTGAGTAAATAGGTGCTACGTAGACTGGGTAGGGGACTATGTTTAACGGGAAGAGGGAAAAAATCGGTGTAATTAATTAACGGATGTGTTTCTGAATTTGGCGCAAACGATCTTGTCTATCCGAAGAAACGCGCGCACGTACACGATCACATACACACACATGTGTCTCATACAGACATAAAAGGTGCATATATACAAACAACGTGAGTATGTACGCACATGTGCGCATGCGGGAACGCGTATGCTGATTCATACACAATTCAGACGCAAAACACAGACTACCACGTTTATATACGTGTAAATATTTAGATGTGTCATTAATATTATTCTCTTCTTTCACAAACATTTATTCCAAACCTTATTTCCTGCACATAATTAAAGACAATGTCTCCATTGCATTATTATTATCATATAATAATTCTGCTTGTTCTTTCCTTAGTTTGTTACTGAGTTCCTCCGTCCTTTACGTCACTTACTCTTTATACGAGTTTTTCCTTCCCCTCTATCTTTTTAAACTCGCAGTCTTTCTCTCACCTTTGCCAAACGGAAGAGTAGTAAAGAGTGAGAGAGTAGGATTGTAGAGCCTATAAAATTACCGTATCAGTAGCAGCTTAAGCTGGTGGTTGTAGCAGTAATTGTCTGTGTATATATGTGTGTGCACTGTACAATATAGTAAAAATAGGTAGGTTTGTTGTCGTATCCCAGGACTTAATAACGAAATTTCTGACCTCTATACCCTTGACCATTACTCAGTTGGTCTTTTCTGTTTACAATGGACACTGGAGCCATGATTTTTCAGTAATAAAAAAAAAATTTCTCTTTCAAAATCTCTAACAAAATAGTGTACAGTATTTTGGTTATGGTCTGTGCATCAGTCAGTCAGTTAAGTACCATACGTGATACACGCTTGGGCGATCATGTCTCGAAAGAAACATGACTGACTGGGCAGAAGATTATCGCGCAGTAGGTTGTCATTGCTTTCTGCGGTAGACTGGTTGCCAACCAAGGCTATAGAACCCAATCTGTCCTATTATTCAACTCATAACTGGAGGGAAGAGACGGATTAATACCTTTCCCAAGGGTATTTGCGCGTAAGTGAATACAATGGATTCAACTGGAATTCGAAATCGGCTCCCCGGTTTCGCGTTCCGAGCCGATATCCACTGTACCACAACGCACATCCTCGCTCTGTGCATACGCCGCTTAATATAATATAAGATTACAGTAAAGTAGCTTCTATGGACATTACTTTTATAGATATTTTAATAAAATTACACTCTGTGTTATCGTTATTTTATTATCCAATACGTTTATGTTTGAAGACGTTACTATCTTTTGTAGTATGAAGAAGTAAAATTATTCCAGGAAATCATAATTATCTTTCTGTTGAAATTCTACGAGTTAATATTATTCTCTTCTTTCACAAACATTTATTCCAAACCTTATTTCATGCACATAATTAAAGACAATGTCTCCATTGTATTATTATTATTATTATTATTATTAGGAACATGAATACGTCCTCGCTGATTTTATATGACAACTAATGTTTTATTTAAAAATTAGTAAAACTCATGACGCGGAATATATTGTCCATCGCTAACCACTACTTTTTTCTATCTTTTTGCCAGCGTTTAAATTCCAGGTCGTAATAACGATACGTCTTTTGAGGCTAACCACGAGTCGACACATTTTTTATTTTTTTTTGCATCTACATGAAAAAGAAAGACCATGTGCCATCGATCGGAACAAGTGATAATCGGACAAAAGAATGTCTGGTGAATACGGCAGGTGGGGTAGAACATTACGTTTAAGAGTTGTCATGTAGGTTTTCAATCGTTTTGCAGCATTAAAGTTGTCATGTTGCAAAATCACTTTGTCGTGTCTTTGCTCGCATAGCAGCCGTTTTTTTAAATTCCAATGTTCTGCTCGGACCCATCGGTTGTCTTCAATAGCGATCTTTCGTGATGGTTTTGGTCGGTTTGAGCAGCTCATAACAAACTACAGCCAGCTGATCTCACAAAACGCAGAGCAGAAGCTTCGAGCCATAGATCTTTTGCCGCCGATGTTGATGCATAGCCGGGCTTCCCCTATGATCTTCTACGCTACCAGTTATCGTCGTGTATCCACTTTTCATTGCCGGTTACGATACAGTTGCGGCCTGTTAGGGGGGGGGGCAGGAGAAAAAACACAGAAACAAGAAGGTAAGTTCAACCAGTGTATTAGAACAAAATAACATATATACAAAGTTAGAGTGTTAGTAGTCAGCAAAGTGTGCGTCCGAACTATCTAGTTACGCTGCGTCTCGACTGTATAACGACTGTCAGTCGACTGCCTCCTGTCTGTTTCACGACTGCCTCACAGCTGCGTCCCGAAAAGTAACTCAGGTTCTTATTTATTGATGGAGGAATAGTCCATTTCTATAGAGAGGGCACTATAACAGATACAATGCAAAAAAAACATTCATTTTCTGCCGTTGAAGCAGCTGTTCACACGTGACAAGACGCCGTTCGACGTTTTTCGGTTTCAACTCGTACGACATCTAATGGCCTTGCTTTTGAATCATTCCTAAAGGCTTTCAAACGTTTCGAAATTGTTGTGTGATTGATTCCTAATAATTCTGCAAGTCCAGCTTGCGCCTGACATGAGTCTTCATGAAGTAATGCCTTCAATTATTCGTCTTCAAACTATTTCGGTGCGTCAGGGCGTTCTTTATCTTCAACAAAAAAATATTATTTTTGAAGCGTCTAAAGCAATCTCTGCATGTTGTTTCCAAAAAGCAAGTTCGCCGTAAATCTCGACAAGAATACTGTGTGTTTCAGCTGAAGATTTCTTTTGAATAAAGTAGTGCAGTAAAATTCCTCGCAAATATATTTCCTTTGGCACAAAATCCGACATGTTTAATGCAATGAAAGTGGCTTACGCTCTTGCGAAATGACATGCACTGAATTTGAAGCTAGCTTACAGTTCTTTAATGTGCTTTGTGGCACAATGGATATCTACTCGGAACGACAAATCGGGGGTGCCGAGTTCGAAATCCAGTTGAATTCCTTGCATTTACATACGCACAAATACCCTTGGGATAGGTATTAATCTGTCTCTTCTCTCCAGTTACGGGTTGAATAATAGGACAGATTGGGTTCTATAGCCTTGGTCGGTAACCAGTCTACCGGAGAAAGCAATGGCAACCTACTGCGGGATAATCTTCTGCCCAGTCAGTTATGTCTCTTTCGAGACATGATCACCCAAGGCGTGTATCACGTATGACACTTAACTGACAGTTCTTTATTAAAGATACGTTACCATCTGAAACTACACGCACGTTGTTCTCGGACCTTCATCTGCTGAAAAATCATTTTTACAGGCCTTTATTCCTTTCTACTGACTATCCCGGCGTTGCTAGGGTTTTTTTAGTGATTATATTAAAATGGTAAGGTCAAGTGCTTATTCAAAAAGTTCCACTATGAGGTTGCTATGATGCATAAGTTAAAAAAATGCGAAGTATTGGCTTTTGATGTACTAGCAGTATAGCCCGGCGTTGCTCGGGTGTAATGAAAGCTTTAAAACTAATCCATGGTCCTGGAGCTCAGACTCTTTGGACGTTGGCACGAAAGACTAAAAAGCAATAGTTGTTTCCAGTTAAAGCGAAACCGTAGACTGAAAGAAAAATGAATGGATGTAAGTCAAATTTTGATTTCCTGCTATCGATATCAAATACGTTTTTTCGTCGCAAACTGAATTTTGAAGGCTAAATATATCCTTTGAGTAAATGGTATCATAGCTGAGACTAAGAACTACAATTATACCTACTTAGAGCCAAACCCGAAGCAAAAACTAAAATAAAAGGGCTGAAAAAATACAGACATACAGGCAGATAAACAGACACACACACAAACATCTTGCCTTTTATATATATATATTATCGATTTTCTGCACTATTGTAAGAACTGCAACCGTGAAACTTCTGAATATCTTTTCTGACTTTGTCTATGAGTGTATCAAATTTGATTAAAAGCGTAACACTCCTTCTATAACCCGATTTTTTCGATTATCGATTTTCGATATTTATCGGGGGTACCTCGACACAAAACCTAGCTAAGAACACTCGCAGACGCTTATAGTTTTTTTGTTTTTAATCATTTCACCCCGAGCAAGGCAGAAATGCCACTGATGAGCTACATAACTGTAAAAAGATTAATTAGAAAAGAGTGAGGAGTACAAACTAGTTAGAAATGAGCAATAGAATACTGAGAATGCAGGTGTGATGACAGATACATAGGTGGAGAGAAAGCGAAGGATATACGGGGTGGGGAGAGAGCTAGAGTCCAGTGGTTAATAGATGAGTATTGACATTGCATTTAAATTCCTGGGGGTTGTAGCCATCAGGAAAGCAAGAATATGGCAGTGATTTCCACAGGCGGGAAGTGCGAGAGAAGAAGCTGCAGGAGTAGAATTGTCGTCTGCATTTGGCTAACCTGACTGTGAATGGGTGGGACCCAGTTGCCAGTCTGGTTGCACGAGTAAACACCTGTTGAGGAGGCACCAGTGACTTAAGTTCGTCCGAGCAGAAGCCATGAAAGTATTTATAGAACAGACAAAGGGAGGCCACATTTCGACGGTGGGGAAGTGGCTGTAGTCTAGCCGCCAGATCATTAACTATCACATTACAGACTCTCCTTTGTCGAGAACACTGAGGAGAACGGCAGGGGCGCCTGACCATAAATGGCAGCAGTACTCCATGCACGGACGGAGGTTGACTTGTATATATGCAGGATGGAGTCAGGCGGAAAAAACATCCTGGATCGGCATAGTGACCCAACCTTCTTAGCAGTAGATTTAGCTATGGAATCAATATAGTGGTTCCATTTGAGGTCTGAGGAGAAGGTAAGGCCGAGGAGGCGTAGTGTGTTGCTCTCAGGGAGAATCGCTTGGTCCATGCTTATGGGAGGCAGGAGAGGTTGCCTGTGATGGTTGACAGACAACAGCTTGGTCTTAGACGAATTGAAGTTGACAAGCCACTTCTTGCCCCAATTCACCACAGAGTGTAGATCCCGGTCAAGGTCAGCAGCGAGATTATGTCTGTCCGCCACGACAGGTTTCTTACTGGTGCGGGAGTATATTGTGGTGTCGTCTGCGTAGATGCCGACTTGGGAACTGATTTCATCTGGGAGGTCGTTGATGAAAATAAGGACGAGCGTCGGGCACAGGATTGAGCCCTGTGGGACACCGGCATTCGTGCTGTAGGATGAAGAGACATGCCCATTCAAAACGACCTTCATTTTGCGGTTATTTAAAAAAGATTTGATTAGGTCAAGCAGGCGACCGGTAATACCGTAACCCCGTAGATTGCATAGGAGGCCAGAGTACCAAACCCTGTCAAAAGCCTTGGAGATGTCCAGAGCAACCGCGCGAGCCTCGTCAGACTCATCAAGGGCCTGGAGCATGTACTCCGTTACGGTTGTTAGCAAGTCGGCCGTGGACCTGGCAAAGCGGAATCCATATTGCCTGTCAGAGAAGAGTTTGTGGGCGGTAAGATGTTGGACTATTTCAGCATTGATTATGGCCTCGAATACTTTCCCGAATATTGGTAGAAGACTGATAGGGCGATAGTTGGATGGGTCCAAGGGTTCACCACAATTCTTAAATACAGGAACGAGTGAAGAGAACTTCCAGCATGCAGGAAAGCAGGAAGCAGAAAGGCAGTAGTTAAACAGTTTAGAGGGAACAGGGGAAAGTTCAGGAGCACACCTCTTAAGGACTATCACCGAAATTCCATCGTCTCCACTCGCCTTATGGGAATCGAGTTTTGAAATTACTCGGGATACTACTGTCGGGGTAATATATACGTCGTGCAGTTTGGCCTCAGTTCTAATAGGGAAGTCGGGTGGGTGTACTCCAGATGAGTCAAATGTGGAGTTGGATGAGAATCTGCAGGCAAAGCATTCAGCTTTGTCCGCAGATGACGTGAGAACCTCAAATTCATGGATTAAAGGAGGTATTGAGGATTTCCTATTGTTGAGCACTCGTTTACAAATCCTCCAATAGTCCTTGGAGCCGAACTTTCGGTCAGTTATGCGCTGTCACATTCTCTCAGCAAACAACCGTTTGGCGTCATTTAGGGTTCTCTTGCACTCATTGCGAGCAGACGTGAACAGGCGCCTATTGTGATCAGACGACTGTCTCCGGAATAGACTGAAGTAATGGTTCCTGTGGGCAATGGCGGCTGAGCAGGCAGGAGAGAACCACGGAGAGGAATGAGGTTTTAGGCAATACTTCCTGGTCGGTATGAAGGCATCAATGCCAGCTTTCACTCATGACGACACCTCAGAGGCACACTCATCAGCTGATAGATCGAACACTTTTCCCCAAGGGACGTTGCTGAGGAAATCGCGAAAGGCATCCCAGTCAACTTTTTGGTATAGGTAGGAGGTCCTATAGGTAGGGGTACAACTGTGTAAATTTTCAAGAAAATCGGTTCAGCCGTTTCGGAGTCTATAGGTAACGGACACACACACACACACACACAAACACACACACACATACAGACAAAGTTCCATTTATAAATAAGTTTAAATTTGTAAAACGGGATTCATGATTCAATTTTGCCAATAAATGGGAATAACATATGTACAATTGAAAGAACGTAGTCAGGTGTTACAGAAGCCTGTAATGTGGTGCGATGATGTTATGACGCAAATGAAGTGAATGCATGGCAACTTCGTATGATTTTACACCTTGTAGCATATGATTAGGAAATAGTTACAAAAGAGAGGCGACTTTTGTTAGAATACAACTAAGCGTCTCGCAGAAAAAAAATAGATCGTAAAAAGCAAAATTTTCCATTAATTTTTGCCGCACCCTGTGTGTCAATTGAAAATTTTGTTCGCGTGTCAAGTCATCAGACCTTGATCTACCCGTGATCCGATTTTGCTTGAGTTTGGGGGAAGCGTCTTGGAGAAATGCAGAAACATGCGAAAAAGACCACCCGAGTTTGTTTATCATTGATTTTTGACGTACCTTATATATTGATTTGAAAAAAAAATGTGTACATCAATTATTCGGACCTTGATCTACAAGTTACCCAATTTTGGTTGGGTTCGTTTAAGGCGTCTCGGAGGATGAAGAGTTGATAAAATTTAAGCGTTTCGATGATTTCTGCCGTACCCTCTAAATTGATTCGAAAAAAGTTTTGCGTACATCAAAAGTTCATGTCATAATCGACAAGTGACCCAGTTTTAGTTGAAATCGGACCAAGGCTTTCGGAGGAGTAGGATTCGTTAGAATGGACACACACACACACACACACACACACACACACACACACACAGAGAGAGAGAGAGAGAGAGAGAGAGAGAGAGAGAGAGAGATATCCATTATTTATAAACATAGATTTCATGTACAATAATGATAAATCGTTTTATTAATGTATATATGTGTATATATATATATATATGTGTGTGTGTATGTGTGTGTGTGTGTGTGTGTGTGTGGTTTGTTTTCAACTCTTCCTCCAAAAATGCACTGTCTTGACCGTATGTAGGAAGATCAGCACAACCTAGCATATTCGATCGAATAGCCCAAGTGAAGTCTTGATTATTTGCCGTTTTCTAGGGGAACTTATATCATGAACGTTCTAAAGTTAGTATCAAATATTTAGTCTGGGTGCGGGCCGAATACTGATCATATTTGGTCGGGTCGCCTATCGAAGAAGTCTCTTGTTTATTTAGACCCGGAACTTCTAGTGACATAGGAGTAACAACACTGACGACGCACCTAAATTCGGCACTTGAAGGTGTATTCTTAATGACTGTACAGGTGTCAATATTATTTTTCTTATTATCATTATTACCTCCACCGTAAGCCATAGGTATTGCATTCGGTGAAAATTTAATTTAGTGAAGTAGCATACTTATACTCAAACTCATTCCTAAGTTGTGTATACAATAGGGGTATAGTATGTAAATGAAGACGTTGCTTGAGTTTTCCCACCACCTACCCAGAAAAACCTCGGTCCCCAAGAGACCCCATTACATTCAAAATTCCATAATCGCCACTGTTCAAAAGGGGACGACCTGGAAGGATTAATGTTAAAGTGATTTGTTGTTTTACTTTTATATCACAAGTGCCGATACTTTTTTAATCATAACACGTTCTCTATCGACATATGTCTCAACGTTTATGTAAATGTTATGGGGAAACACACCTATTCCTCAGATAATGGACTCTCCCTCTGTTATGGTGAAACACACCTATTCCTCAGATAATGGACTCTCCCTCCTATATTAATAAGAGTTAACAGGAAGTTAACGGGACAAGTTCTTAATAAGTCCATAGGAATTCTTAGAAGTTCTAGAGAGTTCTTTAGAGTTCTATTGGAGTTCAGTAGAACTACTAGGCAGTTGATATTAGTCGGCAGTTAGCCGAATACTAAGGAGTCAGCTTTTAGTGGAAGATTACCAAGTTCCTAACATTTTTAGTTTCTTGTATATATTGTATTTCATTGTAAATAGACATTGGGGAATTTTAAATGTTGTTATTTTCTGCCCATGCCCTCCACTGAAAATTGTACATATGGGAGTTAAGTAGGACTACATAGAGAACCTGAGGTATTATGGTGGACGTGGTAAGAATGGTCAGTAAAAATGTGGTATTATGGTGAAAGGTTTATTGTTAGCGTGTCAGGGTCAACGAAAGTGAATAGCTAAGTTAAATTAGGACAGTTGAAGACCAGCCTTCCCCATCCCCGTTTTAGGCCTTGTGCCACATTTGTACACATCGTACAATAAATAATGAAGTGCTTGAGAAGTTCTTTATTTGTATTTGAGATAGAAATAATATGTAAAAAAACAGCTTGAACAATTAAACTTGAAAGATAATCCAGTGTTACAAGATGGAGCTCCTTGTAACTTGGCTTTGCGTGTTAGACAGTTTCTAAATCAGGACTTTCCTAACATCGGAAGAGGTGGACCATTTTATTGGCCTCCATGTTCGCCAGATTTGACTCCATTAGATTTTTTTTAAATGTGAAAACAATTGTGTATGCAACCGAACCTAGTTCATTAGAAAATTTGAATGATAGTATGATTAATGTGAATTCAGGCATTACTGTTAATCAGTCGGCAAATGTTTTCAGTGAACTGCAAAATCGTTTTACCCTTTGTATTGCTAATGATGGGGGACATGTGGAAACTTAAATAAAATTTCAATAAAACCTTAAACAACATAGATTTACTTCTTTTTACTCCTTTTTACAAATTATTTCTATCGCAAATACAAATTAAGTTATACATTTTTTAAAGTGAACACGAACTTTATGGACATCCTGTATTTATCAACACTTTAAATATCTATTCTCCGCTCACACACGTATCTATTTAAAAACAATAGTCATTTTTATCTATTTAAATTAACAGATGACAACAAAAGTTACAGTAATAAAACGCCTACAGATATACGTAAAATTATGCAAATAAATGCATATGACTAATTGTCAAGGTGAATAGAAATTGTCAATAAAAATGCTCAATAGATAACTGAAGCGATAATTATTATAATTATCAACAAAGTTCACCATAACTTATCCATGAAATCATATCTAAGGATTTTTGGATTATCGATCGGATTAGCCGCAGTTCTTTTGAACTCCTTTATTATACATCCAATGCGCAAGCAATCTGGGGTTTAGGCGCATAAATGGAAGTGATTTATACCCCAATAATTAGATGACGCACACTTCTCTTATTTTACACTAGCAGTATAGCTCGGGTGTAATGAAAGCTTTAAAACTAATCCATGGTCCTGGAGCTCAGACTCTTTGGATGTTGGCACGAAAGACTAAAAAGCAATAGTTGTTTCCAGTTACAGAGAAACCGTAGGCTGAAAGAAAAATGAATGGATGTAAGTCAAATTTTGATTTCCTGATATCGATATCAAATTTTCTGTACTATTGTAAAAACTGCAACCTTGAAACTTCTGAATATCTTTTCTTATGTCGTTGTCTATGAGTGTATCAAATTTGATTAAAATCGGACCACTCCATCTATAATCCGATTTTTTCGATTATCGATTTTCGATATTTATCGGGTGTACCTCGACACAAAACCTAGCTAAGAACACTCACAGACGCTTATAGTACAAAAATTTTCAAGAAAATCGGTTAAGCCGTTTCGGAGTCTATAGGTAACGGACACACACACAGACACACACACACACACACACAAAGTTCCATTTATAAATAAGTTTAGAAAATTTAGATATTTGAAAAGTTGACTCATTATGCATGGCAAAATGTGTCGAAGGTTTTCCGTATTATATATCGGATTAGCGGTAGTTCCTTTGAAGTCACCGATTATTCATCTAATATGGTATTACTGATATAATACAATATTCATATCGCAGTTCTATATGGTTTATTGGATACTTATATTCAATTGCCGTAAGTCATTATCAATAATGATCTGAGGAGAACAAAATGAATTGTCACTGACACCATAAAGAAAAGCACAAACCAACAGACGGGTTACGATGGCGTATATCATAGATAGCTTTAATGAAAGTAAAAGAAAGAATACATAATAAAATATTATACGTCGTTGCGTATGAGTTCTGCTTAGCAACCGGTCGTTTTGTACACGAGTCTAACAACAGAATATAGTCAAAAGCCGTTCCATAAGACGCACGAACAAGATATATTGATTGCGCATTAATTAAAAACTTCGCCTTTTCTTCCCATTAGGGTAAACATTAGGGTACGTTTGCGTCGTTATTCTGTGTAAGTGATGGCACCTGAAAGTATTATGATAAAGAGGCTACCGTTAACAATGTGGCATGACACCTCAGTGTAAAAATGTGGAGATGCAGTCGAGGAGACTGTACCTTGGCCAGTAAGGGAATATTTATAAGCGAATGAGGACCAAGAACTCATAATTATATTTGAATCATCATCCACGCACTGACACACACACGCACAAAAATTCGTTCTTCGACCCTGAGTTAAAAAGCAATCGGATGTCTAACCGTACTGATGAGCTGTGATACAGCGAAACAGATCTGTCTGCGGATGACAATATATATATATATATATATATATATATATATATATATATATATATATATATATTAGTCATCCACATACAAGCCTGAGTACAAACTTTCACAAACTTCTTTTTCGTCGTCGGCACAAACAATAACCTGCTTTTTCTTTCTCGTCAGTCGTCCTTGTCAGCAACATCTACAATCAGAATCAAATGGCTTCGTCGAAAAACAATAGACTGGAGCTAAAATATAAATAAAATATAACCGTATTTTATTTTATTTTTAAACAAAGACGTCTTAGGCGACATGCTGTAGGTGAGAGTTTCTTTGGTCTGAGTTGTCAGTATCCCCGTATATAGAAAGGAACCGCGAGCCTAAGAAAGTTGGCCCTTTCTCTGAACTGTTCTCAATTCAACTTGTTTTGGCGACAGTCAAAATCAAACACTTATTTCAAACTTAAATTTCACTCTTCCCATCTGTCAGCCTGACTTCACTTCCACTTGATTGACAGCCGTCTTCCGGTGCAATTTCCTATATAGAACCTCGCCAGTCATAACAAAATGTCTAAATCATGTATTTTTTTTTTTGCACCTGTTCGACATTTTTTAAACCTTAAAACATCTGCGTCGCTAAGCGCAAATACACTTCATGTCAAAAATCTATAGCGACCAAAATATTGTAACAACGAATATTTAGCAATAGGTAAAAATGATGAACCCGTAAAAACGGAGAGGATAATCACAAAACTTTATCTAATTAATTTAAAATATTAATTAGCTAAAAATAAAGATCTCAGTAGATATTATCCATTGTTGTAAATGACTGAGATTTTTATGAAATTCTTATTACTGCTTATGAAGAACATTTCCTCAAGCATGATAAGAATTTTAGAAAATTCTCAGTCGTTTACAACAAGAAGCACACTCATAAACGACACAAGAAAGTATGTGCGTTGTGGTGCATTGGATATCGGCTGGGAACGAGAAATCGGAAAGCCGAGTTCGAATTCCAGCTGAATTCATTGCATTCACTTATGTGCAAATACCCTTGGGAAAGGTATTAATCCGTCTATTCCTTCCAGTTATGGGTTAAATAGTAGGACAGATTGGGTTCTATAGCCTTGGTCGGCAACCAGTCTACCGCAGAAAGCAATGGCAACCTACTGCGTGATAATCTTCTGGCCAGTCAGTCATGTCTCTTTCGTGACATGATCGCGCAAGCGTGCATCACGTATGGTACTTAACTGACTGAACAGAGTATACTTTTGCAAATTGTCGACATAGAAAACAAAAATACAAACATACTCCAAATAATGGAATAGAAAGTGTTACTAACAGCCGCCCACTCACACAGGAAAAGGAAAAACTTTCCCAAAAAGATGCATTAAAGGAAAAGCCGCGAAATATTATATTACTAATGGGTTTACAAAAACATCCAACATACGTTCTTTATTATTATACTTGTTGGTTCTGGGCTTTCGGCTCATCAACTTAATAAAATTTTATCCAAGTTAAATGCTATAGTTAATATTATTATGATATATATATATATATATATATATATATATAACGATTCCATAAAGTATACATAATGTCGACATAGATATATTTAAATACAGAAACATTACTTTAAAGAGGTCTTTTCAGTATTATTCGATCGTACACACGCACAATTTACACATATTAAAACCCTGTTAGACCGAATACATCGTGAGTAGGCTGCGCAGTCAAATACAAAGGTAATAATTAAAGCAAAAAGAATCGGGAAAGAAAATAAATGATTAAAAAAAAAGCAGAAGAAAATTGATTATGACAATTTTGTAAAGGAAAGAGAAAATGGCGGACGGGTGTTGGCGGAAAGCACGAGTTGGTGGCGATTTGATTAAACTGAAACGAGGCTTGCTAATTAAAATGATTATTAGCGAGAAGCGTTAATGAATTAGAAAAGAAGCACCGAGATAGATAGATAGATAGATAGATAGATAGATAGATAGATAGATAGATAGATATGAAGGAACTTAGATAGATAATCTTTTAAGATAATTGCGACGAATATACATACATATAGATTAACACAAGCCTGCCGTGGTTAGCTTTTATTTGAGTTATATACATACTTGCATAGCTGAGTAGACACCATTTACCCGTTAAGATATAGGCATTAAACCAATATATATAGCATCATCCATCAGCTACGTGACAAACCTTTTTCTCATATATATATATATATATATATATATATATATATATATATATATATATATATATATAAGTAAAAGATTGTCATGTAGAAGAATAATGCTACATTCAGTATCCCGATTCCAGATGTCTCTAGTTGAACCTACCTAAACCCCTCTTCAGTGCTTTTCACCAATTTATATATGCAAAATCTGAATTACAGAGAAGCAATATTATTTATAAATTTTAATGGCCTTTTAGGAACTGTTGTCTTGATCAATCAAAATTCGTAAGTAATTACATTGGATATACTACTAAATCAAATTCCTGATAGACATGCATATAAATTAACGAGCGTATACTCAAATCTACTAAAAATAAGTTTTAATTAATAAATTCTGTCAGATTAATACAAAAGCCATTCTTGTTTTCATATATATATATATTGTATCGAGGCAGCAGATAATTTTCTAAACATATGCTGTTAAAAATAAGAGACAATGAATGTATATTATGTTTAATCATGAGCTGTTCTTAACATCGTATTTTGGCTTTAATTTCAGATGAAAATACAAACAAAAATTCTTTAACATTTGGATAGATTTCTCTGACGAGCCGTTAGGCGAAACCGTGGTCGGTTTTTAGCTCTTGCTTAGATTTTCTGTCTACATATATATATATATATATATATAACGATTCCATATAGCATGCATAATATCCACATAGATATATTTAAATATATCTATGTGGACATTATGTATGCTATATGGAATCGCTATATATATATATATATATATGTGTGTGTGTGTGTGTGTGTGTGTGTGTGTGTGTGTGTGTGTGTGTGTGCACTATTGTTCAAATTAATTGAAACAATAGCTTAGTTTCTTTTCTTTTACCATATGGCCATTTTTAGACCGACTGAATTTACAGAATGTAATCGATTCTTTTTTTTTTCTTCAGATTAGTTCATACGCATTGGGCTGCAGTAATTTGAATCTATTTTCGGGTTGTATGATGAAATTTGTCTGGCCTTGAAAAATATTGCCTCGAGAGTCAATTAGTCGTCCTACAGCTATTGTCTGCGATGGACGTTACTCCAAGGAAGTATACAAAAACTGAAAAGCCGCACGAATACACTGGCGAGCCTTACAGAGGGATCGTGGATTTTGTTCGTGTCAGCCTTTCCTCAGTCAGTCGTGTCATAAAGGCAAAGAAACGAACTGGACCCATCAGTGCATAACGTCAAGGAAAATACGGTGGGACGAGAAAAACAACACGAAGAGATGACGTATACGTGATCAGAGAAAGTGTGAAAGATCCTAGGAATACATTATTCATTTTGTTTCAGTTAATTTGCACAAGGGTGTAACTTGCATTCCAAGTGTTAATTATAATAGCCATCTCCTATCTCTCTGACTCGCATCCTTTCTCTCATGTTTTTTCTCCGTCCACTCCACTCTCATCACATCAGTATTCTCATCCTTCTCTTACCCACTTCATGACACCCTTATAACCTGTTCCTCTTTCTCTTAACTTTCCTCCTATGTAATTCCCTGCGCACCAGTGTCGGTGAGGCTGCCTTTCTTGGAGTGAAATGAGTAAAAAATATGTACTTAGGATCCTATGAATATGATAATAAAAAGTAGTATATATATATATATATAGTAGTATATATATATATATATATATATATAATAAAAAGTAGTCTTCATAATTAAAAAAATAAAAACGAATGTTGGAAAGTTTAATTTTAATTCTGATATAAAACCAGCAAATCAGAAATTTCAAAAAACTTTAGCGGATAGCCGTCGTTGGTGAGATTTTATAAAACATGTAATTACTGCCTAATTAAACTGCCTAATTAAACCTAAACATATATATATATATATATATATATATATATATATATATACATATATATGTGTGTATATATATATATACATATGTTTACGTATGTATATATATATACATATATATATGTATATATAAATATATAGATATGTATATATACATATACACACACACACACACACACACACACACACACACACACATATATATATATATATATAAGTAAATTAACCTACTGAGCCAACAAACCTACCAAGGTTTCACCTAAACGGATCTTCAGGGAAGCCAACCTTCCCTGAAGATCCGTTTAGGTGAAACCTTGGTAGGTTTGCTGGCTCACTATGTGAATTAATTATTCTGCTCTGCTTACGTATTGAGCGCTTTTTTAGTTATTGATTATCGTCTCGGGTGTTTTCTTTGGACTACGTACTGGCTCGGTCCAAATCGATTTGGCTGATGTTCATTTGCTTAGCTGTTTCTTTTCTTACAACCATTTTTCCTTCCGCGTATATAGGCGGAGGGCCTTTCGAAAAAGCAGTCGGAGTCTAACCATATATATATATATATATATAGAGAGAGAGAGAGAGAGAGAGAAAGAGAGAGAGAGAGAGATTTTGGGTGATAGATTTTAGGCAAAAAATAAATAAATAAAAATAAAAATAAAACAAAACACGTAAAGAAAGTGGTTTAACCTTGTTTGTCAAACAGTCTAAAAGCGACAGAAAGACCGCTGAAAACAAACCTATTCATTTTATTTCAGGCAATCTGTATTACGCCTACCAGCCTAGAATGTTTCTAAATGTTTACATTATTTTGTCTAGTCCATATATATATTTTTCTAAACATATGCCGTTAAATATAACAGACAATGAATGCTTATTATAATTAATCATGAGCCGTTCTAAATGTCGTATTTTGGTTTTAATTTCAGGTGAATATAAAGACAAAAATTGTCCAAAATTCGGATATTTTTTATTAAGCTCATTATAAAAAATTATAATAAAAAATTATAATAAAAAATTTTATTATAAAAAATTTAAAGCAATTGACCTCATAGTCACTCCTAACCCTACAACAACACAACTAAATCCTCTACACAAAACCAATGTAGTGCATCAGTTTACATGATCGTTCAGAGATTGTATCTTAGGTCGTCATAATAAAGAGTCTGAGCTCCGGGACCACGGATTAGTTTTAAAGCTTTCAGTACATCCGAGCAACACCGGGTTATACTGCTAGTATTACTAGAAAAATGCATTAGAAATTATTTTAGTATAAGAACGCATAAACATCTTTTACGCTTAAATCTCAGAAATTAAACTTGATCTGGGCGAAACCGGTCATTTTTTAGCTTTTAGTAAAAAGCCATCCAACTTCTATTTATTACTGGCTGTTATTAAATTCAGTGATTAAAGAATTTATGTATATATATGTATATATATGTCAGATTAAATAAATTGCAAACATTATAATTGCTTACTTTTGATAAAATCAGTTCTAACTCACCGATAATCCTTCGTGTATTATAATTGAAAGATGTAAGAAAGGCACTGTGACTTTGACAGTTGATTTTATATTCCATTTCTCAATGTTCCCAAGCATTTTCAATCATCTTCTGGTTTGTAAGTTGTGGCAAAAATAACGGCAAATCTATGTTGCTAAAAATTACTGTAATTTTCTTTTTTTTTAATTTTTTTTTTTACTTCAAATGTAACGGTTGACAGATTGCGTTGTGATGATGGTTAGTGTCAAGATTGTTATTTTTTCAGTGGTATATTAATAAAACGATATTTTGGTAAGCTGTTTTTTTTTATCGAAAAGATTGTTTTTACTATAACCACGCTCTCCCGTAGATTATCTGCTACCTTTCTGATCATAGTTCAATTAAATAACATTTCTTAGAAAAACATAGCCATGTCGGTAATATTAAACAGATTTTAGTCGATAACACAATAATACTCACATATACACACAGTAAAAAGAAACTTCAGATATTGGAGGTCATTTACATTAAATCAAAACAACTCACACTTAATAAAATCACTTTTCAATCTGGTCACAACACATTACATTGGATTTAGACATATGGTTCTGTTTACATTTCGGTCTCACACGCGGTGTGGCGTCATAGAACCGCATTTCAAATATACGTACTGCGTCTGCTATTCGGTGACTGTTATCGTTGCATAGCATATGTCAGCACAAGATAAAATATCTTTGATGGTGGATGTTCCGGTAACCTCTCTGAAGATGGCCCATGTGATCCGAAATCTTAGAACCAGAATAATAAAAAAAATATCCAAATGTATGACAATTTTCGTCTTTATTTTCACCTGAAATTAAAGCCAAAATACGATGTTTAGAACGGCTCATGATTAAACATAATAGACATTCATTGTCTGTTATATTTAACAGTATATGTTTAGAAAATTATCTGCTGCCTCCATATATATATATATATATAATGAATTCAGTCAGTTAAGTCCCATACGTGATGCATGCTTGGGCGATCATGTCTCGAAAGAGACATGACTGACTGGGCAGAAGATTACTCCGCAGTAGGTTACCATTGCTTTCTGCGGTAGACTGGTTGCCAGCCAAGGCTATAGAACCCAATCTGTCTTATTATTTAACCCATAACTAGAGGGAAGTGACGGATTAATACCTTCCCCAAGGGTATTTGCGCGTAAATGAATGCAATGAATTGAACTGGAATTCGAACTTGGCTCCCTGATTTCTCGTTCCCAGCCGATATCCACTGCACCACAACGCACATATAAAGAATTACCTTTCTTATATGTTGTTCGAAATTTGGTGTAATTTTGTTTTTCTTTGGAATTTTCTATTTCCCTTTTATACACAATGCATCGTGAAATTACAGGAATTTTTAGCAGTTTATTTTTATATGACTTTGTGTTGTTGATAGGCATTTGTCTGATTTAATGGCACGGTTTTCCCTGCGCTGTTTGATGACACGTGTTTATTGATAAGCTGATAAGCTATTGTTACATGAGTGGCATATTAAACGGCGTTACAATGTTGTAGTAGTGAAACCAATCCATGCGTTTGAATTGTTATTAGAGAACAATTCCACAATTAATTAAATGTCCATAAATTAGGAAATGCTGTCCAAATAATCACAAGTCAAAATATATATGCAAAACGTAGATAGATTAATTAGTGTTAAGTCTAAAATTAAAATAATAAAAAGTTTTTTACAACATTTATTTTAAAAGACAAAGATTTTTTTTTCTCGATTGTTTTCTTGGAATGGTTTTATTTGTGTTGTTTAATGAGACATCTTTATTGATAAGCTATTCTGACATAGGATGTGCGCTGTAGTGTAGTGGATATTGGCTCCGAACGAGTTATCGGAGAGTCGAGTTCGAATTCCAGTTAAATTGCTTGCATTAACTTATGCACAAATACCTTTGGGAAAGGTTGTAGCGGAACTCAGGATCCTGATTGGTCATCAAATCGCAAAATACGTCAGAGAAACGGTTTTTCAACAGCTAAAGAAAAAATAGTTCTTTGAGCCACTCCACGTGACTGGATTGAATATTTAAGGATGGTCACTAACCGGTCACGGCGGTCAGTCAAATAGAAGCAGCGAGAAAGACAACACTAAAATGTAACTTTCAACTTCAAACGACTCGGACATTGTTCTCTTTGTCTTTCTCCTTATCTATTTCAACAATTACTACTAGAACATTCTGTACGAACTCTTGATGCCTTAAGTTTCTCAGTGAACATTAATTTCTATAATTCTTGTTATTCCTTCTTTTAATAAATTATTATTTTAGCATACAAAATGTATATTTTATTATTCCATTCTTCTACACTAATCTACACATTCTAACTGACAACCAACCTTCTGATGAAGAAAACCTTCTGCTGATTATAACTCTGCATAAAATCCTGTAAACTATAGGAAGTTCGGTTAAGTCCGACACAAGGCCGAATGCAAGAAACATTAACCAGCTCCCTACTCTACAAGGTAGTAATCCGTCTCTTCCCTCAAGTTATGGGTTAAATAACAGGAGAGATTGAGTTCTATAGCCTTTGCTAGCAACCAATCTACTGCAGAAAGCAATGGCAATCTACTGCGGGATAATCTTCTGTCAAGTCAGTCATGTCTTTTTCGAGATATGATCGCCCAAAGCGTGTATCACGTATAGCACTTAAATGACTGACTGATTCTGACATAAGTGGCATGTTAAACGAAGTGACAATGTTGCAGCTGTGAAATGTGTTTGAATTGTTAATAGATAATTATGTTACAATACCAGTCAGTCAGTTAATTGCCATCCGTGATACACGCTATGGTGATCATGTGTCTTTAAGGACATGACTAACTAGACAGAAGGTTGCTATTACTTTCGGTGGTAGACTGGTGGCCAACCAAGGTTATAGAATCCAAACTGTTCTGATATTTAACCGATAGCTGGAGGGAGAAAAGATAGATTAATACCTTTCCCAAGGTTATTTGTGCGTAAGTGAATGCAACGAATTCGATTGGAATTTTCAATTTCTTATTCCGAACTGATATTCATTACAAAACGAACAATCTATATAAAAATTAATTGCAGTAGATAGGCTAAACTATCACCCTGTTCACCCTCCACCCACGTCTATTTGAAAAGGTGAAGAGGCTCATCCCTTGTTCCCTGTTTAGGATGTGGTTTCCGGCTTTCTCTATTCGAATCTTTTCACTCTTTACTTTTTTTTTGTTTTTCAATTAGAGTTGATAGACTAAACTATCGCCCGGTTCACACTCCACCCTTGTCTATTGAACAGGTGAAGAGGCTCATCCTTTCTTCCCTGTTTAGGATGTGATTTCCGGCTTTCTCTTTCCCAAACTTTTCACTCTTTTCTTTTTTTTTTTATTGGAGTAAATAGACTAAACTATCGCCCGGTTCACACTCCACCGTCGTCTATTTGAACAGGTGAAGAGGCTCATCCATTGTTCCCTGTTTAGGACGTGGTTTCCGGCTTTCTCTTTTCTACTCTTTTCACTTTTTTCTTCTTTTTTTTTCAATTAGAGTAGATAGGCTAAACTATCGTCCTGTTCACCCTCCACCCACGTCTATTTGAAAAGGTGAAGAGGCTCATCCCTTGTTCCCTGTTTAGGATGTGGTTTCCGGCTTTCTCTTTTCTACTCTTTTCACTTTTTTCTTTTTTTTTTTCAATTAGAGTAGATAGGCTAAACTATCGTCCTGTTCACCCTCCACCCACGTCTATTTGAAAAGGTGAAGAGGCTCATCCCTTGTTCCCTGTTTAGGATGTGGTTTCCGGCTTTCTCTTTTCCAATCTTTTCACTCTGATGCCCCCTGCGCATCAGTGGCGTTACCGCCTTGCTCGGGGTGATATGATTAAAAAAATATATAAAACATGTATTTTACACGAGAAAGATTTATTTTTTATACACAATCACTGTTCTTGTCATTGAATTTCATTATACCATCCGTATGAAATTAATACAGTTTAAAATTCACGTAATAACTGCGTGTGTATCTATCGACATTAATTATTATTTTATTATATATTGGTTACTATATACATTTATGTGTGTGCTGGCAAAATACAATTAGAAATTTAGACGTATAACCAATCTATTTCGGCTCGGAACGAGAAACCGAGGAGCCGAGTTCGAATTCCAGTTGAATCCATTGTATTCACTTACGCGCAAATACCCTTGGGAAAGGTATTAATCCGTCTCTTCCTTCCAGTTATGGCTTAAATAGCAGGACAGATTGGGTTCTATAGCCTTGGTCGGCAACCAGTCTACCGCAGAAAGCAATGGCAACCTACTGTGGGATAATCTTCTGCCCAGTCAGTCATGTCTCTTTCGAGACATGATCGCCCAAGCGTGTATCACGTATGGCACTTAACTGACTGAAACAATCTAACCTTGTCTGCCTCGTATGAAATCTCTTTCAACCCCCAACACAGTATTCAAATAGATCCAATGCTTATGCGAAACACGCGCGCACATACATCTCGCATTATAGACAGGTATGTATGAACAGGCTCACACGCCTATTTATACGAACCCAGGGGAACACTGTTTGTTTCAACTCCCACCGCCTTCCATTTTTACCGCCCTCTTTCCCCGAAAACTTCCCTTCCTGCTGACCTACGTAGAAACAGGGTTTCCAATTAATTAACTGTTGAGATGTGCTATAGCAGGTAAATAATCGAAGGAGGCGAACGTTTACAACCTGCAAGCCAATTAGCGTCCACGTGGTAGGTGCGACTTCAAAGAGATCCCGACGACGTCGACACCATAGACGCCGGTGACACCAGCCCCCTTACTCTGCGTCATTCATGTTTACTACCACCCTTCGTTCCGACCAGCAAGTCAAGGTGCACGCCAGCTTAATGAAAAAAAAAAGATGCAGTTGGATAGATCTTGAGGGTTGGAGAGTGGGGATTGGGATGGGCTGGTCTACAGAATAGTTAAGCAAATAACGCGTAGATACACGTTTACGCATGCGACTGTCTTTGGTGCGGTAGAGGCAAACGCTTGAAGAAGCTAGACAACGATATATATATATATTGATAGATGCAACGACCGTTTAAATGACTGATAGACTCTAGGTAGATTCACGTTCTTATAAAATATGCAATTCTGACAGGGCGTAGCTTTATATATATATATATATATATATATTATCATCATATTACCTCAAGCAAGGTATTTTACTGCCACTGTTTTGCAGGGGGTTACATCGGAGGAAAGTTATGAGAAAGAGTGACAGGTTATAGAGGGTGTCAGGTAGTGGGTAAGAGAAGGATGATAATACTGATGAGAGTGGAGTGGACGGAGAAAGGAGCATGAGAGAGAGGATGCAGGTTAGTGAGATAGGAGATGACTATTGACTTTACATTTAAATTCTTGGAGATTATAACTGTCGGGGAAGCTAGTAAATGGAAAGGAATCCCACAAGCGGGAAGTGCGAGAAAAGAAGCTGGCGGTGTAGAAATTGCATTTACATTTTATTGGCTTCACATTAAATGGGTAGGCCCTAGTTGCTAATCTTGTGGCTCGCGTAAATTCATATTTAGGGGCACCAGTGAGATAAGTTCATCGGAGCAGAAGCCGTGAAAGTATTTGTAGAATAATAATAATAATAATAATAATAATAATAATAATAATATGTACCAATAAACCCAATATTGATAAAATTATTACTCATCGATGGTTACGAGCATCTAGATTAAAGTCTGAAACGGATAGCTTTATTCTTGCATCTCAAGACCAAAGTCTTTTCACTAGGAACTTTCAGGCAAATATCATACATACTAATGTGGATCCAAAATGCAAGTTCTGTTATAATTACTAGGAAACAATAGACCAACTAATATCAGGATATTCTGTACTTGCCCCAAATGAATATAAAAATAGTCACGATTGAGTGGAGCAATATTTACACCGAACAATGTGCAAACACTATGGAAACACTGGTATGAACATCACCCAGCACCGGTTACAGAAATAGAAGTTGTCACAATTCTATGGGAGTAAACCATCTACGCAAACAGGAAAATTGAGGCAAATAAGCCGAACATTATTGCTAAAAAGCAAAAAAAAAAATTGCCTATTAATTGATATGGCTTGTTCATAGCAACCAATTTATTCGAAAAGCTATCAAAATATAAAGACCTGGAAAGTGAAATAGAAAAATGTGGAAATTGAAAACAAAAATAGTACCAGTGATAGTAGGTGCACTTGGAATGATAAAAAATGGAACAAAACAACACATTGAAAGAATCCCTGGAAACCCCAGCTTAAGAGATATACAAAAAAAATGTCTTGTTAAGTGCAGTCCACAGACTAAGGAGAACCTATGTAACGCTAAGGATGTTATGGAAGATTGAAAAACATGAAATGCAGCCATAACAACACACCACGACCTGCCTTTGGTCTTTCCACAGACTTGGTAGGCAGTGCGACCATAGCAGAAATCAAATTATGATGAAAAATGACATAATAGTAATATTATTAATAACAACATCCCATGACAACAACTTTACACGTTGTTATTGGGAATTTGATAATGATATCATACTGAAGAAACAAATATGTCGATCAAATTTCTGGAAGCCCTAAAATATATGAATTACAAATAATCAATTATGGGTAATTCTCACATTTTGTTTCCTTTAAGCAGAGAACTCCAATTTCATTATCTTGCTGATTACATGACTATTTCTTCTTGTTGTTATTGTTGTTATTGTTGTAGTTGTTGTTGTTGTTGTTGTTCTTCTTCTTCTTCTTCTTCTTGTTCTTCTTATTATTATTATAGTGGTAGTAGTAGTAATAGTAGCTGTTTTTGTTCAAGTCCTTCTCTCTTTAATAGGATCACGATTTGAAAGAGAAAATGCCACCAATTAATTAAATAGACTCTAACCAAAAAGGAGCTTGGAACCACCCAGGCGAAGGCATTACAGCAACCAGCTAGAATACTGAGGAAGGTGCCAGAGTGATGAGGTGATTAGCTGTCATTTAATCTCATGCGTAAGTCACCGGGTACAACTGGTGTGAACACCCACGGAGGGAAATAATACAAAAGTAATAAATTAACACGAACTTAATAATAAACCCGCTGATATCTGTGTGGTGGTGGTGGTGATGGTGGTGGGAGGAATAAAAAGTTAATATTATTTCTAAGAGGTTTTCGTCATTAAAACGTGAATCTGAAAAAAAAATGTCACATTCGAAATGAAAAGCCAACATCTGCATTCTATTAGATGCGAAGGAAATACGAACGGACACACCCACGCAACCACAAGGGGCGCTTGCGCGCGCACATACACAGACACACACACTCCGACACACACACTCAGACACACACACACACACACACATATATGTATAAATAAACACACAATATATAATTGTGTATTTGGGTAGTAATCCCTCATTTATACAAGTTTCATTTAAATCGACTGACATGCTACCGTGTTTAAGTTTTTTTATTCAATTTTACTTTGGTTCTTATAATTTTCATCTTTTCTGGACATAGAATATATAGAAAGTGTGCGAATGCTTTGTATGTCCGAACGTTTTCCATTAAATTTAGCAAACATCAAGGATGATTTTATTTTGACATTTAACTGAATTTAATGGATTGCTTTATGTTTTAGGAATGTTCTATTTCCAGAACATGGTCAGTTTATTGTGGGTGAGATCATTGCTGATGTAACTGAGAGTTGTTTTTTTCTTTTTTACTAATATTGCTCTCATCATTTTAACCATTATATATATATATATATATATATATATATATATATATATATCATCTGCAGATATATATATATATATATATATATATATATATATCATCTGCAGATGACTATATATATATATATATGTGGTCATCTGCAGCCAGATCTGTTTCGCTGTATCACAGCTCATCAGTATGATTAGACTCCGATTGCTTTTTTTTAACCCAGGATTGAAACCCGACCGAATTGGCGTCAGTCGGCGATTCTACCTCTGGGCTATGGGATCTGGGCTCGGTAGAAGAAGGCAGACTTTTTAGCATGTATATTATCATTATACACTCCCAATAGCCAGTGCTCTAGAGTTTGAAATTTCTTTTTTTTTTTTTTTTTTTTTTGCCGCTTCTGTTGTTTCTCCCACACTTTCTCCCCTCTGTGCATTTTCTCGCTTTTTCAGCCCAGTCGCCGCGTGACCAATATCTGTAGCTGTCTATATTTTACTTCCTACCTAAATTTGGGGTCTATTTCTCTCCGATCCGTTTTCATTGTCTCTTTCTTCTCGTTTCTTTCTTTCTCTCTTGTTTTCCTCTTTGCTTTTTATTTCCTTCTCTTTCCTCTTTCTTTGCCCCTTTTTCTTTTTTGATTTCTCTTATTCCTTTCTCATCTTTCCTACCCTCTTTACCTCGTACGAAATGTTTTCCAAAAGTAAATGGAAGTGCGTGTTTTTTAAATTCTATTTTTAAAAATAACGTACATTACCATTATTATTAACTACCTGATCAGACATGTTTCCTTCAATGTCGAAACAAAATCTACAGTTTTGTAGTTGTTTGTAATTTGTAAATGTTCTAAAGTATAATTTATAATAAATATTCATATATCGAATATATATATATATATATATATATATATATATATATATATATATATATATTAATTAGATCATTTAGTGGTAAGTTAGGTATTTGTTTATGTGTTTTTTATGTGTCCGCATTTACTTATTATTTCATTTTTCTTCTTTAAGTGTCTGTTATTTTTAAATGATTATTTTTAATTTTTTATCTATTTTAAAAATTTTGTTATTAATATTATATGGGATTACTTTTTTTTCATTTATTATGACACACGCAATCAGAAGCACGCACATACATAATGTGTATGAGCCTACAATACAGATATCGATCAAATGCATCTGTGAAAGGACGACATAAGAATATTAGTAAATACTTTCATGGCTTCTGCTCCGATGAAGTTTGCTCACTGGTGGCCCCTATATATGAATTTAATCGACAAACTAGACTGGCAACTAGGTCCCACCCTTTAACTGTGAAACCAATAAAATAAAATATCAACTCATCCATCAGCACTCTCCGCCTGTGGAATTCCCTTACGTATACTTATATACTGATATACTTGATGGTGATGTCGTTGAAAGACAACAAATAATCACAGTAATTGTTGATTTTTTTTATCGGGTCTAAGCTTTCGGCTCACATAAGCCATTATCAAAGAGTAAATATTAACACACAGTAAACATAGAACATTTAAGTTATTAACAATAAAGAGAATTGAATTGAAAATATAAGTCCATCCCTACCGTGGCGGATGGCCGAAGACAGTGACAAAATAGTGGCGTTGTGGTGCCTGATCTGATTACAGGCATTTGAGTACGTTATTGGAAATATAAAAATTGATTGTATTCAAACCAGGTTTAAATTGTTTAATGTAGATTGCTTCGAGGATTTTTAGGTTCTGCTTATTGTTTTCTTGTTTGAGTATGTACGTGTTATCAACAAGCGTTTTTCTCAGAAGTGTGCGTTAATAACCGTGTTGTTCTAAATGATGGAATATATTTGAATTTTTATTTAAGTGCACGTCAGACGCCGTGAGCGCGAATTTGTGGTGTGGCCAATGTATATATATATATTCTTCATTTGTAAACTAGTTACTATGAAACCTAGGTTTCTACTATGTGGTGTCTTCAGACGATTTCCAATATTGCAAATCGCCTGAAGACACCACATGGTAGAAACCTAGATTGCGTAATAATTCGGTTACAAATGTTAAACATTCAAAAGTTCTACAATATAATTGTCTTGAACACTTTTTAATAAAAATTTGCACTGGTCTAATTTTATTATAACCTAAAACTAAATAATTAAAAATCAATATATATATATATATATATATATATATATACATATATATATATATTGATGGGTAAAATGATACAATTCTATATTTTTCATTTCCCACATTCGCGTAGTTTTTGTTGACTGCACAGTATATTAGATTCAGTTAGACAAACTGCGAGAAAAATCTCCACGATGCAATTCACGCAGCCAGAAAATTAGAAACGGCATATTTAACTGCTACTCCTTTTTTAGTCAAAAATTTAATTTTCCATGTCGAGTTCTTACCAATGATGTGCAATAACCGACTAACTTATTTTATCGCACTTTTTCTTCTCTATTCATTTTTGTTCTTTTCGTATTTTTAAACACTAACGTTGTAATTTTCGTCTTATTTCCTTGACTGATGTCTTGTTTTTGTATTAATTAAATTTGTATATCTAATGTCATTTTTAACTGTTATATAATTTAGGTAAAAATGAATGCATGGTCGAATGCAGCCTAAAACGCCAGCTACAGTTGAGGGATACTAGAATCAAGCAGGTACAAAAATTTAAATATCTGTAAAGTGTTCTAATAGAAGATGGAAAGTGTGACACAGAGATCCGAAGGCGAATTGGCATGTCGATGGATGCGTTCCAGAACATGAGTAGAGTATCAAGAAACAGGAAAATTTCGCTAGTAACAAAGAAGAGAGTACTGGATTGCTATGTGATGTCAGTTCTTCAATATGGCAGGGAATCCGGGACAATATCATCAAAGATGAATGAAAAACTTGAAGCAACTGAAATGTAGTTCTACAGAAGCATAATGGATATAAAGTGGGGGATCAATTCCATATTACAATCACTATATAAACTGACCCCTCACTTTGTGACCACAGGAGTTTCTATACATTTATATTCCTGAGATCCAAAATCTTAAGAATGCATTCCAGAAACTGAGTAGAGTATTAAGAAACAGGACAATTTCGCTAGAAACAAAGAGAGTACTGGATTGCTATGTGATGTCAGTTCTTCCATATGGAAGTGAATGCTGTAGAATATTGTTGGTTGGTTAGTTGTTTTGTCTTTATGGCATATCAACCTCGGCGGGTCATTTGTTGCCAACTAAATTTTATTTATTTATTGCTGGTAATACCTTTTTCTTTCAACAATTTATTGTTGTTTTTTATATAAGTTTTGTGTCTAGTAATACATTTTCTTTTCTAGTATCAAGATTCATTGGGATTTGTTTTTAAGGGCTGGGTCCCCAAGTACTGCCCTGTTATTTAACCCATAACTGCAGGGAAGGGACGGATTAATACCTTTCCCAAGGGTTCCAGTGCTTAAGTGAATGCAGGGTATTCAACTGGAATTCGAACTCGGCTCACCGATTTCTCTTTCCGAGCCGATATCCACTGCACCACAACGCACATCCGTCACTAAATGCTTACATCACCTGGCATTCCCAAGCGGTCACCCATCTAAGTACTGACCAGGCTCAACGTTGCTTAACTTCGGTGATCAAGCAGGACCGGTGTATTCAACGTGATATGGCCGTAAGCCTGAATGCTGGAGAATATCATCGAAGATGAAGGCAAATCTTGAAATAACTGAAATGTGGTTCTACAGAAGGATGCTGAGAATATCATGGATTGAGCATGTGAGCAATCATGAGGTTTTGGAAAGAATAGAAACGAAAAGGAAATTAATACTGAGCATTAGAAAGAGACAGGTAATGTTCCTGGTACATGGAATGAGGAAGAAGGCCGGATAGAAGGAAGGAGAGACAGGGGAAAACAGCAAGTAACGTACTCGGCTAGCCTGAGCAGGTGGGTTGCAGAACGGGGGTTGCGTGTTGTAACAGGAGAAAGCGTGCTACGAGCCACCAAGGATAGGGAGACGTGGAAGCCATGACCGCCTACGTCCTGAAAGGGAAAAACACATAGAAGAATAATAATTTCGGTTTTTATACCCACAGTATTTCAGCCGTTCTCCTCTCCAGCCTTCATCAGGTGTTGGAATTTCTACCGAAACCCATTTTTAATCTATTGGCATAAATGCATCTCTCTCTCTCCTCTCTCTCTCTCTCTGTCTTTCTCTATGTAGACTATCGACATTGTCAACTGAATAATTGTTTTGTTTCGAAATTCTGTTAAATTTACAGAGGTAAGAAGGCTGAAAGAAACCCATTCATTTGATTAAAAATATACATTGATATTGGTTAATAGAATAAAGGCTCTTAAGTGGGCACTTCAAGATACAATCAAAAAAGTACAGTTACAAACCTTGGGGACAGGTTCATAACAATAAAGAAATGCAAAATCTCCAGAGATCCATACTTCCAAAATGCCAACGTTTTACCTTAACACAGCAAATCATAAAAAAATGTTCAAAATGTCCCCCGCTTGCTTCTACACAAGCAAACACTCGTCGGATAATCGGCTGTCGGACCTTTCCAAATACTTTCACGCGGTACTGAATGATTTCGCATGTCCCCATGATATGTTGATGAAACGTCTGAGCATTACCGATGTCCGCTGCATAAACCAGTTGTTTTAGGCAGCCCCACAAATAAAAATCCAAAGGATTGAGGTCAGAGCAACGTACAAGCCATGGAGCAGGTCTATTCCTACTTATCCATCTATCATTGTAGTTTACAGCCAGTGCATTTTGAACAATGTGGCTAAAATATGCTGGAGCCCCATTATGCATAAACCACATGCGTTTCGTACTAGCAGGGATACATCCTCTAGCAGGTCTGGACGTGTCTTCGAAATAATGTCCCTGTGGACAGCTCTTGTAAGTCGTGCTGAGAGAACATATGGACCGTTACCTACAATTCCGAACCACACATTAATAGTAAACTGATGCTACTGTCCAGCCTGTATTCTAACTTGGGGGTTCCGATCCGCCCACAAATGGTTGTGTAAACTTTTTATTCTATCTTTTCTAAATGTTGTCTCATCCGTAAACATGACTGAAAAGACAAACAACGAATCGGCATTTTGGGCAAATGTTATGCTGTGGTGAGTGATCAGGAGAAAGACCGTTCACATTTTGCAAAATATACGGATACAGGAGCCGCTCTTGAAGTAACCTCCATGCGGTACTAAGAGATGTACGACATGCTAGGGCCATTTGACGCGGTTAGATACCTGGATCGTCTCTGAGAGTATGTAGAATGTGTTTTTCTTTGTCAGGCGTACGATCGGAACTAGGTCTTTGTTATGGTGAAACAGTTTATTCTATAGTGAATAAACTCTCACGCCTAATTTAAATTGGAGCAGTAACGTGAACGAGGGTCAGTCGATGTTGGACAATAGTAGTCAAAAGTTAGTCGAATACGAAATACGACCTGGTAAGATTACACCGCGTAATACATATTATATCAAGTTCCTAACGTTTTGTATGTTGAACTTGTTAGGACTGACGTTAGCACAAATATTAGCTTCCACTGCGAAAATAATTCTATAATAGTCTTCCTCTAATCCGTAGTTTGTGGGGTCGCATGGATACTGTCTCAAGAACGCGACAATGAACAGCGGCAAAGTTTTTTTTTTTTTAATCTGCTGCAAATTGATACAGCCATGCAGCCTCGTGCTCATAACCATTCGTGTGGCCCTATAAAAATATATTTGCCTACACACAATATGAATATCCTGTCAAGCCTGTCAGTTTGCCTTACGCAATACACGCTCGAGCTATCATGTCTCTTTCGATCAATGACTGACTAGCCAGAAGATTTTTTCGAATTATTCTGCGGTAGATTGGTTGACAATCAAGGCTATAGAACCAAATCTGTTCTGATATTTAACCCATGGATGCATTCATACCTTTGCCAAAGGTATTTGCGCACATGGGAAGGCAACGAACTCAACCGGATAAATAACTCAAAAACAGAGGATTTGAAAAAATCTGTTTACACAATAGTTTGTCCTCGTTTTAGTGTGAGGAACCCATTCTCAAAGATTGTAAAATAATTTTTGTTAAGCCATATATATATCAGCCAGTTAAGTGCCATACGTGATACACGCTTGGGCGATCATGTGTCGAAAGAGACATGACTGACCGGGCAGAAGTATGTTGCCATTGTTTTCTGCAGTAGACTGGTTGCCGACCAAGGCTATAGAACCCTGCTATTTAACCCATAACTGGAAGGAAGAGACAGATATATACCTTTCCCAAGGGTATTAGCGCGTAAGTGAATACAATGGATTCAACTGGAATTCGAACCCGGCTCCCTGGTTTACTCGTTCCGAGCCGATATCCACTTTACCACAACGCACATCCCCTTAGAATGATTTAGAATATATATATATATATATATATATATATATATATATATATATATATATATATATATATATATATATATATATATATATATATATATATATATATATATATATAAAGGATTGGAAAGAAGTAAATCTATAGTGTTTTTAATATTTTATTGAAATTTCGTTTAAGTTTCTACGTGCTCTCCATCATTACCAATACAAAGGGTAATACGATTTTGCAGTTCACGGAAAACATTTAACAACTGATTTACAGTAATGCCTAAAATCACATTAGTTCTTTTAACTTTCAAATCTTGTAATGAACTAGGTTTCGTTGCATACACAATTGTTTCCACATGAAAAAAATCTAATGGAATCAATTCTAGCGAACGTGGAGGTCAATAAAATGTTTTTTTCCCTTCCGATCCATTTGTGAGGAAATTCCTGATTTAGAAACTGTCTAACACGTAGAGCAAAAAGACAAGGAGCTCCATCTTGTTGAAACACTGTATTATCTTTCAAATTTAATTGTTCAAGCTCATTTTTTACAGATTATTTTTATCACAAAAAAAATAAATTTTTGAAAGTGCACACAGACTTTATGAACACGCTATATATATATATATATATATATATATATATGTGTGTGTGTGTGTGTGTGTGTCGGTGAATGTTGACAAATCGGAAAAAGTCTGATAATGATTAGCATGCAGTCTCTACGAAAGAAAATATGTTTAAAACGTGCTTGGCAATCTCATTTAAACGTTAACATCTGGCTTTTATTAATTCGTCAGCCTGAGGCCCAGATCCTTTCTTCTTATGATCCCCACACATACACGAAAGCAGAGATTTGTAACACAGTATGCATTTGAATGTATGTAAATGTGTTTCTCAAATCACCTGGTCTAAGCTGTATGATAACGTGTCCCAGTCGGTCACAGACCGCAGAGTTGCGTGCAGTGGACAAGTCAAGAGAAATTAATTTGTTTTTTCGCTACTGTTCACGTCATTAAAATCCGCCATTAGTTCGGTGTCCCGGAAGCGGATCCATTTCATCTGTTCATTATTTACGTCATTGCCATCAGTCCCATGATTGGTTGTGGTCGTAGGGTCGTCGCGTATCTTAGCACCTGATCAGTTCTCCTTCCACTTCCACACATATTTGGGTAGAAATATGATGAAGTATTCATTTATTTGTAGAGTATCGATGGCAGGTGGACCTGGCGGAGTCCGTCACTCTCCAGGCCAGATTAGAGCCGATTTCCTCCAACTTGATATCTCGTCTTGATCACGGGCATGGGGCGTTGATTCAATCGGAGTAATTTGGTAGTTGACTTCAGGAATGCCGTGCAATCAACGCCCTGGCTGTAACCCATATCTATAGAGCCTTGTCTACCCATTGTGCTAGATAATCGTTACTCCTAAAAGAAGGTTCATCTTCACTTTCACAGATCTTGTCTTATAATGCTAATGAATATGTAGCTACTCTCCTCCGTAGTAAAGGAGCCAGTTTAAATCGCCGATAAACTTGTCAGTTTGGAAGAAGTCTTCTTCTTCTCTGTGACTTGTCCTTTCAGGACATAGGTGATCATGGCCTTCCACGTCTCCCTATTACTGGTGGTTCTGAGCACACTCTCTCCTGTAACAGCACGCAACCCCTGTTCTGTCATCACCCGCTAACGCCCTTCACATATGATATCCGCTGCTTTCCTCTGTCTCTTTGTACCTCTATCTGGCCTGTTAGTATCAGGATCTTCAAGCCAGTTTTCTTTATTGCATGTATCAGGAACTTTAGTTATCTCTTTCTGATGCTTAATTTCTTAAGGAAGAAATCATTTAAGTGTCATACGTGATGTATGCTTGGGCAATCATATCTCGAAAGAGACATCACTGACTGGGGAGAATATTATCCCGCGGAAGGTTGCCATTGCTTTCTGAGGTAGACTAGTTGCCAGCCAAGGCTATAGAACCCAATCAGTTCTGTTATTTAACCCATAACTGGAGGGAAGAGACAGATTAATACCTTTCCCAAGGGTATTTGTGCGTAAGTGAATGCAAGGAATTCAACTGGAATTCGAACTCGGAACCCCGATTTGTCGTTCCGAGTCGATATCCGCTGCACCACAACGCACATTTCTTATGGAAGAAGTACTGGGTTAAAAAGTACAAGCTACATCAGAAGTAGCACTAGAACAATTGCTGACTGAAGGTGTTCGAACGTTGATTCATTGCGAAATACGCAGATGAGTCTGGTTCGAACTTGCAAAATAACACCAGATGAACAAAACATTCAGTGCTTCGATTAAATTGTAATGCTTGTTTTAACTTGTAATGTGATAGATACCGACTTGGCAGACCGCCTGCAGTCTCTTTCCCACCGTCGCGACGTGTCTTCCCTGTGTCTCTTCTATAAATACTTTCACGGCTTCTGCTCCGATGAACTTAGATCACTAGTGCCCCCTAAATACGAATTTGAACGAGATACTAGATTAGCAACTAGATCCCACCCTTTTACAGTGAAACCGATAAAATGCAGCCGTAACTTCTACTCCAATAGTTTCTTTCCTCGCACTTTCCGACTGTGGAATTCTCTTCCAAACGATTGCTTCCCCGACGGCTACAATTTCCAGGAGTTTAAATGTAAGGTCAATAGACACCTCCTAACACACTAACCTGCTCCCATTCTATCAAACACTCTTCCCATCTGCCCAACCCTCATCCTCGCTATCCTTACTCTTCTGTCACCTTCCTCCTAACATTCTCTATGTCTAACCACACCTTCTCTTTACCTTCCCCTATGTAGCCCCATGCGCAATAGTGGCAGTGGAATGCCTTGCTTGGAGTGAGATGATTAAAAAAAAACAAAAAACTTAATTACTCGATTGGGTCATAGGTTATTAGGATATTTACATTTAAGGGGAAGCAATTGTAATGACAAATGTCTCACCCTAACTACTAATTATACCTGGTGAACGACATGATTTCTATTTCAATTACGAGTGGAAAGACTCCTCGCTGGGTGCTCCACAGTTTTGGCGGTGGGCCACATCAAAGTCCAGCTTAGAAAATCATTTGGGCAAACTGGTGTTGTCTAACGATTAGCCAGCTTGAACAATTACCAGTTCGATTCCCGCCGGTTGTCATTAATTTCAGCCTTACGCTTAGAAAATCAACAAGCCTGACAGTTACCAATATACAGGGTGTCCATAAAGTTCGTGTGCACTTTAAAAAATTATTTAGATATGCTGCAGAATTACTTTATTCCACAGCTTGAACAATCTCAGTGTTCTTGACAGGCTCCAAAGGAGAGTCTGTAATGTGATAGGTACTGATCTGGCGGCTCGACTGCAGCCACTTCCCCATCGTCGAAATGTGGCCTCCCTTTGTCTGTTCTATAAATACTTTCATGGCTTCTGCTCAGACGAACTTAAGTCACTGATGCCTCCTCAACAGGTGTTTACTCGTGCAACCAGACTGGCAACTGGGTCTCACCCATTCACAGTCAGGTTAGCCAAATGCAGACGACAGTTCTACTCCTGCAGCTTCTTCTCTCGCACTTCCCGCCTGTGGAACTCGCTCCCGTATTCTTGCTTTCCTGACGGCTACAACCTCCAGAAATTTAAATGCAAAGTCAACACTCATCTACTAACCAATGGACTCTAGCTCTCTCCCCTCCCCTGTATAACCTTCCCTTTCTCTCCACCTATGTATCTGTCATCGCACCTTCTTTCTCAGCTTTCTATTGTTCCTTTCTAACTAGTTTGTACTCCTCACTCTTTTCTAATTAATCTTTTTACATTTATCTGCACATCAGTGGCGTTTCCGCCTTGCTCGGGGTGAAATGATTAAAAAAAAATAAAACTTGAAAGATAATACAGTGTTTTAACAAGATAAAGCTCCTTGTCACTTTGCTCTGCGTGTTAGACTTATTTTGAGTCAGGAATTTCCTAACAGATGTATCGAAAGGAGGGGACCATTTCATCTGCCTCCACGTTCGATTTTTTAAAATAAACCTTAAAAAATATAGATTTACTTTTTTTCTAATCCTTTTACAAATTATTTCTATCACAAATACAAATAAAATTATAAATGGTTTCAAGTGCACATGAACTTATGGACACCCTGTATATTGGTAACTGTCAGGCATGTTGATTTTTAAGTACGTTGGAATAATGGTAACTAATTATAAATGATTGTAGAATCATTGTATAAAATTGTAAAAAATTGTATACAATTATATTTTTATATTTTATATTGTATACACAATATTATCTTAATATTTTATCTTAATATTTTATATTGTATACAAAAAATTGTACACAATCATTGTATAAAATTGTATAAAATCATTTATAAATAATTATAAATGTTTTCAAGTGCGCATGAACTTTATGGACACCCTGTATACTGGTAACTGTCAGGCATGTTGATTTTTTAAGCACGTTGGAATAATGGATATTAGCGCGAATTAAGGAACAGGAGAAATGAGTTCATTACAATCACTTATGAGCTAATACCATTGGGAAAGGCATGAATCTATTTTTTTCTCTCCTACCCCAGGTAAACAGACAAGGAGGAAACTCTGGAAGGAAAAAAAAAACTCTAAAAAAAAATCTTTTTATTTTATACTTTACTTAGCTTCTTGAAGCAAGATTTTGATATACTACTTCTTATCCCTCTGTTGAAACATTTCCCATATAATAAAATTGTCTGATATTTGGTTGTTACATTATTTACATTATTCGGACTGTCTTTCATCTTTACTGTCATATTCACGACGTTTCGGTCGTTGTATGCTCCGACCTTCTTCAGGTGACTTGAATTTTGAGCCTAACCCTTTATTTCGATCACCGGGGTAGATTGTTCTCGTTCCCTGAATCATGCCGCTTCATCTCCATTTAACTCAACGTCCTAAGTTTTTTGATCGCAACTATTGTCGCCGAGTATTGAACTCACAACTCTGGGTCTTCAGCAACACATGGCTCAATGAATAAAAGTGTTGGTTGGAGCCAGTGACTTGAGTTGCGAGTTCAATACACAGGCAAGTATACTTAAATATGCATTGTAAAAATATTTGCGTAAGGTCAATCTGTAATAAAAAAAAAAAAGCTAGAAAAATCAACGAACTAGCCGAAAACAGAATGCAATGCCGAGAGGACGATGGTGCTAAGAGAAACACTAACAAAGAAAAACTAGGTTTTTATAAAGAAGTGACACTACATAGTAGATTAAAAACTAAATTTCTTGACTAATGGAAGAATTCAAGTGTTGCCATGTCGTATAACGATATGGATCTCAAGTAAGGGAATAACGCTATGGAGACATTTATTTTTATAATCGATTCAACTTAAGCAACGCAGTACTACCACTGGTGCGCAGAGGGTTACATAAGAGGAGAATGAAGAAATTTTTAAAAATTGTGCTTGAAGATATATACATCGTCAGACAAAAGTGCGAGATAAGAAGCTGATGGAATAGAATTGTCGGCCGAATTTGGTTGATTTAACTGTAAAAAAGTGGAACCTCGTTGCCAGTCTACATATGCATAATTTAAATTAGATAAAGTATTGAATGTGCAGCAGACAGTAATAATGCGGTGACGCTTTATCAACGTGTCATGGAGGCGTGCAAAACCATTCGACACATTGCGGGGTTGTTTGAAGGAGTCTGCTAGTCAGTGATTCAAAGGATGTATGCGTGTGTAGAAATAAGCGAAGGACATCTTGAAAATTGGTTATTCGTTTCTATGTTGAGGCACAACGATGGCCTTTTGGACATATGTTTATATGAATATTTTACCTTCTTTTGGTGTGAAGGAGTCTGCTAGTCAGTGATTCAAAGGGTGTATGCGTGTGTAGAAATAAGCGAAGGACATCTTGAAAATTGGTTATTCGTTTCTATGTTGAGGCACAACGATGGCCTTTTGGACATATGTTTATATGAATATTTTACCTTCTTTTGGTGTGAAGGAGTCTGCTAGTCAGTGATTCAAAGGGTGTATGCGTGTGTAGAAATAAGCGAAGGGCATCTTGAAAATTGGTTATTCGTTTCTATGTTGAGGCACAACGATGGCCTTTTGGACATATGTTTATATGAATATTTTACCTTCTTTTGGTGTGAAGGAGTCTGCTAGTCAGTGATTCAAAGGGTGTATGCGTGTGTAGAAATAAGCGAAGGACATCTTGAAAATTGGTTATTCGTTTCTATGTTGAGGTACAACGATGGCCTTTTGGACATATGTTTATATGAATATTTTACCTTCTTTTGGTGTGAAGGAGTCTGCTAGTCAGTGATTCAAAGGGTGTATGCGTGTGTAGAAATAAGCGAAGGACATCTTAAAAATTGGTTATTCGTTTCTATGTTGAGGCACAACGATGGCCTTTTGGACATATGTTTATATGAATATTTTACCTTCTTTTGGTATGAAGGAGTCTGCTAGTCAGTGATTCAAAGGGTGCATACGTATGTAGAAATAAGCGAAGGACATCTTGAAAATTGGTTATTCGTTTCTATGTTGAGGCACAACGATGGCCTTTTGGACATATGTTTATATGAATATTTTACCTTCTTTTGGTATGAAGGAGTCTGCTAGTCAGTGATTCAAAGGGTGCATACGTATGTAGAAATAAGCGAAGGACATCTTGAAAATTGGTTATTCGTTTCTACGTTGAGGCACAACGATGGCCTTTTGGACATATGTTTATATGAATATTTTACCTTCTTTTGGTATGAAGGAATCTGCTAGTCAGTGATTCAAAGGGTGCATACGTATGTAGAAATAAGCGAAGGACATCTTGAAAATTGGTTATTCGTTTCTATGTTGAGGCACAACGATGGCCTTTTGGACATATGTTTATATGAATATTTTACCTTCTTTTGGTGTGAAGGAGTCTGCTAGTCAGTGATTCAAAGGGTGTATGCGTGAGTAGAAATAAGCGAAGGACATCTTGAAAATTGGTTATTCGTTTCTATGTTGAGGCACAACGATGGCCTTTTGGACATATGTTTATATGAATATTTTACCTTCTTTTGGTGTGAAGGAGTCTGCTAGTCAGTGATTCAAAGGGTGTATGCGTGTGTAGAAATAAGCGAAGGACATCTTGAAAATTGGTTATTCGTTTCTATGTTGAGGCACAACGATGGCCTTTTGGACATATGTTTATATGAATATTTTACCTTCTTTTGGTATGAAGGAGTCTGCTAGTCAGTGATTCAAAGGGTGCATACGTATGTAGAAATAAGCGAAGGACATCTTGAAAATTGGTTATTCGTTTCTATGTTGAGGCACAACGATGGCCTTTTGGACATATGTTTATATGAATATTTTACCTTCTTTTGGTATGAAGGAGTCTGCTAGTCAGTGATTCAAAGGGTGCATACGTATGTAGAAATAAGCGAAGGACATCTTGAAAATTGGTTATTCGTTTCTACGTTGAGGCACAACGATGGCCTTTTGGACATATGTTTATATGAATATTTTACCTTCTTTTGGTATGAAGGAATCTGCTAGTCAGTGATTCAAAGGGTGCATACGTATGTAGAAATAAGCGAAGGACATCTTGAAAATTGGTTATTCGTTTCTATGTTGAGGCACAACGATGGCCTTTTGGACATATGTTTATATGAATATTTTACCTTCTTTTGGTGTGAAGGAGTCTGCTAGTCAGTGATTCAAAGGGTGTATGCGTGAGTAGAAATAAGCGAAGGACATCTTGAAAATTGGTTATTCGTTTCTATGTTGAGGCACAACGATGGCCTTTTGGACATATGTTTATATGAATATTTTACCTTCTTTTGGTGTGAAGGAGTCTGCTAGTCAGTGATTCAAAGGGTGTATGCGTGTGTAGAAATAAGCGAAGGACATCTTGAAAATTGGTTATTCGTTTCTATGTTGAGGCACAACGATGGCCTTTTGGACATATGTTTATATGAATATTTTACCTTCTTTTGGTGTGAAGGAGTCTGCTAGTCAGTGATTCAAAGGGTGTATGCGTGTGTAGAAATAAGCGAAGGACATCTTGAAAATTGGTTATTCGTTTCTATGTTGAGGCACAACGATGGCCTTTTGGACATATGTTTATATGAATATTTTACCTTCTTTTGGTGTGAAGGAGTCTGCTAGTCAGTGATTCAAAGGGTGCATACGTATGTAGAAATAAGCGAAGGACATCTTGAAAATTGGTTATTCGTTTCTATGTTGAGGCACAACGATGGCCTTTTGGACATATGTTTATATGAATATTTTACCTTCTTTTGGTGTGAAGGAGTCTGCTAGTCAGTGATTCAAAGGGTGTATGCGTGTGTAGAAATAAGCGAAGGACATCTTGAAAATTGGTTATTCGTTTCTATGTTGAGGCACAACGATGGCCTTTTGGACATATGTTTATATGAATATTTTACCATCTTTTGGTATGAAGGAGTCTGCTAGTCAGTTATTCAAAGGGTGCATACGTATGTAGAAATAAGCGAAGGACATCTTGAAAATTGGTTATTCGTTTCTATGTTGAGGCACAACGATGGCCTTTTGGACATATGTTTATATGAATATTTTACCTTCTTTTGGTATGAAGGAGTCTGCTAGTCAGTGATTCAAAGGGTGCATACGTATGTAGAAATAAGCGAAGGACATCTTGAAAATTGGTTATTCGTATCTATGTTAAGACACAACGATGGCCTTTTGGACATATGTTTATATGAATATTTTACCTTCTTTTGGTGTGAAGGAGTCTGCTAGTCAGTGATTCAAAGGGTGCATACGTATGTAGAAATAAGCGAAGGACATCTTGAAAATTGGTTATTCGTTTCTGTGTTGAGGCAGAACGATGGCTCAAGGACATGTTTATATGAATATTTTACCTCTTGGTGGGAAGGAGTCTCACAATAAGTGATTCAAAGGGTGGCATGTACAGAAATGAAGGACATCTTGAAAATTGTCATTTGCTTCTGTGTTGATAACAACGATGGCTTTTTGGACATATGTTTATATGAATATTTTACCTTCTTTTGGTGGCTGAGTCTGCTAGTCAGTGATTCAAAGGGTATTGTACGTATGTAGAAATAAGCGAAGGACATTCAAAATTGGTTATTCGTTTCGTGTTGAGGCACAACGATGGCCTTTTGACACATAAGCTATATGAATATTTTACCTTCAGTGAAGAGTTCGTTAGTCAGTGATTCAAAGGGTGTATACGTATGTAGAAATAAGTTGGGCGGATATCTTGGAAAATTGGTTATTCGTTTCTGTGTTGAGGCACAACGATGGCCTTTAACATATGTTTATATGAATATTTTACCTTCTTTTGGTGTGAAGGAGTCTGCTAGTCAGTGATTCAAAGGGTGCATACGTATGTAGAAATAAGCGAAAGACATCTTGAAAATTGGTTATCTGTTTCTGTGTTGAGGCACAACGATGGCCTTTTGACATATGTTTACATGAATATTTTACCTTCTTTGGTGTGAAGGAGTCTGCTAGTCAGTGATTCAAAGGGTATTATTGCATAGAAATAAGCGAAGGACATCTTGAATTGGTTATTCGTTTCTATGTTGGAGGTACAACGATGCGTCTTTGGACATATGTTTATATGAATATTTTACCTTCTTTTGCGTGAAGGAGTCTGCTAGTCAGTGATTCAAAGGGTGTATGCGTGGTAACAAGCGAAGGACATCTTGAAAATTGGTTATTCGTTTCTATGTTGGAGGCACAACGATGGCCTTTTGGACATATGTTTATATGAATATTTTGCCATCTTTTGGTACATGATTCACAGTCAGTGATTCATGGCATACGTATGTAGAAATAAGCGAAGGACATCTTGAAAATTGGTTATTCGTTTCTATGTTGAGGCACAACGATGGCCTTTTGGACATATGTTTATACGGATATTTTACCTTCTTTTGGTATGAAGGAGTCTGCTAGTCAGTGATTCAAAGGGTGCATACGTATGTAGAAAATGTTTAAAGGACATCTTGAAAATTGGTTAGTCGTATCTATGTTAAGACACAACGATACTTCCTTGCATATGTTTATATGAATATTTTACCTTCTTTGGGTGTGAAGTATCTGCTAGTCAGTGATTTCAGCGGTGCATACGTATGTAGAAATAAGCGAAGGACATCTTGAAAATTGGTTATTCGTTTCTGTGTTGAGGCACAACGATGGCCTTTTGGACATATGCTTATATGAATATTTACCTTCTTTTGGTGTGAAGGAGTCTGCTAGTCAGTGATTCAAAGGGTGGCTATGTAGAAATAAGCGAAGGACATCTTGAAAATGTTATTCGTTTCTCGTGTTGAGGCACAACGATGGCTTTTTGGACATATGTTTATATGAATATTTTACCTTCTTTTGGTGTGAAGGAGTCTGCTAGTCAGTGATTCAAAGGGTGCATACGTATGGAAATAAGCGAAGGACATCTTGAAAATTGGTTATTCGTTTCAGTTGAGGCACAAATTTACGGCTTCTTGGACATATGTTTATATGAATATTTTACCTTTCTTTTGGTATGAGTGCCCAATAGTCAAAGATTCAAACACACAACAAAAAAAAGGGTGCATACGTATGTAGAAATAAGCGAAGGACATCTTTAAAATTGGTTATTCGTTTCTGTGCTGATGTTACAATGATGGCCTTTTGGACATATGTTTATATGAATATTTTACCTTCTTTTTGGTGTGAAGGAGTCTGCTAGTCAGTGATTCAAAGGGTGCATACGTATGTAGAAATAAGCGAAAGACATCTTGAAAATTGGTTATTCGTTTCTGCAAGTTGAGGCACAACGATGGCCTTTTGGACATATGTTTACATGAATATTTTACCTACTTTTGGTGTGAAGGAGTCTGCTAGTCAGTGATTCAAAGGGTGCATACGTGTGTAGAAATAAGCGAAGGACATCTTGAAAATTGGTTATTCGTTTCTATGTTGAGGCACAACGATGGCCTTTTGGACATATGTTTATATGAATATTTTACCTTCTTTTGGTGTGAAGGAGTCTGCTAGTCAGTGATTCAAAGGGTGCATGCGTGTATAGAAATAAGCGAAGGACATCTTGAAAATTGGTTATTCGTTTCTATGTTGAGGCACAACGATGGCCTTTTGGACATATGTTTATATGAATATTTTACCATCTTTTGGTATGAAGGAGTCTGCTAGTCAGTGATTCAAAGGGTGCATACGTATGTAGAAATAAGCGAAGGACATCTTGAAAATTGGTTATTCGTTTCTATGTTGAGGCACAACGATGGCCTTTTGGACATATGTTTATATGAATATTTTACCTTCTTTTGGTGTGAAGGAGTCTGCTAGTCAGTGATTCAAAGGGTGTATGCGTGTGTAGAAGTAAGCGATGGACATCTTGAAAATTGGTTATTCGTTTCTATGTTGAGGCACAACGATGGCCTTCTGGACATATGTTTATATGAATATTTTACCTTCTTTTGGTGTGAAGGAGTCTGCTAGTCAGTGATTCAAAGGGTGCATGCGTATGTAGAAATAAGCGAAGGACATCTTGAAAATTGGTTATTCGTTTCTATGTTGAGGCACAACGATGGCCTTTTGGACATATGTTTATATGAATATTTTACCTTCTTTTGGTGTGAAGGAGTCTGCTAGTCAGTGATTCAAAGGGTGCATACGTATGTAGAAATAAGCGAAGGACATCTTGAAAATTGGTTATTCGTTTCTGTGTTGAGGCAGAACGATGGCCTTTTGGACATATGTTTATATGAATATTTTACCTTCTTTTGGTGTGAAGGAGTCAGCTAGTCAGTGATTCAAAGGGTGCATACGTATGTAGAAATAAGCGAAGGACATCTTGAAAATTGGTTATTCGTTTCTGTGTTGAGGCACAACGATGGCCTTTTGGACATATGTTTATATGAATATTTTACCTTCTTTTGGTGTGAAGGAGTCTGCTAGTCAGTGATTCAAAGGGTGCATACGTATGTAGAAATAAGCGAAGGACATCTTGAAAATTGGTTATTCGTTTCTGTGTTGAGGCACAACGATGGCCTTTTGGACATATGTTTATATGAATATTTTACCTTCTTTTGGTGTGAAGGAGTCTGCTAGTCAGTGATTCAAAGGGTGCATACGTATGTAGAAATAAGCGAAGGACATCTTGAAAATTGGTTATTCGTTTCTGTGTTGAGGCACAACGATGGCCTTTTGGACATATGTTTATATGAATATTTTACCTTCTTTTGGTGTGAAGGAGTCTGCTAGTCAGTGATTCAAAGGGTGCATACGTATGTAGAAATAAGCGAAAGACATCTTGAAAATTGGTTATTCGTTTCTGTGTTGAGGCACAACGATGGCCTTTTGGACATATGTTTACATGAATATTTTACCTTCTTTTGGTGTGAAGGAGTCTGCTAGTCAGTGATTCAAAGGGTGCATACGTGTGTAGAAATAAGCGAAGGACATCTTGAAAATTGGTTATTCGTTTCTATGTTGAGGCACAACGATGGCCTTTTGGACATATGTTTATATGAATATTTTACCTTCTTTTGGTGTGAAGGAGTCTGCTAGTCAGTGATTCAAAGGGTGTATGCGTGTGTAGAAATAAGCGAAGGACATCTTGAAAATTGGTTATTCGTTTCTATGTTGAGGCACAACGATGGCCTTTTGGACATATGTTTATATGAATATTTTACCTTCTTTTGGTGTGAAGGAGTCTGCTAGTCAGTGATTCAAAGGGTGCATACGTATGTAGAAATAAGCGAAGGACATCTTGAAAATTGGTTATTCGTTTCTATGTTGAGGCACAACGATGGCCTTTTGGACATATGTTTATATGAATATTTTACCTTCTTTTGGTGTGAAGGAGTCTGCTAGTCAGTGATTCAAAGGGTGTATGCGTGTATAGAAATAAGCGAAGGACATCTTGAAAATTGGTTATTCGTTTCTATGTTGAGGCACAACGATGGCCTTTTGGACATATGTTTATATGAATATTTTACCATCTTTTGGTATGAAGGAGTCTGCTAGTCAGTGATTCAAAGGGTGCATACGTATGTAGAAATAAGCGAAGGACATCTTGAAAATTGGTTATTCGTTTCTATGTTGAGGCACAACGATGGCCTTTTGGACATATGTTTATATGAATATTTTACCTTCTTTTGGTGTGAAGGAGTCTGCTAGTCAGTGATTCAAAGGGTGTATGCGTGTGTAGAAGTAAGCGAAGGACATCTTGAAAATTGGTTATTCGTTTCTATGTTGAGGCACAACGATGGCCTTTTGGACATATGTTTATATGAATATTTTACCTTCTTTTGGTGTGAAGGAGTCTGCTAGTCAGTGATTCAAAGGGTGCATACGTATGTTGAAATAAGCGAAGGACATCTTGAAAATTGGTTATTCGTTTCTATGTTGAGGCACAACGATGGCCTTTTGGACATATGTTTATATGAATATTTTACCTTCTTTTGGTATGAAGGAGTCTGCTAGTCAGTGATTCAAAGGGTGCATACGTATGTAGAAATAAGCGAAGGACATCTTGAAAATTGGTTATTCGTATCTATGTTAAGACACAACGATGGCTTTTTGGACATATGTTTATATGAATATTTTACCTTCTTTTGGTGTGAAGGAGTCTGCTAGTCAGTGATTCAAAGGGTGTATGCGTGTATAGAAATAAGCGAAGGACATCTTGAAAATTGGTTATTCGTTTCTATGTTGAGGCACAACGATGGCCTTTTGGACATATGTTTATATGAATATTTTACCATCTTTTGGTATGAAGGAGTCTGCTAGTCAGTGATTCAAAGGGTGCATACGTATGTAGAAATAAGCGAAGGACATCTTGAAAATTGGTTATTCGTTTCTGTGTTGAGGCACAACGATGGCCTTTTGGACATATGTTTATATGAATATTTTACCTTCTTTTGGTGTGAAGGAGTCTGCTAGTCAGTGATTCAAAGGGTGTATGCGTGTGTAGAAGTAAGCGATGGACATCTTGAAAATTGGTTATTCGTTTCTATGTTGAGGCACAACGATGGCCTTCTGGACATATGTTTATATGAATATTTTACCTTCTTTTGGTGTGAAGGAGTCTGCTAGTCAGTGATTCAAAGGGTGCATGCGTATGTAGAAATAAGCGAAGGACATCTTGAAAATTGGTTATTCGTTTCTATGTTGAGGCACAACGATGGCCTTTTGGACATATGTTTATATGAATATTTTACCTTCTTTTGGTGTGAAGGAGTCTGCTAGTCAGTGATTCAAAGGGTGCATACGTATGTAGAAATAAGCGAAGGACATCTTGAAAATTGGTTATTCGTTTCTGTGTTGAGGCAGAACGATGGCCTTTTGGACATATGTTTATATGAATATTTTACCTTCTTTTGGTGTGAAGGAGTCTGCTAGTCAGTGATTCAAAGGGTGCATACGTATGTAGAAATAAGCGAAGGACATCTTGAAAATTGGTTATTCGTTTCTGTGTTGAGGCACAACGATGGCCTTTTGGACATATGTTTATATGAATATTTTACCTTCTTTTGGTGTGAAGGAGTCTGCTAGTCAGTGATTCAAAGGGTGCATACGTATGTAGAAATAAGCGAAGGACATCTTGAAAATTGGTTATTCGTTTCTGTGTTGAGGCACAACGATGGCCTTTTGGACATATGTTTATATGAATATTTTACCTTCTTTTGGTGTGAAGGAGTCTGCTAGTCAGTGATTCAAAGGGTGCATACGTATGTAGAAATAAGCGAAGGACATCTTGAAAATTGGTTATTCGTTTCTGTGTTGAGGCACAACGATGGCCTTTTGGACATATGTTTATATGAATATTTTACCTTCTTTTGGTGTGAAGGAGTCTGCTAGTCAGTGATTCAAAGGGTGCATACGTATGTAGAAATAAGCGAAAGACATCTTGAAAATTGGTTATTCGTTTCTGTGTTGAGGCACAACGATGGCCTTTTGGCTTTTATTCGCATATTGGGTTTACAAATCAAAGACATTAAAATTTTACCTTTCTTTTGGCACAACGGATGGTTTTGGAATGAGTTCTGCTCAGTCAGTGATTCAAAGGGTGCATACGTGTGTAGAAATAAGCGAAGGACATCTTGAAAATTGGTTATTCGTTTCTATGTTGAGGCACAACGATGGCCTTTTGGACATATGTTTATATGAATATTTTACCTTCTTTTGGTGTGAAGGAGTCTGCTAGTCAGTGATTCAAAGGGTGTATGCGTGTATAGAAATAAGCGAAGGACATCTTGAAAATTGGTTATTCGTTTCTATGTTGAGGCACAACGATGGCCTTTTGGACATATGTTTATATGAATATTTTACCATCTTTTGGTATGAAGGAGTCTGCTAGTCAGTGATTCAAAGGGTGCATACGTATGTAGAAATAAGCGAAGGACATCTTGAAAATTGGTTATTCGTTTCTATGTTGAGGCACAACGATGGCCTTTTGGACATATGTTTATATGAATATTTTACCTTCTTTTGGTGTGAAGGAGTCTGCTAGTCAGTGATTCAAAGGGTGTATGCGTGTGTAGAAGTAAGCGAAGGACATCTTGAAAATTGGTTATTCGTTTCTATGTTGAGGCACAACGATGGCCTTTTGGACATATGTTTATATGAATATTTTACCTTCTTTTGGTGTGAAGGAGTCTGCTAGTCAGTGATTCAAAGGGTGCATACGTATGTAGAAATAAGCGAAGGACATCTTGAAAATTGGTTATTCGTTTCTATGTTGAGGCACAACGATGGCCTTTTGGACATATGTTTATATGAATATTTTACCTTCTTTTGGTATGAAGGAGTCTGCTAGTCAGTGATTCAAAGGGTGCATACGTATGTAGAAATAAGCGAAGGACATCTTGAAAATTGGTTATTCGTATCTATGTTAAGACACAACGATGGCTTTTTGGACATATGTTTATATGAATATTTTACCTTCTTTTGGTGTGAAGGAGTCTGCTTGTCAGTGATTCAAAGGATGTATGCGTGTGTAGAAATAAGCGAAGGACATCTTGAAAATTGGTTATTCGTTTCTATGTTGAGGCACAACGATGGCCTTTTGGACATATGTTTATATGAATATTTTACCTTCTTTTGGTGTGAAGGAGTCTGCTAGTCAGTGATTCAAAGGGTGCATACATGTGTAGAAATAAGCGAAGGACATCTTGAAAATTGGTTATTCGTTTCTATGTTGAGGCACAACGATGGCCTTTTGGACATATGTTTATATGAATATATTACCTTCTTTTGGTGTGAAGGAGTCTGCTAGTCAGTGATTCAAAGGGTGCATGCGTATGTAGAAATAAGCGAAGGACATCTTGAAAATTGGTTATTCGTTTCTATGTTGAGGCACAACGATGGCTTTTTGGACATATGTTTATATGAATATTTTACCTTCTTTTGGTGTGAAGGAGTCTGCTAGTCAGTGATTCAAAGGGTGCATACGTATGTAGAAATAAGCGAAGGACATCTTGAAAATTGGTTATTCGTTTCTGTGTTGAGGCACAACGATGGCCTTTTGGACATATGTTTATATGAATATTTTACCTTCTTTTGGTGTGAAGGAGTCTGCTAGTCAGTGATTCAAAGGGTGCATACGTATGTAGAAATAAGCGAAGGATATCTTGAAAATTGGTTATAGGTTTCTGTGTTGAGGCACAACGATGGCCTTTTGGACATATGTTTATATGAATATTTTACCTTCTTTTGGTGTGAAGGAGTCTGCTAGTCAGTGACTCAAAGGGTGCATACGTATGTAGAAATAAGCGAAGGACATCTTGAAAATTGGTTATTCGTTTCTGTGTTGAGGCACAACGATGGCCTTTTGGACATATGTTTATATGAATATTTTACCTTCTTTTGGTGTGAAGGAGTCTGCTAGTCAGTGATTCAAAGGGTGCATACGTATGTAGAAATAAGCGAAGGACATCTTGAAAATTGGTTATTCGTTTCTGTGTTGAGGCACAATGATGGCCTTTTGGACATATGTTTATATGAATATTTTTCCTTCTTTTGGTGTGAAGGAATCTGCTAGTCATCGATTCAAAGGGTGCATACGTATGTAGAAATAAGCGAAAGACATCTTGAAAATTGGTTATTCGTTTCTGTGTTGAGGCACAACGATGGCCTTTTGGACATATGTTTACATGAATATTTTACCTTCTTTTGGTGTTAAGGAGTCTGCTAGTCAGTGATTCAAAGGGTGCATACGTGTGTAGAAATAAGCGAAGGACATCTTGAAAATTGGTTATTCGTTTCTATGTTGAGGCACAACGATGGTCTTTTGGACATATGTTTATATGAATATTTTACCTTCTTTTGGTGTGAAGGAGTCTGCTAGTCAGTGATTCAAAGGGTGCATACGTATGTAGAAATAAGCGAAGGACATCTTGAAAATTGGTTATTCGTTTCTATGTTGAGGCACAACGATGGCCTTTTGGACATATGTTTATATGAATATTTTACCTTCTTTTGGTGTGAAGGAGTCTGCTAGTCAGTGATTCAAAGGGTGCATACGTGTGTAGAAATAAGAGAAGGACATCTTGATAATTGGTTATTCGTTTCTATGTTGAGGCACAACGATGGCCTTTTGGACATATGTTTATATGAATATTTTACCTTCTTTTGGTGTGAAGGAGTCTGCTAGTCAGTGATTCAAAGGGTGCATACGTATGTAGAAAAAAGCGAAGGACATCTTGAAAATTGGTTATTCGTTTCTATGTTGAGGCACAACGATGGCCTTTTGGACATATGTTTATATGAATATTTTACCTTCTTTTGGTGTGAAGGAGTCTGCTAGTCAGTGATTCAAAGGGTGCATACGTATGTAGAAATAAGCGAAGGACATCTTGAAAATTGGTTATTCTTTTCTATGTTGAGGCACAACGATGGCCTTTTGGACATATGTTTATATGAATATTTTACCTTCTTTTGGTGTGAAGGAGTCTGCTAGTCAGTGATTCAAAGGGTGCATACGTATGTAGAAATAAGCGAAGGACATCTTGAAAATTGGTTATTCGTTTCTGTGTTGAGGCACAACGATGGCCTTTTGGACATATGTTTATATGAATATTTTACCTTCTTTTGGTGTGAAGGAGTCTGCTAGTCAGTGATTCAAAGGGTGCATACGTATGTAGAAATAAGCGAAGGACATCTTGAAAATTGGTTATTCGTTTCTGTGTTGAGGCACAACGATGGCCTTTTGGACATATGTTTATATGAATATTTTACCTTCTTTTGGTGTGAGGGAGTCTGCTAGTCAGTGATTCAAAGGGTGCATACGTATGTAGAAATAAGCGAAGGACATCTTGAAAATTGGTTATTCGTTTCTGTGTTGAGGCACAACGATGGCCTTTTGGACATATGTTTATATGAATATTTTACCTTCTTTTGGTGTGAAGGAGTCTGCTAGTCAGTGATTCAAAGGGTGCATACGTATGTAGAAATAAGCGAAGGACATCTTGATAATTGGTTATTCGTTTCTGTGTTGAGGCACAACGATGGCCTTTTGGACATATGTTTATATGAATATTTTACCTTCTTTTGGTGTGAAGGAGTCTGCTACTCAGTGATTCAAAGGGTGTATGCGTGTGTAGAAATAAGCGAAGGACATCTTGAAAATTGGTTATTCGTTTCTATGTTGAGGCACAACGATGGCCTTTTGGACATATGTTTATATGAATATTTTACCTTCTTTTGGTATGAAGGAGTCTGCTAGTCAGTGATTCAAAGGGTGCATACGTATGTAGAAATAAGCGAAGGACATCTTGAAAATTGGTTATTCGTATCTATGTTAAGACACAACGATGGCTTTTTGGACATATGTTTATATGAATATTTTACCTTCTTTTGGTGTGAAGGAGTCTGCTTGTCAGTGATTCAAAGGATGTATGCGTGTGTAGAAATAAGCGAAGGACATCTTGAAAATTGGTTATTCGTTTCTATGTTGAGGCACAACGATGGCCTTTTGGACATATGTTTATATGAATATTTTACCTTCTTTTGGTGTGAAGGAGTCTGCTAGTCAGTGATTCAAAGGGTGCATACATGTGTAGAAATAAGCGAAGGACATCTTGAAAATTGGTTATTCGTTTCTATGTTGAGGCACAACGATGGCCTTTTGGACATATGTTTATATGAATATATTACCTTCTTTTGGTGTGAAGGAGTCTGCTAGTCAGTGATTCAAAGGGTGCATGCGTATGTAGAAATAAGCGAAGGACATCTTGAAAATTGGTTATTCGTTTCTATGTTGAGGCACAACGATGGCTTTTTGGACATATGTTTATATGAATATTTTACCTTCTTTTGGTGTGAAGGAGTCTGCTAGTCAGTGATTCAAAGGGTGCATACGTATGTATTAATAAGCGAAGGACATCTTGAAAATTGGTTATTCGTTTCTGTGTTGAGGCACAACGATGGCCTTTTGGACATATGTTTATATGAATATTTTACCTTCTTTTGGTGTGAAGGAGTCTGCTAGTCAGTGATTCAAAGGGTGCATACGTATGTAGAAATAAGCGAAGGATATCTTGAAAATTGGTTATAGGTTTCTGTGTTGAGGCACAACGATGGCCTTTTGGACATATGTTTATATGAATATTTTACCTTCTTTTGGTGTGAAGGAGTCTGCTAGTCAGTGACTCAAAGGGTGCATACGTATGTAGAAATAAGCGAAGGACATCTTGAAAATTGGTTATTCGTTTCTGTGTTGAGGCACAACGATGGCCTTTTGGACATATGTTTATATGAATATTTTACCTTCTTTTGGTGTGAAGGAGTCTGCTAGTCAGTGATTCAAAGGGTGCGTACGTATGTAGAAATAAGCGAAGGACATCTTGAAAATTGGTTATTCGTTTCTGTGTTGAGGCACAATGATGGCCTTTTGGACATATGTTTATATGAATATTTTTCCTTCTTTTGGTGTGAAGGAATCTGCTAGTCATCGATTCAAAGGGTGCATACGTATGTAGAAATAAGCGAAAGACATCTTGAAAATTGGTTATTCGTTTCTGTGTTGAGGCACAACGATGGCCTTTTGGACATATGTTTACATGAATATTTTACCTTCTTTTGGTGTTAAGGAGTCTGCTAGTCAGTGATTCAAAGGGTGCATACGTGTGTAGAAATAAGCGAAGGACATCTTGAAAATTGGTTATTCGTTTCTATGTTGAGGCACAACGATGGTCTTTTGGACATATGTTTATATGAATATTTTACCTTCTTTTGGTGTGAAGGAGTCTGCTAGTCAGTGATTCAAAGGGTGCATACGTATGTAGAAATAAGCGAAGGACATCTTGAAAATTGGTTATTCGTTTCTATGTTGAGGCACAACGATGGCCTTTTGGACATATGTTTATATGAATATTTTACCTTCTTTTGGTGTGAAGGAGTCTGCTAGTCAGTGATTCAAAGGGTGCATACGTGTGTAGAAATAAGAGAAGGACATCTTGATAATTGGTTATTCGTTTCTATGTTGAGGCACAACGATGGCCTTTTGGACATATGTTTATATGAATATTTTACCTTCTTTTGGTGTGAAGGAGTCTGCTAGTCAGTGATTCAAAGGGTGCATACGTATGTAGAAAAAAGCGAAGGACATCTTGAAAATTGGTTATTCGTTTCTATGTTGAGGCACAACGATGGCCTTTTGGACATATGTTTATATGAATATTTTACCTTCTTTTGGTGTGAAGGAGTCTGCTAGTCAGTGATTCAAAGGGTGCATACGTATGTAGAAATAAGCGAAGGACATCTTGAAAATTGGTTATTCTTTTCTATGTTGAGGCACAACGATGGCCTTTTGGACATATGTTTATATGAATATTTTACCTTCTTTTGGTGTGAAGGAGTCTGCTAGTCAGTGATTCAAAGGGTGCATACGTATGTAGAAATAAGCGAAGGACATCTTGAAAATTGGTTATTCGTTTCTGTGTTGAGGCACAACGATGGCCTTTTGGACATATGTTTATATGAATATTTTACCTTCTTTTGGTGTGAAGGAGTCTGCTAGTCAGTGATTCAAAGGGTGCATACGTATGTAGAAATAAGCGAAGGACATCTTGAAAATTGGTTATTCGTTTCTGTGTTGAGGCACAACGATGGCCTTTTGGACATATGTTTATATGAATATTTTACCTTCTTTTGGTGTGAGGGAGTCTGCTAGTCAGTGATTCAAAGGGTGCATACGTATGTAGAAATAAGCGAAGGACATCTTGAAAATTGGTTATTCGTTTCTGTGTTGAGGCACAACGATGGCCTTTTGGACATATGTTTATATGAATATTTTACCTTCTTTTGGTGTGAAGGAGTCTGCTAGTCAGTGATTCAAAGGGTGCATACGTATGTAGAAATAAGCGAAGGACATCTTGATAATTGGTTATTCGTTTCTGTGTTGAGGCACAACGATGGCCTTTTGGACATATGTTTATATGAATATTTTACCTTCTTTTGGTGTGAAGGAGTCTGCTACTCAGTGATTCAAAGGGTGTATGCGTGTGTAGAAATAAGCGAAGGACATCTTGAAAATTGGTTATTCGTTTCTATGTTGAGGCACAACGATGGCCTTTTGGACATATGTTTATATGAATATTTTACCTTCTTTTGGTGTGAAGGAGTCTGCTAGTCAGTGATTCAAAGGGTGTATGCGTGTGTAGAAATAAGCGAAGGACATCTTGAAAATTGGTTATTCGTTTCTATGTTGAGGCACAACGATGGCCTTTTGGACATATGCTTATATGTATATTTTACCTTCTTTTGGTATGAAGGAGTCTGCTAGTCAGTGATTCAAAGGGTGCATACGTATGTAGAAATAAGCGAAGGACATCTTGAAAATTGGTTATTCGTTTCTATGTTGAGGCACAACGATGGCCTTTTGGACATATGTTTATATGAATATTTTACCTTCTTTTGGTGTGAAGGAGTCTGCTAGTCAGTGATTCAAAGGGTGTATGCGTGTGTAGAAATAAGCGAAGGACATCTTGAAAATTGGTTATACGTTTCTATGTTGAGGCACAACGATGGCCTTTTGGACATATGTTTATATGAATATTTTACCTTCTTTTGGTATGAAGGTGTCTGCTAGTCAGTGATTCAAAGGGTGCATACGTATGTAGAAATAAGCGAAGGACATCTTGAAAATTGGTTATTCGTTTCTATGTTGAGGCACAACGATGGCCTTTTGGACATATGTTTATATGAATATTTTACCTTCTTTTGGTGTGAAGGCGTCTGCTAGTCAGTGATTCGAAGGGTGTATGCGTGTGTAGAAGTAAGCGAATGACATCTTGAAAATTGGTTATTCGTTTCTATGTTGAGGCACAACGATGGCCTTTTGGACATATGTTTATATGAATATTTTACCTTCTTTTGGTGTGAAGGAGTCTGCTAGTCAGTGATTCAAAGGGTGCATACGTATGTAGAAATAAGCGAAGGACATCTTGAAAATTGGTTATTCGTTTCTATGTTGAGGCACAATGATGGCCTTTTGGACATATGTTTATATGAATATTTTACCTTCTTTTGGTGTGAAGGAGTCTGATAGTCAGTGATTCAAAGGGTGCATACGTATGTAGAAATAAGCGAAGGACATCTTGAAAATTGGTTATTCGTATCTATGTTAAGACACAACGATGGCCTTTTGGACATATGTTTATATGAATATTTTACCTTCTTTTGGTGTGAAGGAGTCTGCTAGTCAGTGATTCAAAGGATGTATGCGTGTGTAGAAATAAGCGAAGGACATCTTGAAAATTGGTTATTCGTTTCTATGTTGAGGCACAACGATGGCCTTTTGGACATATGTTTATATGAATATTTTACCTTCTTTTGGTGTGAAGGAGTCTGCTAGTCAGTGATTCAAAGGGTGCATACGTGTGTAGAAATAAGCGAAGGACACCTTGAAAATTGGTTATTCGTTTCTATGTTGAGGCACAACGATGGCCTTTTGGACATATGTTTATATGAATATTTTAATTTCTTTTGGTGTGAAGGAGTCTGCTAGTCAGTGATTCAAAGGGTGCATACGTATGTAGAAATAAGCGAAGGACATCTTGAAAATTGGTTATTCGTTTCTATGTTGAGGCACAACGATGGCCTTTTGGACATATGTTTATATGAATATTTTACCTTCCTTTGGTGTGAAGGAGTCTGCTAGTCAGTGATTCAAAGGGTGCATACGTATGTAGAAATAAGCGAAGGACATCTTGAAAATTGGTTATTCGTTTCTGTGTTGAGGCACAACGATGGCCTTTTGGACATATGTTTATATGAATATTTTACCTTCTTTTGGTGTGAAGGAATCTGCTAGTCAGTGATTCAAAGGGTGCATACGTATGTAGAAATAAGCGAAGGACATCTTGAAAATTGTTTATTCGTTTCTGTGTTGAGGCACAACGATGGCCTTTTGGACATATGTTTATATGAATATTTTACCTTCTTTTGGTGTGAAGGACTCTGCTAGTCAGTGATTCAAAGGGTGCATACGTATGTAGAAATAAGCGAAGGACATCTTGAAAATTGGTTATTCGTTTCTGTGTTGAGGCACAACGATGGCCTTTTGGACATATGTTTACATGAATATTTTACCTTCTTTTGGTGTGAATGAGTCTGCTAGTCAGTGATTCAAAGGTTGCATACGTGTGTAGAAATAAGCGAAGGACATCTTGAAAATTGGTTATTCGTTTCTATGTTGAGGCACAACGATGGCCTTTTGGACATATGTTTATATGAATATTTTACCTTCTTTTGGTGTGAAGGAGTCTGCTAGTCAGTGATTCAAAGGGTGCATACGTATGTAGAAATAAGCGAAGGACATCTTGAAAATTGGTTATTCGTTTCTATGTTGAGGCACAACGATGGCCTTTTGGACATATGTTTATATGAATATTTTACCTTCTTTTGGTGTGAAGGAGTCTGCTAGTCAGTGATTCAAAGGGTGCATACGTATGTAGAAATAAGCGAAGGACATCTTGAAAATTGGTTATTCGTTTCTATGTTGAGGCACAACGATGGCCTTTTGGACATATGTTTATATGAATATTTTACCTTCTTTTGGTGTGAAGGAGTCTGCTAGTCAGTGATTCAAAGGGTGTATGCGTGTGTAGAAATAAGCGAAGGACATCTTGAAAATTGGTTATTCGTTTCTATGTTGAGGCACAACGATGGCCTTTTGGACATATGTTTATATGAATATTTTACCTTCTTTTGCTATGAAGGTGTCTGCTAGTCAGTGATTCAAAGGGTGCATACGTATGTAGAAATAAGCGAAGGACATCTTGAAAATTGGTTATTCGTTTCTATGTTGAGGCACAACGATGGCCTTTTGGACATATGTTTATATGAATATTTTACCTTCTTTTGGTGTGAAGGAGTCTGCTAGTCAGTGATTCGAAGGGTGTATGCGTGTGTAGAAGTAAGCGAAGGACATCTTGAAAATTGGTTATTCGTTTCTATGTTGAGGCACAACGATGGCCTTTTGGACATATGTTTATATGAATATTTTACCTTCTTTTGGTGTGAAGGAGTCTGCTAGTCAGTGATTCGAAGGGTGTATGCGTGTGTAGAAGTAAGCGAAGGACATCTTGAAAATTGGTTATTCGTTTCTATGTTGAGGCACAACGATGGCCTTTTGGACATATGTTTATATGAATATTTTACCTTCTTTTGGTATGAAGGAGTCTGATAGTCAGTGATTCAAAGGGTGCATACGTATGTAGAAATAAGCGAAGGACATCTTGAAAATTGGTTATTCGTATCTATGTTAAGACACAACGATGGCCTTTTGGACATATGTTTATATGAATATTTTACCTTCTTTTGGTGTGAAGGAGTCTGCTAGTCAGTGATTCAAAGGATGTATGCGTGTAGAAATAAGCGAAGACATCTTGAAAATTGGCTATTCGTTTCTATGTTGAGGCACAACGATGGCCTTTTGGAGCATATGCTTATATGAATATTTTACCTTCTTTTTGTGTGAAGTGAGTCTGCTAGTCAGTGATTCAAAGGTGCATACATGTGTGTAGAAATAAGCGAAGGACATCTTGAAAATTGGTTATTCGTTTCTATGTTGAGGCACAACGATGGCCTTTTGGACATATGTTTATATGAATATTTTTACCTTCTCTTTTGGGGTTGAGTCTGCTGGTCATATTCAAATGGGTATGTTTAAGGTAGAAATAAGCGAAGGACATCTTGAAAATTGGTTATTTTGTTTTCTGTGTTGAGGCAATAACGATGGCCTTTTTGGACATATGTTTACATGAATATTTTACCTTCTTTTTGTACGAGTTCATAGTCAGTGATTCAAAGGGTGCATACGTGTGTAGAAATAAGCTAGAAGACATCTTGAAAATTGGTTATTTCGTTTCTAAAGTGTTGAGGCACAACGATGGCCTTTTTGGACATATGTTTATATGAATATTTTACCTTCTCTTTTTGGTGTGAAGAGTTCACAGTCAGTGATTCAAAGGGTGCATACGTATGTAGAAATAAGCGAAGGACATCTTGAAAATTGGTTATTCGTTTTCATGTTGAGGCACAACGATGGCCTTTTTGGACATATGTTTATATGAATATTTTACCTTCTTTTTGGTGAAGGAGTCTGCTAGTCAGTGATTCAAAGGGTGGCGTGTGTAGAAACACAGAAGGACATCTTGAAAATTGGTTATTCGTTTCTATGTTGAGGCACAACGATGGCCTTTTGGACATATGTTTATATGAATATTTTACCTTCTTTTTGCTAGAAGGTGTTCAAGAAGCTGCATTCAAAGGGTGCATACGTATGTAGAAATAAGCGAAGGACATCTTGAAAATTGGTTATTCGTTTCTATGTTGAGGCACAACGATGGCCTTTTGGACATATGTTTATATGAATATTTTACCTTCTTTTGGTGTGAAGGAGTCTGCTAGTCAGTGATTCGAAGGGTGTGCGTGCAGAAGTAAGCGAAGGACATCTTGAAAATTGGTTATTCGTTTATGTTGAGGCACAACGATGGCCTTTGACATATGTTTATATGAATATTTTACCTTCTTTTGGTGTGAAGGAGTCTGCTAGTCAGTGATTCAAAGGGTGCATACGTGTGTAGAAATAAGCGAAGGACATCTTGAAAATTGGTTATTCGTTTCTATGTTGAGGCACAACGAGCGACCTTGGACATATGTTTATATGAATATTTTACCTTCTTTGGTGTGAAGGAGTCTGCTAGTCAGTGATTCAAAGGGTATACGTATGTAGAAATAAGCGAAGGACATCTTGAAAATTGGTTATTCGTTTCTGTGTTGAGGCACAACGATGGCCTTTTGGACATATGTTTACATGAATACTTGGCCTTCTTTTGGTGTGAAGGAGTCTGCTAGTCAGTGATTCAAAGGGTGCATACGTGTGTAGAAATAAGCGCGATATCTTGAAAATTGGTTATTCGTTTCTATGTTGAGGCACAACGATGGCCTTTTGGACATATGTTTATATGAATATTTTACCTTCTTTTGGTGTGAAGGAGTCTGCTAGTCATGATTCAAAGGGGTATACGTATGTAGAAATAAGCGAAGGACATCTGAAAAATTGGTTATTCGTTTCTATGTTGAGGCACAACGATGGCCTTTTTGGACATATGTTTATATGAATATTTTACCTCTTTTTGGTGTGAAGGAGTCTGCTAGTCAGTGATTCAAAGGGTGTATGCGTGTGTAGAAATAAGCGAAGGACATCTTGAAAATTGGTTATTCGTTTCTATGTTGAGGCACAACGATGGCCTTTTGGACATATGTTTATATGAATATTTTACCTTTCTTTGCTATGAAGGTGTCTGCTAGTCATGATTCAAAGGGTGCATACGTATGTAGAAATAAGCGAAGGACATCTTGAAAATTGGTTATTCGTTCCTATGTTGAGGCACAACGATGGCCTTTTGGACATATGTTTATATGAATATTTTACCTTCTTTTTGGTATGAAGGAGTCTGATAGTCAGTGATTCAAAGGGTGCATACGTATAGAAATAAGCGAAGGACATCTTGAAAATTGGTTATTCGTATCTATGTTAAGACACAACGATGGCCTTTGACATGTTTATATGAATATTTTACCCTTCTTTTGGTGTGAAGGAGTCTGCTAGTCAGTGATTCAAAGGATGTATGCGTGTGTAGAAATAAGCGAAGGACATCTTGAAAATTGGTTATTCGTTTCTATGTTGAGGCACAACGATGGCCTTTTGGACATATGTTTATATGAATATTTTACCTTCTTTTGGTGTGAAGGAGTCTGCTAGTCAGTGATTCAAAGGGTGCATACGTGTGTAGAAATAAGCGAAGGACATCTTGAAAATTGGTTATTCGTTTCTATGTTGAGGCACAACGATGGCCTTTTGGACATATGTTTATATGAATATTTTAACTTCTTTTGGTGTGAAGGAGTCTGCTAGTCAGTGATTCAAAGGGTGCATACGTATGTAGAAATAAGCGAAGGACATCTTGAAAATTGGTTATTCGTTTCTATGTTGAGGCACAACGATGGCCTTTTGGACATATGTTTATATGAATATTTTACCTTCTTTTGGTGTGAAGGAATCTGCTAGTCAGTGATTCGAAGGGTGTATGCGTGTGTAGAAGTAAGCGAAGGGCATCTTGAAAATTGGTTATTCGTTTCTATGTTGAGGCACAACGATGGCCTTTTGGACATATGTTTATATGAATATTTTACCTTCTTTTGGTGTGAAGGAGTCTGCTAGTCAGTGATTCAAAGGGTGCATACGTCTGTAAAAATAAGCGAAGGACATCTTGAAAATTGGTTATTCGTTTCTCTGTTGAGGCACAACGATGGCCTTTGGGACATATGTTTATATGAATATTTTACCTTCTTTTGGTATGAAGGAGTCTGATAGTCAGTGATTCAAAGGGTGCATACGTATGTAGAAATAAGCGAAGGACATCTTGAAAATTGGTTATTCGTATCTATGTTAAGACACAACGATGGCCTTTTGGACATATGTTTATATGAATATTTTACCTTCTTTTGGTGTGAAGGAGTCTGCTAGTCAGTGATTCAAAGGGTGCATACGTGTGTAGAAATAAGCGAAGGACATCTTGAAAATTGGTTATTCGTTTCTATGTTGAGGCACAACGATGGCCTTTTGGACATATGTTTATATGAATATTTTACCTTCTTTTGGTGTGAAGGAGTCTGCTAGTCAGTGATTCAAAGGGTGCATACGTATGTAGAAATAAGCGAAGGACATCTTGAAAATTGGTTATTCGTTTCTATGTTGAGGCACTACGATGGCCTTTTGGACATATGTTTATATGAATATTTTACCTTCTTTTGGTGTGAAGGAGTCTGCTAGTCAGTGATTCGAAGGGTGTATGCGTGTGTAGAAGTAAGCGAAGGACATCTTGAAAATTGGTTATTCGTTTCTATGTTGAGGCACAACGATGGCCTTTTGGACATATGTTTATATGAATATTTTACCTTGTTTTGGTGTGAAGGAGTCTGCTAGTCAGTGATTCAAAGGGTGCATACGTATGTAGAAATAAGCGAAGGACATCTTGAAAATTGGTTTTTCGTATCTATGTTAAGACACAACGATGGCCTTTTGGACATATGTTTATATGAATATTTTACCTTCTTTTGGTGTGAAGGAGTCTGCTAGTCAGTGATTCAAAGGGTGCATACGTATGTAGAAATAAGCGAAGGACATCTTGAAAATTGGTTATTCGTTTCTATGTTGAGGCACAACGATGGCCTTTTGGACATATGTTTATATGAACATTTTACCTTCCTTTGGTGTGAAGGAGTCTGCTAGTCAGTGATTCAAAGGGTACATACGTATGTAGAAATAAGCGAAGGACATCTTGAAAATTGGTTATTCGTTTCTGTGTTGAGGCACAACGATGGCCTTTTGGACATATGTTTATATGAATATTTTACCTTCTTTTGGTGTGAAGGAGTCTGCTAGTCAGTGATTCAAAGGGTGCATACGTATGTAGAAATAAGCGAAGGACATCTTGAAAATTGGTTATTCGTTTCTGTGTTGAGGCACAACGATGGCCTTTTGGACATATGTTTATATGAATATTTTACCTTCTTTTGGTGTGAAGGAATCTGCTAGTCAGTGATTCAAAGGGTGCATACGTATGTAGAAATAAGCGAAGGACATCTTGAAAATTGTTTATTCGTTTCTGTGTTGAGGCACAACGATGGCCTTTTGGACATATGTTTATATGAATATTTTGCCTTCTTTTGGTGTGAAGGACTCTGCTAGTCAGTGATTCAAAGGGTGCATACGTATGTAGAAATAAGCGAAGGACATCTTGAAAATTGGTTATTCGTTTCTGTGTTGAGGCACAACGATGGCCTTTTGGACATATGTTTATATGAATATTTTACCTTCTTTTGGTGTGAAGGAGTCTGCTAGTCAGTGATTCAAAGGGTGCATACGTATGTAGAAATAAGCGAAAGACATCTTGAAAATTGGTTATTCGTTTCTGTGTTGAGGCACAACGATGGCCTTTTGGACATATGTTTACATGAATATTTTACCTTCTTTTGGTGTGAAGGAGTCTGCTAGTCAGTGATTCAAAGGGTGCATACGTGTGTAGAAATAAGCGAAGGACATCTTGAAAATTGGTTATTCGTTTCTATGTTGAGGCACAACGATGGCCTTTTGGACATATGTTTATATGAATATTTTACCTTCTTTTGGTGTGAAGGAGTCTGCTAGTCAGTGATTCAAAGGGTGCATACGTATGTAGAAATAAGCGAAGGACATCTTGAAAATTGGTTATTCGTTTCTATGTTGAGGCACAACGATGGCCTTTTGGACATATGTTTATATGAATATTTTACCTTCTTTTGGTGTGAAGGAGTCTGCTAGTCAGTGATTCAAAGGGTGCATACGTATGTAGAAATAAGCGAAGGACATCTTGAAAATTGGTTATTCGTTTCTATGTTGAGGCACAACGATGGCCTTTTGGACATATGTTTATATGAATATTTTACCTTCTTTTGGTGTGAAGGAGTCTGCTAGTCAGTGATTCAAAGGGTGCATACGTATGTAGAAATAAGCGAAGGACATCTTGAAAATTGGTTATTCGTTTCTGTGTTGAGGCACAACGATGGCCTTTTGGACATATGTTTATATGAATATTTTACCTTCTTTTGGTGTGAAGGAGTCTGCTAGTCAGTGATTCAAAGGGTGCATACGTATGTAGAAATAAGCGAAGGACATCTTGAAAATTGGTTATTCGTTTCTGTGTTGAGGCACAACGATGGCCTTTTGGACATATGTTTATATGAATATTTTACCTTCTTTTGGTGTGAACGAGTCTGCTAGTCAGTGATTCAAAGGGTGCATACGTATGTAGAAATAAGCGAAGGACATCTTGAAAATTGGTTATTCGTTTCTGTGTTGAGGCACAACGATGGCCTTTTGGACATATGTTTATATGAATATTTTACCTTCTTTTGGTGTGAAGGAGTCTGCTAGTCAGTGATTCAAAGGGTGCATACGTATGTAGAAATAAGCGAAGGACATCTTGAAAATTGGTTATTCGTTTCTGTGTTGAGGCACAACGATGGCCTTTTGGACATATGTTTATATGAATATTTTACCTTCTTTTGGTGTGAAGGAGTCTGCTAGTCAGTGATTCAAAGGGTGCATACGTATATAGAAAGAAGCGAATGACATCTTGAAAATTGGTTATTCGTTTCTGTGTTGAGGCACAACGATGGCCTTTTGGACATATGTTTATATGAATATTTTACCTTCTTTTGGTGTGAAGGCGTCTGCTAGTCAGTGATTCAAAGGGTGCATACGTATGTAGAAATAAGCGAAAGACATCTTGAAAATTGGTTATTCGTTTCTGTGTTGAGGCACAACGATGGCCTTTTGGACATATATATTAACATGAATATTTTACCTTCTTTTGGTGTGAAGGAGTCTGCTAGTCAGTGATTCAAAGGGTGCATACGTGTGTAGAAATAAGCGAAGGACATCTTGAAAATTGGTTATTCGTTTCTATGTTGAGGCACAACGATGGCCTTTTGGACATATGTTTATATGAATATTTTACCTTCTTTTGGTGTGAAGGAGTCTGCTAGTCAGTGATTCAATGTGTGCATACGTATGTAGAAATAAGCGAAGGACATCTTGAAAATTGGTTATTCGTTTCTATGTTGAGGCACAACGATGGCCTTTTGGACATATGTTTATATGAATATTTTACCTTCTTTTGGTGTGAAGGAGTCTGCTAGTCAGTGATTCAAAGGGTGCATACGTATGTAGAAATAAGCGAAGGACATCTTGAAAATTGGTTATTCGTTTCTGTGTTGAGGCACAACGATGGCCTTTTGGACATATGTTTATATGAATATTTTACCTTCTTTTGGTGTGAAGGAGTCTGCTAGTCAGTGATTCAAAGGGTGCATACGTATGTAGAAATAAGCGAAGGACATCTTGAAAATTGGTTATTCGTTTCTGTGTTGAGGCACAACGATGGCCTTTTGGACATATGTTTATATGAACATTTTACCTTTTTTGGTGTAAATAACCTGCCCGCAAATTTTGTAAATGTATTTTTTGTACATTTGTATATATGCATAATTTCATTTTTGATTTAATCCGTGTTTTATAAAAGAAAATTTACCAGCAGGTTATTAATACTGATATTAACTTTTTACAACGGGGAAAGAATGGGGTCAAGGAAATAAGAGATGGTAATTGACGTTGTGTTTAAATCGAGAAGAATATTTATTGTCAGGTGTCAAATAGTTATAACTAAAATTTAACCCTCTAGGGCCATTCGTATCATAAAGTGGGGGATCAGTTCTATATTGTTATGAAGTAATAAACAGATCCCCCACTAATTACTACTTAACCCTCTAGGGCCATTCGTATCATATTTGATACAGTATTTCCCTATGAGGAAACATTTGGTATTTCCCTATCAGGAAACATTTGGTATTCATTGACTGAGCAGTCAGTACTGCTTTCATTTGAAATTTATAAAATATTTCTCTTAAAAAATTTTTCAGGAAAATATTTCTTTCAAGGCTTGTTTTAATACTGTATCAAATATGATACGAATGGCCATAGAGGTTTAAATTAGTTTGCAAACTTGAAAAACCCAAACATGGACATTGGATTAAGTCGTGAATGTTGTTAGGGGAGAGAAATCTATAAAAAATTATGCAATAACATGTGGGCCCGTACCGTCAAAAAGGACGGTAAAATATTTATATCCATACATTTATTGAGTATCTTATATCATGACATAAAAAAAAGGTTTGAAAAAATCCAAACGATTGAGTGCATCAGAAGGGACTTATATATTTTTTCTATACATATACTATTAAATATAAGAGACAATGAATATCTATTATGTTTAATCATGAACCATTCTAAACATTGTATTTTCGCATTAATTTCAGCTGAAAATCAGAAGAAAAATTCTCCAAAATTAGGGTATTTTTTATGATGCTGGTTCCAAGCATTCGGCACACATGAGCCATCTTTAGAGATGCAATAGGGACGTTAACAAAGATATCCACCATCAAAGATGATTTTATCTTGTGTTGAAATAAAACATTGCTATGCAATGATAACAGTCACCGAATAGAAGACGCAGTTCGTAAATTTGTAATGCGGTTCATCGCGTGAGAGACCAAAATGTTAACAGAACCATATGTCTAAATACAATGTAATGTGTTGTGATCAGATTGAAATGCGATTCTATTAAGTGTGAGTTGCTTTGATTTAATGTAGATGGCCTCCAATTTCTGAAGGTTCTTTTTACTGCGTATATATATATATATATATATATATATATACAAAATATTTTATTATAATAGAGAATATATATATATATATATATATACAAAATATTTTATTATAATAGAGAATATATATATATATATATATATATATATATATATATGCAAATAAATGCACAGCGATCTTTATTAGATCTCTACCATTATAAAGACCGCTGTGCATTTATTTGCATATATATATGCAAATAAATGCACAGCGATCTTTATTATGGTAGAGATGATTAGCAAGATTTTAGAAATAACACAATCAGTTACATGCTGACACTTAGAAATGGTCAATTTTAGCACCAATACTCTTTGTGAAAAGAAAAAAAGCATACCATTCATTTATAGTTTGACAACAGAGAAATAAATTATTCTTAAATATATCATAAGAGGTTAATATTACGTACAACAATGTTCAACGCAAAAGGCAATGGATTGACAAGAATAAAATCTTGAAAAATCGAGCCAAATATCTGAGCTCCATGAAAGAAAGGAGGTGCTGTTGCATGTGGAGGTTCTTATTTCGAAATCTTCAAGCAGTGAACGCTTAAATGCATCTATATACACTCAGCAGCTGTGTTGCACTCGACAACAGACCAAAATGTAGTTGTTCTTTAACAACAAGGCGAGATTGCAAACGTAAAGAATAATGTAAGGTTCCTTACCAAGTGTCAAAACTGACTGACAAGAACGGAGGGGTTTATTTCTCTACTTAAACGAATCAAGTCTGTATTACTCGCTTAAACGAATCAAGTTGATATTGTTCTATTTAAAAGAATGAAGTCTGCATTACCCTACTTAAACGAATCAAGTCTGTATTGCTCTATTTAAACTATTGAAGTCTGTATTTCTATACTTAAACGAATCAAGTCTGTATTACTCTACTTAAACGAATCAAGTCTGTATTGCTCTGTTTAAACGATTGAAGTCTGTATTTCTCTACTTAAACGAATCAAGTCTGTATTACTTAAACGAATCAAGTCTGTATTACTCGCTTAAACGAATCAAGTTGATATTGTTCTATTTAAAAGAATGAAGTCTGCATTACCCTACTTAAACGAATCAAGTCTGTATCGCTCTATTTAAACGAGTGAAGTCTGTATTTCTCTACTTAAACGAATCAAGTCTATATTAAAGGAATCAAGTCTGTATTACTCTACTTAAACGAATCAAGTTTGTATTGGTCTATTTAAACGATTGAATCTGTATTTCTCTACTTAAACGAATCAAGTCTGTATTACTTAAACGAATCAAGTCTGTATTAGTCTACTTAAATGAATCAATTCTGCATTGCTCTATTTAAACTATTGAAGTCTGTATTTCTATACTTAAACGAATCAAGTCTGTATTACTCGCTTAAACGAATCAAGTCGATATTGTTCTATTTAAAAGAATGAAGTCTGCATTACCCTACTTAAATGAATCAAGTCTGTATTGCTCTATTTAAACGATTGAAGTCTGTATTTCTCTACTTAAACGAATCAAGTCTGTATTACTCTACTTAAACGAATCAAGTCTGTATTGCTCTGTTTAAACGATTGAAGTCTGTATTTCTCTACTTAAACGAATCAAGTCTATATTACTTAAACGAATCAAGTTTGTATTACTCTACTTAAATGAATCAAGTCTGTATTGCTCTATTTAAACTATTGAAGTCTGTATTTCTATACTTAAACGAATCAAGTCTGTATTTCTCTACTTAAACGAATCAAGTCTGTATTTCTCTACTTAAACGAATCAAGTCTGTATTTCTCTACTTAAACGAATCAAGTCGATATGGTTCTATTTAAAAGAATGAAGTCTGCATTACTCTACTTAAACGAATCAAGTCTGTATCGCTCTATTTAAACGAGTGAAGTCTGTATTTCTATACTTAAACGAATCAAGTCTGTATTACTCTACTTAAACGAATCAAGTCGATGTTGTTCTATTTAAAAGAATGAAGTCTGCATTACTCTACTTAAACGAATCAAGTCTGTCTTACTTAAACGAATCAAGTCTGTATTACTCTACTTAAGCGAATCAAGTCGATATGTTCTATTTAAAAGAATGAAGTCTGCATTACTCTACTTAAACGAATCAAGTCTGTATTACTTAAACGAATCAAGTCTGTATTACTCTACTTAAGCGAATCAAGTCGATGTTGTTCTATTTAAAAGAATGAAGTCTGTATTACTCTACTTAAACGAATCAAGTCTGTCTTAAACGAATCAAGTCTGTATTACTCTACTTAAGCGAATCAAGTCGATGTTGTTCTATTTAAAAGAATGAAGTCTGCATTACTCTACTTAAACGAATCAAGTCTGTATCGCTCTATTTAAACGAGTGAAGTCTGTATTTCTATACTTAAACGAATCAAGTCTGTATTACTCTACTTAAACGAATCAAGTCGATGTTGTTCTATTTAAAAGAATGAAGTCTGCATTACTCTACTTAAACGAATCAAGTCTGTCTTACTTAAACGAATCAAGTCTGTATTACTCTACTTAAGCGAATCAAGTCGATGTTGTTCTATTTAAAAGAATGAAGTCTGTATTACTCTACTTAAACGAATCAAGTCTGTATTACTTAAACGAATCAAGTCTGTATTACTCTACTTAAGCGAATCAAGTCGATATGTTCTATTTAAAAGAATGAAGTCTGCATTACTCTACTTAAACGAATCAAGTCTGTATTACTTAAACGAATCAAGTCTGTATTACTCTACTTAAGCGAATGAAGTCGATGTTGTTCTATTTAAAAGAATGAAGTCTGCATTACTCTACTTAAACGAATCAAGTCTGTCTTACTTTACTTAAAAGTATCAAGTCTGTATTACACTAGTTAAACGAATCAAGTTTGTTTTACTCTACTTACACGAATCAAATGTATATTACTATCAGTAAACCTCAATAATTTAAGCTTCAACTGTTGTAACTCTTCCTTGCTATTTATTGTCTTTAAATCAGTCTTGGGGGAACCCATGTTTTGCAAGTAGAATGATCTAAGCGGAGTCTGTAATTTGCAAGCGGGGCAGTCTGGAGAAAGCTTTTGTTTTGCAAGCAGAGCGGCCTTGGAGAAATCAACATTTTGCAAGCATAAGTTAAACACATTACAACCTATCGCATGCTGGCATTTAGGAAAGACAGAGAAAGCCAGCCAGGTGTGTGTTAAGATTCCATCCTGACAACGATCGCGTGTCCCGTAATTCCTTGGGTTTGAATGGGCACCATAAGTACTACAGCCATAAAATCAGTGGTAGGCCTCGGGTAAGTAAGCCTGACGGACCCCAACCTCTACAGGCTGCTTTAAATTCAGTTTATTCCTTCTATATTGGTTGACAGTTAAATTTACGGAGCTGATATTGTTGAGCTATTTTCCCATAAAAAGGAAAAGACACGTATTCATACGGTTTCCACAGGCATCTGCGCTTAAGTAAACATAACAAACTTGATTGGAGTTCGGAATCTGATCGCTGGGTTCTTATCAATGGGAAAGGCAGAGGACTGAAAAGGATAAATCCCCACGAAAAGTCGAGCTTCATGGAAGAAAGGTAATGTTATAAGCGCCAAATAAGAATCAATTTGGGATACACTAACAATCGACAGCTGGAGTTCATATACCCCAGTGATTGTAATAAAGAGTTCGGTTCAAAATTCCTAGCACCTGAAGAAGGCCGGAGCGTAGAACGGCCGAAACGGTATACAAATGGCAACAAATATGAGGACAATAGTCCGAATAATGTTAATACTGTAAATACTACCTCATCTCAGAAATATAGACAAATAACAAAAATAGCTATAAACAACCAACGTCGAAATCTGAGTTCGATGGAAGAAATCTATATATAGAAAAGGTAATCAGTGAGTCTGTATGTGACTGTTCCCTATGCACGCCTACATTTTTTAAGCTACGCCATTCAAACTTTCTAGGGACACATATCTACAGGGAAGCCAGGTGGACACATACTTTTTGAGTTTAAGTTCAGCAATTTTCCCTTTCGCACTTTTTGGCCAATGGTGCAGATTATTTACATTTGCTCCGTAAGACATCTAAGATCTAAGATGGCTGCTAGATTACGTAACAGAAATCAAATCACACGCGTCAAACGCGACTAAAATATTTATTTATAAAAAAAAATGAGCCTTTATATTTAATTTTTACTCCGACGTTTTATTTCCGTAAAACATCTAAGATCTAAGATGGTTGCTGAATTACGTCACAGAAATCAAATTACCCGTTATTAAAAAAAAAATTAACCTTTATATTTAATTTTTATTCCGACGTTTTAAAAATTCATTTGGTCAACAAAAATGTGAATATTTTTCCCCGTAATTTTGAAACAAAAGAAATATCAAAAATGTAGGAATGCATAAGGAACAGTCACACACAGACTTACAGATTGTTTTTTATATATATAAATTATATTTTAAGTGTTTGCAGCGAATTTAAACATATTTGTTTCATCCGCTGAAGAAATTAAAATGCTCTGAGTTGCACGGGCAACGCTGGACTATGATATTAGTATAATGTTATACGTGTCAGCTTACTATCAATTTGTGTTGCACTAACAATCGACTCTACTCATTGCAAAAGGTAGTGGATTGACAAGGATAAATATCCACAACACATCCCAAAACTGAGCTTCCGGGAAGAAAGTTAAGGTTATATGTTACTGGTAAAAATTAATTTCGCATACAGTATAAATCTACTGTGTTGAATGAAAAAGGCAGTGAATAGACAAAGGTTAATCTACAGAACCTGCCGCTGAAACTGAGCACCGTTGAAGAAGGTTAATGTTATATGTGACTGGTATGAATTAACTTTGGATACACTAACAGTCTAAACTAACAGTCTTTTAAATTATATGTGACTGGTATGAATTAACTTTGGATACACTAACAGTCTAAACTAACAGTCTTTTAAATTATATGTGACTGGTATGAATTAACTTTGGATACACTAACAGTCTAAACTAACAGTCTTTTAAATTATATGTGACTGGTATGAATTAACTTTGGATACACTAACAGTCTAAACTAACAGTCTTTTAAATTATATGTGACTGGTATGAATTAACTTTGGATACACTAACAGTCTGACTAACAGTCTTTTAAATTATATGTGACTGGTATGAATTAACTTTGGATACACTAACAGTCTAAACTAACAGTCTTTTAAATTATATGTGACTGGTATGAATTAACTTTGGATGCACTAACAGTCTAAACTAACAGTCTTTTAAATTATATGTGACTGGTATGAATTAACTTTGGATAGACTAACAGTCTAAACTAACAGTCTTTTAAATTATATGTGACTGGTATGAATTAACTTTGGATACACTAACAGTCTAACTAACAGTCTTTTAAATTATATGTGACTGGTATGAATTAACTTTGGATACACTAACAGTCTGAACTAACAGTCTTTTAAATTATATGTGACTGGTATGAATTAACTTTGGATACACTAACAGTCTAAACTAACAGTCTTTTAAATTATATGTGACTGGTATGAATTAACTTTGGATACACTAACAGTCTAAACTAACAGTCTTTTAAATTATATGTGACTGGTATGAATTAACTTTGGATACACTAACAGTCTAAACTAACAGTCTTTTAAATTATATGTGACTGGTATGAATTAACTTTGGATACACTAACAGTCTAAACTAACAGTCTTTTAAATTATATGTGACTGGTATGAATTAACTTTGGATACACTAACAGTCTAACTAACAGTCTTTTAAATTATATGTGACTGGTATGAATTAACTTTGGATACACTAACAGTCTAAACTAACAGTCTTTTAAATTATATGTGACTGGTATGAATTAACTTTGGATACACTAACAGTCTAACTAACAGTCTTTTAAATTATATGTGACTGGTATGAATTAACTTTGGATACACTAACAGTCTAAACTAACAGTCTTTTAAATTATATGTGACTGGTATGAATTAACTTTGGATACACTAAAAGTCTAAACTAACAGTCTTTTAAATTATATGTGACTGGTATGAATTAACTTTGGATACACTAACAGTCTAACTAACAGTCTTTTAAATTATATGTGACTGGTATGAATTAACTTTGGATACACTAACAGTCGACACTGTTCCATGCAAATGGCATTAAATTGACTAGGAGAAATAACCACGAATAACTCTAAATGCTGAGTTCTATGAAAAAAAGGCAATGTTATGCCCTACAGTTAAATATCAGCACAAGTCTGTGTATAGACAAGGCTAAATCTTCACGGCCAACCCCAATAGCTGAGCGGCATAGAGGAAAGGTAACATTACACGTGTCATTTAACAATCTATTTGGGCTACATTATCGACGCTCGGACAGTCAGTTTAGTACCATACGTGTTACAGGCTCAGGAGATCATGTCTCTTTCGATCCATGACTAACTAGACAAAAAATTACGATGAGTGAACCTTCGCAACCGCGCTCAAAATCTGTGTTACAGGATGAAAAGTTAATTTTATACGCGTC
>JBBBDQ010001270.1:5595000-5662500 GCA_037127315.1 Ascarosepion bandense
TTTCATTTTAATATTTTCTTAATAATATTTTCTATTTAATATTTTCTTATTTATTATTTTCTTATTTAATATTTTCTTATTTAATATTTTCTTATTTAATACTTCTTTATTTAATATTTTCTTTATTTAATATTTATTTAATATTTTCTTATTTTTAATATTTTATTTAATATTTTCTTATTTAATATTTTCTTATTTAATATTTTCTTATTTAATATTTTCTTATTTAATATTTTCTTATTTAATACTTTCTTATTTAATATTTTCTTTTTTAATATTTTCTTTATTCAATATTTTCTTTATTCAATATTTTTCTATTTAATATTTTCTTATTTAACATTTTTCTTATTTAATATTTTCTTATTTAATATTTTCTTATTTAATATTTTCTTATTTAATATTTTCTTATTTAATACTTCTTTATTTAATACTTTCTTATTTAATATTTTCTTATTTAATATTTTCTTTATTTAATATTTTTCATTTAATATTTTCTTATTTAATACTTTCTTATTTAATATTTTTCTATTTAATATTTTCTTTATTTAATATTTTTCTTATTTAATATTTTCTTATTTAATACTTTCTTTATTTAATATTTTCTTATTTAATAGTCTTTATTTTATTATTTTCTTATTTAATATTTTCTTATTTAATACTTTCTTATTTAATATTTTCTTATTTAATATTTTCTTATTTAATATTTTCTTATTTAATACTTTCTTATTTAATATTTTCTTATTTAATATTTTCTTATTTAATATTTCTTATTTAATATTTTCTTATTTAATATTTTCTTATTTAATACTTTCTTATTTAATATATTCTTATTTAATATTTTTTATTCAATATTTTCTTATTCAATATTTTTTTATTCAATATTTTCTTATTCAACATTTTCTTATTTAATATTTTCTTATCTTAACATTTTTTATTTAATATTTTCTTATTTAATATGTTCTTATTTAATATTTTCTTATTTAATACTTTCTTATTTAATACTTTCTTATTTAATATTTTTCTTATTTAATATTCTTTCTTATTTAATTATTTTCTTATTTAATATTTTCTTATTTAATACTTTCTTATTTAATATTTTCTTTATTTAATATTTTCTTATTTAACATTTTCTTACTTAATATTTTCTTATTTAATAATTTCTTATTTAATATTTTCTTATTTAATACTTTCTTATTTAATATTTTCTTATTTAATATTTTCTTATTTAATATTTTCTTATTTAATATTTTCTTATTTAATATTTTCTTTTTTAATACTTTCTTATTTAATACTTTCTTATTTAATATTTTCTTATTTAATATTTTCTTATTTAATATTTTCTTATTTAATATTTTCTTATTTAATACTTTCTTATTTAATATTTTCTTATTTAATATTGTCTTATTCAATATTTTCTTATTCAATATTTTCTTATTCAATATTTTCTTATTCAATATTTTCTTATTTAATATTTTCTTATTCAATATTTCCTTATTTAATATTTTCTTATTTAATATGTTCTTATTTAATATTTTCTTATTTAATATTTTCTTATTCAATATTTTCTTATTTAATATTTTCTTATTCAATATTTTCTTATTCAATATTTTCTTATTCAATATTTTCTTATTTAATATTTTCTTATTCAATATTTTCTTATTTAATAATTTCTTATTCAATATTTTCTTATTCAATATTTTCTTATTCAATATTTTCTTATTTAATATTTTCTTATTCAATATTTTCTTATTTAATATTTTCTTATTTAATATTTTCTTATTGGTTCCATCCACTTCCTCTTTTATTTAATCGGAAATATCTTTTTCTTCAATCCAATTTGTTTTGTTCTTATCTTGACAATGTTTTTAAATATTTTTATTGTTCTGTGATCACTAATAAACATTTTTGGTAATGTCCATCGTTGTACTTACAACACTTAATAACTTTCTAATATTTTTCCTCATTTGAGCTTTCCTACAACCCTGAGCCATTATATATGAGTGAAAGAGGAAAAAATAGCAAAAATTGTATTATTTATTTACATAACGAGAAACAATTCATACAATTTCATATCACTAAGTTATTAAAAAAATTAAATATATTATGAATATTTTAATCTAAAATTTACCTTATATTCGTTTGGGATTTTCTCATTAATGCATCATACTTTCATTTTTCATCATTTCACTCCAAGATAGGCATCACTAAGACGGAAAAATGATTTCAAATGACGATTTTGAATTCATAGCTGCATCTACTGCTAGTAAGGTTGGCTCACTGTGTCAGGCCAGGAAGTTTTTTCTTGTCAGATTCAATTTTGTATATTTATAAATCTACCATTCGTTCGTGCATTGAATACTTTTGCCAAATCTGGTCGGGTTCTCCTGCTGTTCATTTTGAAGTTCTTGACAAAATCCAAAGGAGGATCTGCAATATAATTGATCCAAACTCGGCAGCTCGCCTTCAGTCACTCTCTCACCGACGTGATGTGGCTTCCCTCTGTTCTTTCTAAAAGTATATTCATGGCAAATGTTTGACAAACTTTTTTCCTGGTTTCCAGAAGACATGTATTTACTGATGCCGTTACATTGGCATCTAGTACTAACACAAAGTTCTAAGACACCGTAACCATGAGCTTGAGTGTACTGGGCTTGAGCGTACTGGGCTTGAGTGTACTGAGCTTGAGCGTACTGGGCTTGAGTGTACTGGGCTTGAGTGTACTGATCTTGAGCGTACTGGGTTTGAGCGTACTGGGCTTGAGCGTACTGGGCTTGATTGTTCTGGGCTTGAGTGTACTGGGCTTCAGTGTTCTGGGCTTGAGTGTACTGGGCATGAGTGTACTGGGCTTGAGCGTACTGGGCTTGAGTGTACTGGTCTTGAGCGTACTGGGCTTGAGCGTACTGGGCTTGAGTGTACTGGGCTTGAGCGTACTGGGCTTGAGTGACTGGGCTTGAGCGTACTGGGCTTGAGCGTACTGGGCTTGAGTGTTCTGGGCTTGAGTGTACTGGGCTTGAGTGTACTGGGCTTGAGTGTACTGGGCTTGAGTGTACTGGTCTTGAGCGTACTGGGCTTGAGCGTACTGAGCTTGAGCGTACTGGGCTTGAGTGTACTGGGCTTGAGTGACTGGGCTTGAGCGTACTGGGCTTGAGCGTACTGGGCTTGAGTGTTCTGGGCTTGAGCGTACTGGGCTTGACCAGGCATCTACAATAGTGTTTAGCCTAGGCTATGAATAACTCCGGGTAGTGTCTACCTGTAAACACAAATATAACTACGACCAGTGACTGCATACAGGCTCAAGTATAAAACTGACTGATATTTTTCCTGCAGACTCACCTATTGTTGTGGAGTAGTTTTCGCACTGAAGGTTATAATCGAGCTACGTCGATCAATATTTGTATATTGACTCAAGTATAAACTCTTACAATGCTTTCCTATAGACTTAAGTATAAACCCGATTAGTGGTTGCATATAAACTTAAGTATTAAGCTGAACAATGTTTCTCGCAGTATTCAAGTATTAACCTGACAATGTTTCGATGAATGCTTTTTCTATAGATTTACATAAATTCAACCAATGTTTTTTATAGCCACAGATACACCAAATGGACTCCATTAAAAACTCAACCAATATTCCTCGATAGACTCAAGTACAAACAAGACCTCAGACTTAAATAAAAAATATTTTATATATTTTAATATGAACCAAATATACAGATGTACTTAAAAGATCTATAAAAATTGTCTTTTTAAAGTAGGAAACATGTCAGGCTAGGTTTTGTTTATATTTTTATATCTTGGTATTATTTCGAACTATTCTTCTCATCTTGGTTGATATACATGTTATTATAGACACGTTTTGACCAAGTGTCCTCTGGTCATTATCAGGTGTGCATTGCTTGGCTGATATGGATTATCTTTTTTATTTTTTTTTTTAATCATTTCACCCGAGCAAGGCGGAAACGCCACTGATGTGCAGGGGGTTACATAAATGTAAAAAGATTAATTAGAAAAGAGTGAGGAGTACAAGCTAGTTAGAAAGGAACAATAGAAAGCTGAGAAAGAAGGTGCGATGACAGATACATAGGAGGAGAGAAAGGGAAGGTTATACAGGGGAGGGGAGAGAGCTAGAGGCCAGTGGTTAGTAGATGAGTATTAACTTTGCATTTAAATTTCTGGAGGTTGTAGCCATCAGGAAAGCAAGAATACGGGAGTGAGTTCCACAGGCGGGAAGTGCGAGAGAGGAAGCTGCAGGAGTAGAATTGTCGTCTGCATCTGGCTAACCTGACTGTGAATGGGTGGGACCCAGTTGCCAGTCTGGTTGCACGGTTAAACACCTGTTGAGGAGGCATCAGTGACTTAAGCTCATCCGAGCAGAAGCCATGAAAATATTTATAGAAGAGACAGAGGGAGGCAACATTTCGACGATGGGAAAGTGGCTGCAGTCGTGTCCCCAGATCAGTACCTATCACATTACAGACTCTCCTTTGGAGCTTGTCAAGAACACCGAAGAGAACGGCAAGGGCACCTGACCATAAATGGCAGCAGTACTCTATGCACGGACGGATGGTTGACTTGTATATATGCAGGATGGATTCAGGTGGAAAAAACATCCTGGATCGACATAGTGACCCAACCTTCTTAGCAGTAGATTTTGCTATGGATTTATCTTGTTGATTATTGTGATATATCCTGTGAAGTGAGTTATTGTTCTTTCTTGTAAAATTTGGTTCGTCACTACTAGATTCAGGATTGAACTCATGTCAAATGGTTTTGATAACTGGTTATACAAACATTCTAGCTATAACAACATCTGTTTCAACCAAGATGAGAACAATAGTTCGAAATAATACTAAGATATTGAAAATTACTCATCTTAGAAATAAATGCAAATTAGTTTTTTTCTTTTTTTAATTTTTCTGTCCTCATCCATTTCAAAGAGTTCATAGTACAAATTAAGGATGAATACCATATATGACTAAATCTGATATTACCCACAATCTTAAAAAGAAACACTCAACGTTGAAACATATGACAATCATACTCTAAAATTATGAATACAGTAAAAACAAAAAAAAATCTTACACCAAAAGAAAAAAATAATTAATAGATAATTAATACTAATCGATTAGAAAATAAGATTCATTAATTATATTGTATGTCGGAACAGCGAGTTGTAAGCTGACGTGGAAGTCATTGGAGTTAAGTTTCCAAATCGATAATCGGTTTAATGAACAACAGCTAAAGTAGAAATGTTTCTCTTGTTACTCACAAGATTTCTGAATCTCTGCAAGTTTTTTTTTTATATCTGTTGAAGAGTCTTTACTCTGGCCTATGTACTTGATTATAGCACCGAACTAAAGGTGTGCCCGGTAAAGTCAGTCAGTTAAGTGCCATACGTGATACACGCTTGGGCGATCATGTCTCGAAAGAGACATGACTGACTGGGCAGAAGATTATCCCGCAGTAGGTTGCCATCGCTTTCTGCGGTAGACTGGTTGCCGACCAAGGCTATAGAACCCAATCTGTTCTGTTATTTAACCCATAACTGGAAGGAATATACGGATTAATACCTTTCCCAAGGGTATTTGCGCGTAAGTGAATGCAATGAATTCGGCTGGAATTCGAACTCGGATTCCCGATTTCTCGTTCCGAGCCGATATCCACTGCGCCACAACGCACATCCGCGCCCGGTAAAGTACACCATCTAAAAACGTATTTTAGAAACCAACCATTTCTCAATTTTATGAAACAAATAACGATATACACGCTTCCCCAGCTTTGTTTAAGGAGTAGAGGTTTATCTTTTGTTTCCTGTTTAAGATTATCAGTTTTCCAGTTCCTTCTAAAGTTTATTTCAATTTTTATATTTTTAACGTTTTTGCTTAAAATCTGAAATTTTATTTCCTATTCATTTTTTCTCAATAATAGTAGATAGGCTCATTTATCCGGTTTATACTCTTTCCCAGTATTTTGAACAGAAGTGGTGTATCCATTGCTTCCTATTTAAGATTAGGTTTCTGATTTCTTCTAAATTCTATTTCAACTTTAAGCTTCTAAAGTCTTGTTCTAGAGCTATACTTCTAAAGTCTACTTCAACTCTCTACTTCAAAGGCATCTACATAAATTCTGAAATTTTATTTATTATTTTAGTCTCAATAAGAGTATATAGGTTCATTTATCATCTGGTTCACACTCCTCCCCAACCATCTTAACAAGAATAAAGGTTTATCCCTTGTTTTCTATTTAGCATTTAGTTTGCTTAAATGTGGAGGCTTACCCCTAGTTTCCTGTTTAGGATTAGGTTTCCGGTTCGTTCTGAAATATTTTCTGTGTGATAACCTTTAACTCGAGTGGCTATTGGGTCTTGTACAGAGTGAATATCATAGTAAAAATGTGTAATGCGTTTCCATTATTAAATTAGTTAAAAATAGGTAAATGTAACCGCCACTTCTCTAACAGATTCTTTTCTCACACTTCAACCAGTGGAAATTCCTTCCCCATGCTAGTTGGTGAAACGTCAGTTACCATCTTCTATCTCCTTGACTTTCACCTCACTCTTATCCTTCCTTCAACATCCCCTGTACCGTTTTTATCTTTTCTCTTCAGTCTCCTCTCATCTCATCTCATCTCATCTCACTGTAACCACATGTGCACCAGTGGCAGTACTGCCTTGCTTGAAGTGAAACAATTATATATATATATATATATATATATATATATATATATATATATATATATGTGTGTGTGTGTGTGTGTGTGTGTGTGTGTGTGTGTTCCATTTGTAAACGAGTTATTACGCGAGCTAGGGTTCTAGCATGAGTGGTGTTTTCTAGTATGGTTACACTTAGTCATAAATGAAAGAACGGAAATTATGACTAAGTGTGACCATACTAAAAATTCCTCTTAGGTTCATACAACCATGGATGAATAGGTTAGAATTTCTTGTCATTTTAAAAATTGCGCGTTCAAAAATTCCTTGCCACGTGAGCGTTAAAAATAAACACCATTGCATGAGCGTTCTTAAAAAATGGTAAACAGTAAAATCAGTTATTGAAAATCGCCTGAAGACACCACTTATGGTAGAAACCTAGATCGCGTAGTTCTACAATTTAATTGTATTGAACGCTTTTAATACCAATGTGTACTGGTCTAGTTTTATTATGGCCCAAAACTAAGTAATTAAACAATATATATATATATATATAATTTCAGGTGAAGAAGACTCAAGTTTTTTTTTTATTTTGAGTTGCTAGTCAAGAAGCTTGAGTAAATTCATGCAGAAATGGCACCAGGGAGCTAAGCTAAGCTCATCGGAGCAGAAGGTATTTGTAGAAGAGTCAGAGGGAATCGACATTATTTTGGTGATAAAGTGACTGGACTTGAGCTACCTGGTCGGGATCTATAACATTGCAGATTCTCCGTTGGTTTTTGTCAAGTACCCCAAAAAAAGAATAGCAGGTGCACCCGAGCAGATGTGACAACAGAATTCGGCGAATGATATATTTACATATCTGCAAGATGGATTCTGAGGAGAAAAACTACTTAACCCTACACAGTGAACCGACCTTCCTAGCAGCAGATTTACCTATGGATTCAATCTAGTCATTCCACTTGAGTTCGGCTGAGAGATTTAGGCCGATGAAGCGCAGTGTCTTGTATTTAGGGTAACTAGACTGATACATGCTGATGGGAGGTGGGAGAGATTGAATATTGTAGTTGAAAGATGGCAGCTTTGTTTTGAAAGCATTAAAATTTACCAGCCATTTCTTAACTACCGTCCACCACAGACTGGAGGTCCTTTTCAAGATCAGCAGCAGTGGTTTGCTTTGTCAGCCTCGGCAGATTTATTATCGAGGCGGGTATGCTGTCGTCAGCGTAGATGCCTACTTGGGATTTGATTACATCGGGGAGATCGTTGATGAAGATCAAAAAATGCGTAGGACCTTGAATAGAGCCTTGTGGAAGATAGTACCTGGAAGCATGCCCGTTCAATACTGTCTTCATTACGCGATTTGAAAGGGACGACTCGATTAGATCAAACAAGCATTCATTTATACCATAAACCTGTATCTTGCGTAGAAGGTCAGCATGCCAGATACTGCCAAATGCATTGGAGATATCTAGGGCAACAGCTCGAGCCTCGCCGTTCTTATCCAGAGCCTTATATATAGACACTGTGATGGTCATTAGCATATCCCCAGTAGACCCGGGAAAGTGGAAACCATACTGTTTGTCGCAGAAGAGGCTGTGAACTGTGAGCTGTTGAACCACTTCAGCACTGATAATCACCTCGAACACTGCCAAAATTCGATATACGGTTAATAGAGGGATAATTAGAGGTGCCTGAGGGTTCTCCGAAGTTCTTAAATAGTGAAACCACAGAGGAGGACCTCCAGCAGGCAGCAAATCAGAGAGGCAGTAGTTGTAGAGTTTGGAAAGGACAGAGGGGAGTTTAGAAGCACATTTCTTGAGGACAATTGGGATTTTGTCATCTCCGCTCGCCTTATGGGGGTCAAGCTTTGAAATTATGTTATAGACCAGTGAGGGGGTTAATGTGAACATCACTCAGTTGAGACTCAGTTCTAGATGGGAAGTCAGGTGTGGATAACCAAAACACATTAAATGTTGAGTTAGTGGAAAATCTGAGAACAAAACACTCGGCCTTGTCCGCTAAAGATATGAGGATCTCAAATTTATTGATTAAAGCGGCGATGGTGGGGTGCGTTGTTTAACACATTTTTACAGAGCCGCCAGTAATCTTTAGAGCCGAACTTGCCGGATGCTATCCGCTGTTTTATTCTGTCAGCAAACAACAGCTTATGATTATTTAGGATCGTGAAACCAATCAAATGTAACCGCAACTTCTTTTCTGACAGTTTCTTTTCTCGCATTTTCCACCTTTGGAATTTCTTCCATATAATTGTTTCCCTGACAGCTCCAATATCCAAGAATCTAAATATAATGCCCTCTTTTATCTTTTTCACTTGGATCCTTTCCGTGGCACTCTTGTATCATGTCCTTTTTCTTTTCCACTCTACTCTAATGCAGCTCTCTTCACACTAGTGTTCTCATCCTTCGCTTACCCATTTCTGACACCCCCTGTAACTTGTTCATCTTTCTCATCGCTCACCCCTTGTGTAACGCCGCTGCGCACCAGTGGCAGTACTGCCTTGCTTGGGATGAAATTTCTAATTATACTCGTCTCGAAAACCTTCCTCAAAAACTATGGAACGAAGGAAAAATGGATGTAAAAATAGAAAGCGCTTAAGGCATGAAAGTGAGTTAAAAGTGTTCGGACCGAAATCAGCACGAAGCCCAAAGAAAAAACCCGACACGAGTAACCATCTAACCGAAAACGCTCAATACAAAGGTAACTTTTCCTGACGAACCGTTTAGAAGAAACCTAGGTAGGTTCGTCTGACACACACACACACACACACACACACACACACACACACACACACACACACACACACACATATATATATATATATATATATATATATATTAAATCCAAAAGGATGATCAGGTAGGTAAATCCAAAAAAAAAAGAACGATATTTTAACTTTTAAACTCTTGGCCCTTATATGGGGGAGGAGTAAGTCTTCTAATATGAGACATAGGTATTTGTCTGCTTTCCCCATCTTACTTCCTTACATTCAAAAATTATTAATCCCACCTCATTTTGTTTTCCTCTGTATGGATGAGATTTTTAGGCTTCTACCAATAAAAAATCTTTTAAACATTTGAATTTGAATAAATAAAGTCTTGGTTTCAGCCGTTGCTGAAGAAGCGAGGAATTCCTCCTATAAATGGCTATCCAACAGATTTAAATTTCGGAATTTTTGTTTTATATATATATATATATATATATATATATATATATATATATATATGGTGTTTGCAAGCTTACGTTATTTTTATTTTTTTCAAAAATTTATTTATTTCATTTTACAAAATGGAGTATAGCAAAGTTTTTCTTTTTTTTTTTTTGATCATTTCGCCTCAGTCGAGACAATAAAGCGATGAAGTCTTAAGGAGTTACTGTATATGAAAGAATATGAAAAAAAAATTAATTATTAAGGAGAAACAAAAATAAACTTACAGGAATTAAGAAGACAGACAATTACGATGGACATATTACATTTACATTTTTGAAGATAAAACCCCGAAAGTAGGAAACACTCCCGATATCATTGCATGGAGCGGGAAGTGCGGGAAAAGAAACTGTTAGCATAGAACTTACGGCTAAATCTAGCCAACTCAACACTAAATTGATAAGATCTCGATGTGAGTCTTGTATTACGCTTAGATTCATAAAGTCTTGGTACCCTAGCAAAAAGCTCATTCGAACAATTACGATCAAAGTATTTATAGAAAAGCCACACAGAAGTAACTTTATGGCAGTGAAAAAGTGACCTAAGCCAAAATGCCAGATCAGGACCTACAATATTGCCGATTCTACTTTCTGCATTATCAAATTATCAATGATTTCTTCGTAGTTTTATCAAATTGCTATAGCACTGCTGTGGGGGACCGTAAAGGATGTCGTGTATTGCATTGGCAGCTTTTAGACAAGAAATTGAAAATGCATGTGCAGGAATCATGCTGGACACTTTTGCCAACGTGGCCCAAGCAGTACATTGCCGCACGAATAAATGTCTGGAACCTAAAAGTCACCATTTTGAGCATCTCTTGTAATTGTTGAGTTCAAACGTAAATTGTATTAATTTAGCTTAGGAGAAATTAGTATTACAATATCGATACAAGTATTTTTATTTTTCTTTCTTTGATTTTCTGAAGTGTGTATATATTTTATATGGAGTCTGTATGCATATGTAATACACACACACACACACACATATACACACACACACACACATATATATATATATATATATATATATATATATATATATATATATTAGAAAAATTAAGGCAGACACGTTATTTCATGGTAAATCGGAGGTGTAGGCCTATTTCAGGAGAACCATCATCAGCTTATGTCTTTATTGTACAAAGAATTGTACACGAAAATCCTGTGTACTATAAAGACGGAAGCTGATGACGGTTCGCCTGAAATTGGTTCACCGTGCCCTTAATATTTGTTCTCCTGAATGCTTGGCCAGCGAATTAACACGCTTGCAAGATATTTTTGAAGGGAATGGGTACCCCATTAATTTGGTAAAACGGGTTATTGCTCGTAAGATTAAACGGTTTAAAGAACCAAAGGTTGAAGGGCCAAGTCGCTGTCCTTTGTATCTTAAATTACTCTGGCTTGGAAGAAAATGTCTCACTGTTACTGACAAAGTTTCGGCTAGTATTTCGTCCGGTTATTTTTCAGTGCAGTTGCGTGTTGTTTTTAAGACAAGGCCCGCATTTCCATCTTTCGTTAAGGATCGGTTGTCCTATTTTCGTAAAAGTTCTCTTGTGTACAAATTTAAGTGCTGTTGCGATGCAGCATATATAGGACGAACCAATCTGAGGTTGGAGACGCGGGTTGCGCAGCATGTTCCCGCGAATATACGTTTAGGCAATTCTCATAGGAATATAAGAACAACTCAAGCTGTGTTGGATTCAGCAATTGGCCAACACCTGCTGGATAGTCAAGCTTGTGCCTCCTCTTATGAGGACTATTGGTTTTCTGTCCTGCACAGTGCTCGATCGGCATACCATTTACGTGTTTTGGAGGCCATTTGCCTAAAAATCCAGCAGCCGAGCCTGTGCAGGCAGAAAGAGCAGTTCTTGCGCTCCTTGCAATTACTGGCGAGTTTGTGAGTGTAACATTTTTCTTTTTTATTTCACTCTTGTGGAATTATATGTTTACACCCCCCTCACATTTTAATATTTTTCAATAAATTTATTTTTAAACGAATTCCATCTTCTCCCAGTATTGCAAGTATTCCCTTTTTGGTCTTGTCCTATTCTTTACCCCTTTGTAATTTTGTGCCAACGAAACCCTTGACAAGTGTTGGCTGAAAGGTTCCTCGGGTTTGGGAAAACAAAATGACGTCTACTCTTTTTAAGGATATATATATATATATATATATATATATATATATATAGAGAGAGAGAGAGAGAGAGAGAGAGAGAGAGAGCTCTCTTAGAGAGTTATCAGGTGTGGTGAGTTGTGTTTATAAGAGAACTGCATTTTATATTGTATTTATTTGCTTTCTTTTTTTTAGTATTTATTTGAGTCTCTGTCTGTCTCCATTATTTCATTTAACGAAAAAAAAAGGAAAAAAACAAAGAAACAAGATAATCAGATGACACGACATTCATAAAAATACTCCTGCACTCACAGATTTACACACAAAAGCAACATATAACACCAGTTCCATAACAGTATATAAATACATAAATATTGAAAAATAACAGCAGAAAACCGGATAAGCCCTGATGAGTAAGAGCGTTGTTCTATACGCACCTAACTTCGAAGTCGGCATGATAGAAGTGACGCCGATCCTTAAGTAACAATTTTTTTCTATTCATTAATATTAATACCATTAATGCTTTATCTCCTCTAATATCGAGCAATTTATTGCAAAGCCTGCTTGGCTTAAGTACCTTTATCGAGAGAAAATAGAAAAAGAATTTTTTCTCTTTTTCTATTGAAAGGAAAAGAAAGAAAATAACCAGATCATATAACTTTCACCAAAAGAAAAAACATCAAACACACACAGATTTGCAGACAAAATTAACAAATAACTCCCGTTCCACAACAATCTACAAGCACACAAATATAAAAAAAAAACTGCTTAAAAACTGGACAAACCCTGAGAAGTGAGTTTTTATTGTACGTTCACAAAACCTCGAAGTCATCACGGATATATATATATATATAATTATTTGTTTGAACATTATTTTTGATCGATGCTCGTATTTAAGTAGATATTTTGTTTATAATCAAACAGTATTATATATTTATTTCTACCTGCCTAATTATTTACGATAAATTTTTGTCACGAAAATGTGTGTTATTAGGCAGGATTCGAACCTGCAACTGCTAGCCACATAGGGAAAGTCACCAATTGATCTGGCGTGTCTTAGACCTTTCGACCACGAATGACCAACAGCCTAAACGAAGTCAAATCAAGCCTATATAATATATATATTCATTGAAACAGAGTAATTTTATAATAATCCTTCTAATTTTTCTAATTAGTTTCTTGATATTAAGTTGAAATTCATCAAGGAAGGTGCTGTAGTTTTTCGTACCTAAATAATTTTGATCTCCTCCGAAATCAACTTTAGGGGTGCATTGCAAAGACAAACTTATTGTAACTATTATTGTTGTGATTAGTTTAAATTTTAAATGAATCGATTGTACATATGAACATTTTTTCAAAACAAGCGTCCCAATATAAGGGAGAAAACCAGAAATGAGGTAGAAATGCAAAATAGTATTAAATGCTAGACAAATGCACTTCAAAACGTTGTTACTACACTCGTAATAAATATTTTTCAGAATTCAGAAAATAACTTAAGGGAGATCATATTTTCTTTATTAAGTTTTCTCGGCTGCACATGCCGGTAGGCGTAATACATACTATTTACAAAGTAATAAAAAGGAGCTTCTGTTTTAAACACGGTTATCTAGAAAATAAGGTAGAAAGTAATATATATATATATATATATATATATATATATATATATATATTAAACAGCCACATACAAGCCTGTTTCGCTGTATCACAGCTCATCAGTGAGGCTAGACACATCCACCTGCTTTAGGCCGGGATCGAAACTCAACCGACTGGTATCAGTCGGAGTCGCTACCCACTATATATATATATATATATATATATATATATATATATAGGTCACGTAATAACTCGTTTACAAATGGAATGGAATATATATATATATATATAACTCGTTTACAAATGGAATGGAATATATATATATATATATATATATATATATATATATATATATATATATTCCATTCCATTTGTAAACGAGTTCTTACGTGACCTAGGTTTCTACCATAAGTGGTAGAAACCTAGGTCGCGAAGACACCACTCATGGTAGAAATCTAGGTCGCGTAATCGTAATAACTCGTTTACAAATGGAAAATATTCAAAAGTTCTACAATATAATTGTATTGAACACATTTTATTACAAATGTGCACTGATCTAATCTTATTAAGAGCAGAAACTAAGTAATTAAACAATCAAATATATATATATATATATATATATATATATATATATATATATTAGTCATCCACATACAAGCCTGTTTCGATGTATCACAGCTCATCAGTGTGGTTAGAGACATTCACTTGCTTCTGGCCGGGATCGAAACTCGACCGATTTGGTGCCAGTCGGAGTTATATATATATATATATATATATATATATATATATATATATATATAATTCCTTTAAACCATACAATAAAGACAATGAAATCCTTAGCTATGTCAATATTAGATCTAACCACCCTAGCGTCATTATAAAGAAAATATCAAAGACCGTGAATGTTAGAATTAATCGATTATTCTCTAACCGAGAAATCCTTAGGAATAATAAAGATATATATATATGATAAGGCCCTCCTGAATATAGGATATAAAGAGAAATGAGCGTATTTGACACCCACTAAAAATACGGAACCGTTAAAGACCAAAAGTAAAAATAGGAAAAGAGAAATAACCATGATCTGACCTCCTGTTCTGTGAACTATTAACTATTAACATTGGGAAGATCTTCCTTAAATAAATAAATAAACATTTTCATGGAGATAATCCCCTGAGTAAGATATTAAATAGGAAAACTATCAAGATTAGTTTCTCGGGTACCAATAGCAGATATAACATTATTAACTCCCATAATAACCAAATCTTGAAGAAATGTTGGGAATCAAATACATAAAATAAAATGATACTCCCCACTGTAACTATAGATCTAGAAATAAAAGTCCGGTTGAGGGTAAGTGTAGATCAGAAAATGTGCTCTATTAAGCCACCATCAACCCTAAGGAAAATAGAGACGTAATGTTTATATCGGAATTTCAGTGGGAATTTGGAAGCAATGGCTTTATATCCACGGATACTCCTTCACCAACCCTAGTTTAAGATTTTTTTTTTTTTTTAATCATTTCACCCCGAGCAAAACGGTAATGCCACTGATGTGCAGGGGGCTATGTAAGAGTGAAAAGACTGGAAAAGAGAAAGCCGGAAACCACATCCTAAACAGGGAACAAGGGATGAGCCTCTACACCTGTTCAATAGATGTGGTGGAGTGTGAACCGGACGATAGTTTAGTCTATCTACTCCAATTGAAAAAAAAAAAAAAGAAAAGTGAAAAGACTGGAAAAGAGAAAGCCGGAAACCACATCCTAAACAGGGAACAAGGGATGAGCCTCTACACCTGTTCAATAGACGTGGGTGGAGTGTGAACCGGGTACCAAACAGATCTTTCTAGAAAATGCTGGGAGGAAAATAACTTAGATTACCAGATAAAATGGGAACTCATAGTCAAAGCTTGGTCCCCTAATAGATTAAGAGATGGGTGTAATCTATGTTTGACAAAAAAAAAAAAAAATTAAATTTTAAAATTTCATGACCAAAATATATTTTTTAACAAAGGCAGATCATAAATATGTGTTGGCATAGAAAAAAGTATGAATTACAATAGTTATCCTATTCCCCTAATTAGTCCCAATAAAAATTAATTTTTTTTAAAGTTGGCCAAACAGTTACTTCCCCACCACCTAAAACTACTAGCCCAAGGGTCAGGCCACATGCTTCCCACTACCAAGGAGGAATTACTAATAATTCCTTCCCCCATCCAAACCCAATGAAAACTAATACATCCCAACCCTTTGCTTTACCTAAGCTAAACTCTGGGTTTAGAATTTTTCCTCATTCTCTGTTTATAGGGGGTTGAAGAATCAATCAGTTAAGTGCCATACGTGATACATGCTTGGGCGATCATGTCTCTTTCGAGACATGACTGACTGGGCAGAAGATTATCCCGCAGTAGGTTGCCATTGCTTTCTGTGGTAGTCTGGTTGCCGACCAAGGCTATAGAACCAAATCTGTCCTGCTATTTAACCCATAACTGGTGGAAGAGACGGATTAATACCTTTCCCAAGGATATTTGCGCGTAAGTGAATACAATGGATTCAACTGGAATTCGAACTCGGCTCCTCCGGTTTCTCGTTCCGAGCCGATATCCACTATACCACAACGCACATAGAATACATGCCTTAAAATGACACGTTGAAAATGGCTATTCCCCCACTAAGTTTTAACTCATATATATATATATATATATATATATATATATATATATATATATATATATATATATATATATATATATATATATATATATATCTTGATTTTTTACTTACTTAGTTTTTGGTCATAATAAAATTAGACCGGTGCACATTTGTATTAAAAAGTGTTCATTACAATTATATTGTAGAACTTTTGATTATTTTTCATTTGTAAGTGAGTTATTACGCGACCTAGGTTTCTACCATGTGGTGTCTTCAGGCGATTTGCAATAATTGATTTTACCGTTTACTTTTCTTTTTTTTTAAAGAACGCTCATGTAACGGTGGATTCTTTTTAACGCTCATGTGACGGGGAATTTTTGAACGCGCAATTTTTAAAATTAACGTTTTCACTAATGGTTGTAATTTTTAAAAAATTGTGTTTAAAAATTCCCCGTCACGTGATCGTTAAAAAAAACCGATATTTGAGCGTTCTTAAAAAAAAACGGTAAACGTTAAATCAGTTATTGCAAATCGCCTGAAGGCACCACATCATAGAAACCTAGGTCGCATAATAACTCGTTTACAAATGAATATAAATATATTAAAAAGTGTCATGTCTAGGCATCAAGCTATCCTGCTCCCTCTCATAACCCAAATGATAAATCTACACGGTTGCTTAATTCTCATCTTTGATTGAACAATATTGACACACTTAAAGCATTTTCTCCAAATACCATTTCCTAGTTTTCTACGAATTCTTCTTATATTTTCAAAATAAAGCATTTTACCATTTATTTTAACATATCACCTGAAAAGAACAGTATTGCACTGGAACATGAAAGTTTTTGTGTAGTGATATTATGCTCATATAAACCATTGTAATAACAACATTACAATATTAAGCTTTACTCTGTATCGAGCATTCTTTGTAAAAGTAAATGATTGAAGGGTGGGTTTTAATCTACGTGTTCTTCCACTTTCTTCTAATATATATATATATATATATATATATATATATCACACTCCACATATGTCTATTGAACAGGTTAAGAGGCTCATACCTTGTCCCTGTTTAGGATGTGGTTTTCGGCTTTCTCTTTTCTAATCTTTTCACTATTACGTAGCCCCCTGCACATCAGTGGCGTTACCGGCTTGCTCGGGGTGATACGATATATATATATATATATATATATAGGTAATTTATACATGAATAATTATCCTATTTATTCTTAGCTATGATATCATTAACTGCATACACGCGGAAATGTGCTTTTCTAGTGTTTTTAACGTGCACTCATGTTTATCAGACACTTTTCCGTAAAATTCTTAGGAAGAGTTTTTGCGTGGAGTTTGCCAGCTATCGATAGACAAGAAACCTAGAATCCATTCCGAATACTGATCTGCGACATCAAGACGCTAAATGTCAGTATGCGAGATTGTGAAATAATGGTATTATGCATAGAAGATCGTTCACTGAATGATTTGTTCATGCAGACGAAAACTTTTATCTCGTTTATAAGGATGCTTAAAAATGCTCTGTTATCCGGAAAAGATTTGACATTATCGTTTAGATATATTAAATACAAGGGTAATTTTATCGTTCCTGTCGAAATGTCATTTTCATCTTCGCAATGGAGATTATTTGATGAAACAAAGTGTCGGAAGTGTTGTAAATCTTTTCTCAGTAGGTGGGTGACAATGAGAGTTCAGCCTCTGCCGTCTGACATTTCCAGGATAAAGGCAATCATGGTTACCAGAACCTAATCAAAGCCTGCTGTAGTTGACATTCCAGAAAAGGTCTTCGTCCGATCGACGACGGACAGTGAGAATTCGAGCTGCCGTGTGTTATTGAACCAAATCTGTAGTCAAGTTAATTGAGATTTTTTTAATCAGATTGGCGTTGGGCTAGAAGATCATGAAGTCTTCTGCAGAACCATATTCTAGATTCGGAAAGAAAGTTGGGGAGGCGAGGAAAAAAGGAAAGTAAGAATAGATAGATAGATAGATAGATAGATAGATAGATAGATAGATAGATAGATAAGGAATAGGTCGAAAGAGATAGATAGATAGATAGATAGATAGATAGATAGATAGATAGATAGATAAGGAAGAGGATTAAGATAGATAGATAGATAGATAGATAGATAGATAGATAGATAGATAGATAGATAAGGAATAGGTTAAGATAGATAGATAGATAGATAGATAGATAGATAGATAGATAGATAGATAGATAGATGATAGATAAGGAAGAGGTTAAGATAGATAGATAGATAGATAGATAGATAGATAGATAGATAGATAGATAGATAAGGAAGAGGTTAAGATAGATAGATAGATAGATAGATAGATAGATAGATAGATAGATAGATAGATAGATAAGGAAGAAGTTAAGATAGATAGATAGATAGATAGATAGATAGATAGATAGATAGATAAGGAAGAGGTTAAGATAGATAGATAGATAGATAGATAGATAGATAGATAGATAGATAAGGAAGAGGTTAAGATAGATAGATAGATAGATAGATAGATAGATAGATAGATAGATAGATAGATAGATAAGGAAGAGGTTAAGATAGATAGATAGATAGATAGATAGATAGATAGATAGATAGATAGATAGATAGATAGATAAAGACAGAGTGTAGATAGTATATAAAGGGAGGGAGAGAATTTTGTGAAAGTGGTTGGAGGCATAGAGTTGATATAAGTTGTAAGGGAGAAAGAAGTGGAGAAAAAGAGGAGAAATGGAAAGGAGGGGAGAACGATGGAGGTTAATACGAGAAAGAGATAGAGATTGGAAGAGAAAATGAGGGAGTAAGAAATAAAAAGAATGTGATAGATTGTAATTAAGAGAAGGGAAGAAGGACGCAGAACGAAGACAAAAATTCCTAGCATCTGAAGAAGGCCGGAGCGTACAGCGGCCGAAACGTCGTACAACTGGAAATCAAAATGAGGACAATAGACTATATAATGTAGATAGTGTAAATACTTTATACCTAAAATGAAAGAGAAATAAGAAAAAAGAAAAGAAAAAGTATTAAGATATAACCGTGTGCAACAGTGAAATCATAAGGCCCATTGGGAAAGTGTGTTTGATTTCATTGATCAGATAAGTGTCTGAAGAAGGCCGGAGCGTACAGCGGCCGAAACGTCGTACAAATGGAAATCAAAATGAGGACAATAGTCTATATAATGTAGATAGTGTAAATACTTTATACCTAAAATGAAAGAGAAATAAGAAAAAAGAAAAGAAAAAGTATATTAAGATATAACAGTGTACAACAGTGAAATCATAAGGCCCATTGGGAAAGTGCGTTTGATTTCATTGATCAGATAAGTGTCACGTGTATTACCTCATTTAACATATTACTATCTGGATTTTTTAAAAACTGAAAAAAGTTTAAATCGTTTGTCTTAACAAATCGCTGAAGAAGTAGAGAAACACAAGCGGAGTGTGATCGTATGAAAAATACATTTTATTATTTGTTTATATTTCTGAGATGAGGTAGAATTTACACAATTTACATTATTCAAACTATTGTCTTCATCTTGGTCGCCATTTGTACGACGTTTCCGCCGATGTACGCTTTGGCCTTTTTCAGGTGCTAGGAATTTCGAACCGACCCCTTTATCACGATCCCTAGGGTATATCATTCTCATTCCTTGGGCAAAGACTCTTTGGTAGTCATGAATTATCACCCTTTAACTCGACTCTGTAAGTTACTTGTTTCCCACTGCTATAGCCTGCTATTGAACTCACAACTCTTTGGGTCAATTCACTGGAAATAACCAACGTTTATATCCATTTAAAGACACATGGCCCAGTAGATACAGATGTTGGTTAGTTCCAGTAAATTGACCCAATGAGTTGCGAGTTCAATACCAGGCTACAGCAGTGGTGAACAAGTAAATTAGAGAGTCAGGTTATAGAGAAATAACTTGTGACTACTAAAAGAGGCTTTGCACAAGGAATGAGAATTATATACCACAGTGATCACAATAAAGGGTTCGGTTCAAAATTCCTAGCATCTGAAGAAGGCCGGAGCGTACAGCGGCCGAAACGTCGTACAAATGGAAATCAAAATGAGGACAATAGTCTATATAATGTAGATAGTGTAAATACTTTATACCTAAAATGAAAGAGAAATAAGAAAAAAGAAAAGAAAAAGTATTAAGATATAACAGTCTGGATTTTTTAAAAACTGAAAAAAGTTTAAATCGTTTGTCTTAACAAATCGCTGAAGAAGTTTATTAGTGAAACATGTTAGATAAAAGATACTTTTCTTACCAGTTCTTTAAATATTCCATATATACATACATACATCTTTTCAAAACCAGGAATTTATTGATAGTCTATAAGGCCCTTTCGTCCAACATCACATCAGGATAAAAAATCGTTTAAAAATTAGATTAAACGAAATAAACAGTAACGATAAACATGAAGAACAAAAAGAGGAAACACGATAAAATAAATATACATTAAATATATATATTTAAAACGAGGGGAGGGGAATTCACGTGTAAATAATTAGCGAGGGACAGTTAAAATAAAATATCCCCTCCCTTCGTTATATATTAAAAAAAACAAAACTTTTCCTTACACCTAATGGTGTGTAGTGCAGCGTTTTTGCTGTTTCCGTAACAAACTTTTTTTTTATGGGCCAGGGTTGTTAACCCTGCGACCAACCCCCAAACCTGGAGGAATAGTGATTTTCTAAGCGGAGCTTAGACGCAACACACGGCCGAAAGTAGGGGGTACCCAGTGCGGATTGAGCTCACTATTCAGTTATAATGATTCTAGCGAGACAAGGTTGCTAACCATTACACCACGCCGAGGTGCCTCTCCCGTCGTTATAAGTATATATATTTATATGTATATTTATTTTATCGTGTTTCCCTCCTTTTTTGCTCTTCATTTTCGTTGTCACTGTTTATTTTGTTCAATGTAATTGTGTACCTCCAAACATATATATATATATATATATATATATATTGTGTGTGTATTTTGGCAGCATTTTTTCATTAATGCAGGTTTCATTGAATAATATAGACAAGTTTTATCTATTAATTTTGTGTAGGATCCGTTCATATAATGTGTCTAGATTTTCTTTCGCTATTTCAATTTGCCTTTTCACAAGCCTCCATTTATATTTCAAGGTGGTGATGGTGTGTTGGGCTGCTGGATCATGTAATTTAAATTGTGTGTATTTTGGCAGCATTTTTTCATTAATGCAGGTTTCATTGAATAATATAGACAAGTTTTATCTATTAATTTTGTGGATCCTACACAAAATTAATTGACAAAACTTGTCTATATTATTCAATGAAACCTGCATTAATATATATATATATTTTTTTTTTCTAAACATACGCTGTTAAATATAAGAGACAATGAATGTCTATTATGTTTAATCATGAGCCGTTCTTAACGTCGTATTTTTGCTTTAATTTCGGTTGAAAATAAAGACAAAAATTCTCCAACATTTGGATAATTATTTATTGGTTTTCTTCTAAGCTTTCGGCTCACATCAGCCATCTTCAGAGAGGTTGTTTAAACTGAAATATTATAAAATCCACCATCACCGACGATATTATTTTGTGTTGACATAAAACTCCGCTTGGCAACGGCAATAGTTACCAAAAATAATAAACGCAGTTCTTAAGTTTGCGATGCGGTTTTATGACGTCACACCGCGGGATAGCGCGAAATGACAACAAAACCATCTAGTCAAATGCAATGTAATATGTTATTTCCTGTTTTAAAGTTGATTTTATTGAGTGTTGGTTGTTTTGATTTGATGTACATGGCCTCCAATATCCGCAGGTTCCTCTTACTGTGTGTATGAGTAAGGATCACCGTATTGTTGACCAACAATATATATATATATTCAAATGAATTAGTGAATGCTTTAAAAAGTTGAAACTGTTACCGCGTTAAAGAAATAAAGACTAAGTGATATGATTGAGCATATCAAACAGAAGTGAATTCATGTTTTTGTTTTTTTTTCATCATATCACCTCGAGCAAGGCGGTAACGCTACTGATGTGCAGAGAGCTACGTCAGAGAGAAAAGATTGGAAAATAGAGAGCTGGAATGGTAATTTTCTAAGTGTATCTTAGATGTGGCACAAGGTTGAATGTATGAGGCACCCAGTGAGGATCGTACTCACTACTCAATCTTAACCTGTTCAAGTCTAGGATTAACCATTATCTTCCACACATAACATCATAAGTGAATCTTATCCGGGTTCCTTGTTAGATATTAGATCCGTTTTTTAATATCAGCGCCTTGTCATAATTTCATCTCTCTCATTTAATTGAAAACGTGTATATGCAAATACACGCTCTATATTTCATCTTATATTTGGTGAAGATTTCGCCCCCTCCCAAATTATATATACTCGAAGGCTCAGAATAAACGTTCCTACTAGTATTCAAAATCACACAAATGATATATCTGAAACAGACAAAACATCAAAAGACAAAAAAAAAAAAAAAAAAAAAACGAACAAAAAACAAAAAAGCCCTTTGGAAAAGGATGAGGATGTGGCCTAAAGCATTTGGGACACAATGGACGATATGGACAGCTTTTGCTCTTGTCACTCTCAGGCAGGAGAAAATATAGAGTTAAAAAGAAAAGGCAAGATTATTTGGTTCAGTCTCTCGTTCACTCTTCAAATGAAAACCAATATATATATATATATATATATATATATATATATATTTTTTCTATATATATATATATATATATATATATATATATATATATATATATAAGAAAATTCAGTTATAATATTCTGTATTTTTTCTTATATATATATTTTAGTCACTCACAAGGCATCTTGAAAGTTGGAAAATGGGGATTGGGATGGGCTGGTCTGGAGAACAGTTAAACAAATAACGCGTAGGTACACGTTTACGCATGCGTCTGTTTTGGGTTGGGAGGCAAACCAATTGTTAACCAATTGTTAATTTAATATAAATTAAAAAAGGATTAATTCAATGATGTTGAATGACCATTTCGAAATGAAAATTCCCACGGGATTTTTGGAATTTACCTTCCTGCTTTTTTCACTTGGATTAAAGTATCTGAATTAAAATTAAAATATATATATATATATATATATATATATATATATATATATTGATAGATGCAACGACCGTTTAAATGACTGATTGACTTTCGGCATATTCACGTTTTTATAAAATATGCAATTCTGACAGGGTGTAGCTTTATGTATATATATACATATATATATATATGTGTGTGTGTGTGTGTGTGTGTGTGTGTGTGTATCCATATATATTCGTCATCCACATACAAACCTGTTTCACTGTATCACAGTTCGTTTGTGTGGCTAGACACATCCACTTCTGGCCGGGATCGAAACACGACCGATTTGGTGTCAGTTTATGTCGCTACCCGCCTAAGCAATGGTCTCATGGAATCTGAGAAAGAAAGTTTTAACGTATACACACACCAGTCACCGAATGAACTCAATTCATTCCTGAAGAGTAATGCATATGTCGCAGAGGTGTAACTGTTTTTTAAAATTTTCTTCTCTAAATAATCTTCTCCATATTGGTTATCTTTCTATAACTGATATCTCATAAAAACGCTTTATCAAAGGTGCTATTTATTATTGAAAAACGCTTTATAAAATTATTATTTATTATTGAAAAATAAAAAATTATAAAATTATTATTATAAATTATTATATTATTATAAATTTATAAAATTATTATTTATTATTGAAAAACGCTTTATAAAAGGTGATATTTATTATTGAAAAACGCTTTATAAAAGGTGCTATTTATTATTGAAAAACGCTTTATAAAAGGTGCTATTTATTATTGAAAAACGCTTTATAAAAGGTGCTATTTATTATTGACAAACGCTTTATAAAAGGTGCTATTTATATAAAAACACTTGCTCAATATAGTAAAAATTTCTGCCCAATGTTAGTTTTAACTTGTAGATTGTACGAGAAACTGAACCAAATTATCTTTTTATTTCTTTTTAACTCTATGTTAATTGAAACCAGTTTGACATCTCGGTAATTAATGTTTTTACATGTCCCTATGCCCGCAACGTGAACTGATAAAATGTTTTATCTTATCGGAAATGTATTCAGACGATATATTTCTAAGCAACCTATGTTCAATACCAATAAATATCTTCTCAATAATCAGACTGAGGTGGTGCTGTTTGATATTGACATATTGCTCTATGGTTTCAATCATTCATTATTATTTTTATTGCTCTATAGTTTCATACATTCATTACTGAGACTTTAATTGACATCAAGATATTCAACAGCCAGTATAACCAGCAATGTTTAATTCCAATTCTTTAAATAATTGAATTTTTTCGATCATTTCACCCGAAGCAAAGCAATAAAGCCAGTCGGGTGCAACTGGTTAATGAGTGTTAGATAATATTTGAAAAACTACTATTAAGGAGAGAGGACGATAAAAGAATTAAGAAGGCAGAAGATAACGATTGACATTGTATTTAAATTTTTACATTTCTCCGTCAAGAAGGCAATAAAGCCACTAGGAAACAATCGGTTACTGTGTGTTAAAGAATATTAGAAAAACTACTATTAAGGAGAGATAACGATACAAGAACAAGAATTAACCCTCTAGGGCCATTTGTATCATATTTGATACAGTATGAAAACAAGTCTTGAAAGAAATATTTTCCTGAAAAATTTTTTAAGAGAAATATTTTATAAATTTCAAATGAAAGCAGTACTGACTGCTCAGTCAATGAATACCAAATGTTTCCTTATAGGGAAATACCAAATGTTTCCTTATAGGGAAATACTGTATCAAATATGATACGAATGGCCCTAGAGGGTTAAGAAGTTAGAAGGTAACATTTGCCATTGCATTTCAATCTTTGAAAATCAAAGTTGACTGAGAAGCAAAAAGCTTGAAGAGAGTTTTACAAGCTGGAAGTAGGAGAGAAGAAACTGTTAGCATAGAAACCAACGGCTAGATATAGCCATTTTAATTGTAAAATGATGAGAATTTATTGCCAATCTAGTTTTGTTTCTTCAGGGTGTAGGCGATCATGGTTCTCCACGTCTCATTATCTCTTGTGGCATGTGGTATGTTTGCCCCTGTTGCACCTCGCAACCCTCGTTCCGTCATCCACCTGATTAGGCCCAGCAAATATCCGCTGCCTTCCTCTGTCTCTTTTTCCTTCTATCTGGCCTGCCAGTATCAGGTTCTCCAAGCACTCCTTCCTCATTTCAAGTCCCAGGAACTTCAGTTATATCTTCTTGATGCTCAGTAATAATTTCCTTTTCATTGCCATTCTTTCCAGCACCCCATCATTGCTCACATGCTCAGTCCTTGATATCCGCAGCATCCTTCTGTAGAACCACATTTCCGCTGCTTCAAGTTTTGTCCTCATTTTCGATGATATTGTCCCGCATTCACTGCCGTGTGGAAGAACTGACATCACATAGCAATCCAGCACTCTTTTCTTTGTTTCTAGTGAAATTTTCCTGTGTTTTAGTACTTTACTCAGCTTCTGGAATGCGTCCTTTGCAATGCCAATTCGCCTTCGGATCTTTGTGTCGCACTTTCCATCTCCCGTTAGAACACTTCTTAGGTATTTAAATTTTTGTACTGCACTTAAATTCATAAAGTGTATGTTCCGTAGCAAAAATTTCAATAAAACAATTACGAAGAAAAATATTAATAGACAAGACACAGGGAAGCTCCATTATGTTGTGGAAAAGGTACTGAAGATATGTTGCTATGTCAGTACCAATAAAATTGTAGATTCTTCTTTGGATCTTTTCAAGAATCTCTAGATATATTGCAGCAACACTAGATATGGCAGTAAAACATGAATGAATGGCAGACTTTTATCTGTAAGATAGATTCTGGAATTTAAAAATTTTCTCGCACGATATAGTGAACCAACTTTCTTAGATACAGATTTAGCAATAGAATCAATATAAACTTTACATTTCATGTCAGCTGAACATGTTAGTCCAAGAAGTCGGAATGAACTACTCTTCTGAAAGTTTGTATCAGTTATATTTTTGGAAACTAAGAATTTTCTCTTAGATGATTATAAAAGCAGTTTTCGAAGCGTGAAAATTAACAAACAACTTATTTTCTCCTGTTAATAACAAACTGAAGGCTGACATCACCTGTCGATTTAACCTTATCGAACCGATTAGACTTATTGTTAAGAAAGAACTAAATAGTTTTGTCATCAGAACAGGCACCGTGTTGGGAACTGATGGTATGAAAATGAGTAACAAGGTAGGTTTAAAGATAGAGCCCTTTATCCTAATACTCTCAGTACTACCGGCACTATTTTCGATGTTTAAGGCTTTTGTTTTTATATAGACCGTTATAATTTATATCGATTATATCATACTGCAAAATAAGCAATCCTGTGAGCTCACAAACCGTTGCACCATCAAGCAAACCCATTAAAATATCAAAATTCACATCTTTTTGGGGGGGTTCCATTTTTCACATGCACATTGTCATTTTAGTACAGTATAAACTAGCTGAAGTGTTTCATGAGAAGTGTAAATTTGGGAAGGGTTTGGATGAGAGATATAGAAACATTGTGTTTATGTGTGAGTGTGTAGCAAATAGAGGGAGAGGGAGAGAGAGAAAGTGTGTGTGTGTGTGTGTGTGTGTGTGTGTGTGTGTGTGTGTGTGTGTGTGTGTGTGTATTTGTTATGGAGAAAGAGAGATATGTTTTAAAAGAAAGGGTGTGTGTTTGAAAGAAATTGTGCCTCTGTTAGAAAAAGCGAGTGTGTGCGCGTAAGAAAGCTAGCAATAGATAGGGTACGGGTGTCAGATTAGTGTCTGCGTGTGTGTGTGAAAGAGAGAGGAAGTGTTTGTGTGGGAGAAAGAAAAATTGCGTGTGAGATAGAAAGAGTGAGTGCAGGTAGGAGAGAGAGAGAGAGAGGGGGAGGATGTGTGTGTGTTTATGGAAAAATGAGTCACTATGTGTGTAAAAGAGAGAGTAAGAGAGAGTGAAAACTTGTTAGATATGAACAGAATACAAAAAAAAAATTCGTAAAATGCGGCCATCTTTGTAACTGGTTGCAAAATACAACCACATATAACCAAAAGGAGAATTATTAAACTAGTTGAACAAGTGATATATTTATAAATATACTATTAGAATATTTAATGGAATATTTCAAATACATTTGTAAAGAAAGTATAATAACTAACTCACTATATATATATATATATATATATATATATATTATATATTATATTATATATATATATATATATTATATATATTATATTATATATATATTATATATATTATATTATATATAGACATTATATATATATATATATATATATATATATATATATATAATATGTCTGCAGATAAATGCTAAGATAATTCTTCTCATTAACAATATTAATTAATTACCATGTCATGTAGAATTACTCCTCTGAATGCATTGCTTAGCCGATTCCTACAATTTCAAACCAATGATCTACAATCTTACTTAAACCTGAGACAGACACAATCCCGTCTTTGTAAAATTAACCAAAAACTAATAAAAATACAAAAAAAAAAAACAAATCTAACGAACGTATCTTAAATAACAAAAGATAATGAAACAGTAAGAAAAAATATAATTAGACGTAATTAGATTTAAAGATTCCTAATCAATCATCTTTCTATAAAGGTCCAGAAATTACGTATTAATTAGCGACCGACTTGAGTAGCCTTCATTAAAACGGCTTCTTCATTAGCGTCGTTCTTACGGCAAACAGGTTTGAATCAATTCAAAGGGAGATAATAAGAATTTTTTCGAAATAAAAAATAGCGGAATATTAATAAAATAGAAAAAAAACCGGCTTATTTGACAAAAAAAAGAAAGAAAAAATAGAAGGAAACACACTAACAAAAATATTCCCAACTAAAAATTATGAAATACTAGCAAAACTTTTCGCAACGGCTGTTGTTGCTAATTACCTAATGGAAAGAATGTATTGATTGCTTATGGCGGGAAATTATTTTTGGCGGGAAACTTATGCGATCATGAAGTCAATAGATACTGCTTCGACAAAATGAATATATTTCAGGGATTATACAGCAGAATAAATGCACATATTAAACAGATAGACCAAAAGACGAAACAGCATCAATAAGTCGACAGCCTAATAACAACAACAACAACAAAAAAGAAAAAAAAAAGAAAAAAAAAGAATAAAAATGGAATAACATTACTGGAAGTAAATAATATCATAAGTCGGTTAAATCACCAGATAATGGGCTATCTATGAAATAAATGATTACACCCCCCAGTTTTCCCCCCATTATAGGGATTATTTTATCCATGCTATAATTACACCTTATTTCACAAACGAAATGAAATAGCTGGAAGGAAACCAATAACAAAGATGCTTATTTCTCAGAGAGAGTATTATACTGCTATCATATATATAATTATATATACATATTTACACGTCTCCCACACAGAGAAACTATATCACATGTTTACAACATTTACGGCTTCTGCTCCGATGAACTTAGATCACTGGTGCCCCCTAAATACAAATTTGCACGAGATACTAGATTAGCAACAAGATCCCACCCTTTTACAGTGAAACCGATAAAATGCAACCGCAACTTCTACTCCAACAGTTTCTTTCCTCGCACTTCGCGACTGTGGAATTCTCTTCCACATGATTGCTTCCCGACGGCTACAATCTCCAGGAGTTTAAATGTAAGGTCAATAGACACCTCCTAACACACTAACCTGCTCCCATTCTATCAAACACTCTTCCCATCTGCCCAACCCTCATCCTCGGTGTCCTTACTCATCTGTCACCTTCCTCCTGACATACCCTATGTCTAACTACTCCTTCTCTTTACCTTCCCCTATGTAGCCCCATGCGCAATAGTGGCCTTGCTTGGGGTGAAATGATTAAAAAAAAATCAAGCAGTGTGAAATAAAGAGAGCCTTACTTGTAATATTTCCCGAAGAGAAAACTGGAGAGAGAACAATTTCTCTGTGAAGATGGTGAGGACATATGTCTTTCTCTGTATGCTTTGATCATCCTTCTCCGAGATTTACATCCTAACTTTCCTTCATCATTCCATCAAGTGACGTCCCTCACCGTCACTTGAGGTCAAAATCTTAAAATATCTTCAATTTTTATTCTGTAAGAGACCTTTTCCTCCCAACAATTTTCAAAGAAATTAACGTATGAGAAAGGGTGATAATACTTCACCAAATAAAAAATATGAATGTGGCATAAATACCTCCCACATAGTGGTAAAACATTAGTTGAAATAGTGTCTTCATCGAGCTAATGTCTTACCAGTATGTATGAGGTACTTCTTGAATAAGTTATCGCTGATTTTCATGAAAATGTTTGTTTTATTTACAAATGAAGAAACATGTCACTGAAAGTATTGTTCATCGCTCGCCACTACATTTTCCCATATTTCTGGCTGCATTTGAATCCCACGTCTGAAAAACGACACGTCTTTTGAGGCTAACCATAAGTCGACCCATTATTTTGCATTTTTATAGGAATTAAAATGCTGCTCAGTCAGGCCATGTGTCATCAATTGGAACAAGTAATAATCGGATAGGCCAATATCTGGTGAAAACGGCGGATTAGGTGGGACTTTTAATTTCAGCGTTTCCAAGTAGATTTTTACCCGTTTTGAAACATGTGGTCTAACGTTGTCATGTTGCAAAGTCATTTTGTCATGTCTCTGCTGTTTTTGTTTCTTCAATGCTCAATTCGAACGCATCAGTTGTAGTAAGCAGCTCATAGTAAACTACACCCAGCTGATTCCATCAAATGCAGAGCAGAAGATTCGAATCATGAATATTCGCTTTTGTCGCCAATGTTGATGCATGGCCGGACTTACCCCACGATCTTCTACGTTTAGGATTATCACAATGTATTCACTTTTCAACACCAGTCAAGATACGATGCAAAAAAATCTTCTCTTTCTGCCGTTGAAACAACTATTCATACGTGACAAGACGACGTTCGATATCTCTCGACTTGAACTCATGGATACCCAATATCTTTGAGTTTGAATTATTCTTAAAACTTTCAAACGTTTCATAACAGTTGTGTGATCAACTCTAAATGATTCTGAGAGTTCAGCTGGCGTCTGATAGGAGTCTTCATAAAGTAATGCCTCCAATCCTTTGTCTTCAATTTTTTTTTTTGTTCGATAGAGCGTTCTTTATCTTCAACTCGGGTATAATGAAAGCTTTAAAACTAATCCATGCTCCTGGAGCTGAGACACTTTGGACGTTGGCACGAAAGACTAAAAAGCAATAGTTGTTTCCAGTTAAAGCGAAACCGTAGACTGAAAGAAAAATGAAAGGATGTAATTTTGATTTCCTGGTATCAATATCGAATAAATTTTTTTCATCGTAAACTGAATTTTGAAGGCTAAATAAGTATGGTATCATGACTGAAACAAAGAAGTACAATTATACCTACTTAGAGCCAAACCCGAAGCAAAAGCTAAAATAAAAGGGCTGAAAAGAATAAAGACATACAGGCAGATAAACAGACACACACACACACAAACATCTTGCCTTATATATATATATGTATATATATATATATATATATATATATATATATATATATATATATATTATCGTTTTTCTGCATTATTGTAAGAACTGCAACCTTGAAACTTCTGAATATCGTTTCTTATGTCTTTGTCTATGAGTGTATCAAATTTGATTAAAATCGGACCACTTTTTCTATAACCCGATTTTTTCGATTATCGATTTTCGATATTTACCCGGGGCACCACGACACAAAACCTAGCTAAGAACACTCGCAGACGCTTATAGTACAACTGTGTAAATTTTCAAGAAAATCGGTTTAGCCGTTTCGGAGTCTATAGGTAACGGACACACACACACAGACACAGAGACAAAGTTCTATTTATAAATAAGTTTAGATATCAGATTCATTGGTTTTAAAGCATCTAAACCAATCTCTGTATATTTTTTCCGACAGCACATGGTCGCTGGAATTTTCCACAAGAATTCTGTGTGTTTTAGCTGTAGATTTTTTTTTAATAAAGTAATTCAGTAAAATTATCCATAAATGCGCTTTCTTTGGCATAACGCTATAAAAACAAAGTTTCTTAGACCTCGGTGAAATGACATACGGATGTGCGTCGTGGTGCATTGGATACCGGCTCGGAACGACAAATCATTAAGCCGAGTTCGAATTCCAGTCGAATTCCTTGCATTCATTTACGCGCAAATACCCTTGGGTTAAATAATAGAACAGATTGGGTTCTATAGCCTTGGTCGGCAACCAGTCTACCGCAGAAAGCAATGGCAATATGGGTTAAATAGCAGGACAGATTGCGTTCTATTGCCTTGGTCGGCAACCAGTCTACCGCAGAAAGCAATGGCAATATGGGTTAAATAGCAGGACAGATTGCGTTCTATTGCCTTGGTCGGCAACCAGTCTACCGCAGAAAGCAATGGCAATATGGGTTAAATAGCAGGACAGATTGCGTTCTATTGCCTTGGTCGGCAACCAGTCTACTGCAGAAAGCAATGGCAATATGGGTTAAATAGCAGGACAGATTGCGTTCTATTGCCTTGGTCGGCAACCAGTCTACTGCAGAAAGCAATGGCAATATGGGTTAAATAGCAGGACAGATTGCGTTCTATTGCCTTGGTCGGCAACCAGTCTACCGCAGAAAGCAATGGCAATATGGGTTAAATAGCAGGACAGATTGCGTTCTATTGCCTTGGTCGGCAACCAGTCTACTGCAGAAAGCAATGGCAATATGGGTTCAATAGCAGGACAGATTGCGTTCTATTGCCTTGGTCGGCAACCAGTCTACTGCAGAAAGCAATGGCAATATGGGTTAAATAGCAGGACAGATTGCGTTCTATTGCCTTGGTCGGCAACCAGTCTACCGCAGAAAGCAATGGCAATATGGGTTAAATAGCAGGACAGATTGCGTTCTATTGCCTTGGTCGGAAACCAGTCTACTGCAGAAAGCAATGGCAATATGGGTTAAATAGCAGGACAGATTGCGTTCTATTGCCTTGGTCGGCAACCAGTCTACCGCAGAAAGCAATGGCAATATGGATTAAATAGCAGGACAGATTGCGTTCTATTGCCTTGGTCGGCAACCAGTCTACTGCAGAAAGCAATGGCAATATGGGTTAAATAGCAGGACAGATTGCGTTCTATTGCCTTGGTCGGCAACCAGTCTACCGCAGAACGCAATGGCAATATGGGTTAAATAGCAGGACAGATTGCGTTCTATTGCCTTGGTCGGCAACTAGTCTACCGCAGAAAGCAATTGCAATATGGGTTAAATAGCAGGTCAGATTGCGTTCTATTGCCTTGGTCGGCAACCAGTCTACTGCAGAAAGCAATGGCAATATGGGTTAAATAGCAGGACAGATTGCGTTCTATTGCCTTGGTCGGCAACCAGTCTACCGCAGAAAGCAATTGCAATATGGGTTAAATAGCAGGACAGATTGCGTTCTATTGCCTTGGTCGGCAACCAGTCTACTGCAGAAAGCAATGGCAATATGGGTTAAATAGCAGGACAGATTGCGTTCTATTGCCTTGGTCGGCAACCAGTCTACCGCAGAAAGCAATGGCAATATGGGTTAAATAGCAGGACAGATTGCGTTCTATTGCCTTGGTCGGCAACCAGTCTACTGCAGAAAGCAATGGCAATATGGGTTAAATAGCAGGACAGATTGCGTTCTATTGCCTTGGTCGGCAACCAGTCTACTGCAGAAAGCAATGGCAATATGGGTTAAATAGCAGGACAGATTGCGTTCTATTGCCTTGGTCTGCAACCAGTCTACTGCAGAAAGCAATAGCAATATGGGTTAAATAGCAGGACAGATTGCGTTCTATTGCCTTGGTCGGCAACCAGTCTACTGCAGAAAGCAATGGTAACCCACTGCGGGATAATCTTCTGCTCAGTCAGTCATGTCTCTTTCAAGACATGATCGCCCAAAAGTGTATCACGTATGGCACTTAACTGATTGACTGAAATGACATACACTGAATTTTATGACTATTTCAGGATGTTGGTGATCATGACTCTCCGTAATTTCTCATCCTATGCAGCTTTTAATAGATTCTGCCTTTCTGTTCGCTTCTAAAACTTGTCTCACGATTCATTTACTCAAGCTAGCTAGGTAGATTTTCCGTTGTTTTTCTCTGTCACTCTGTGTATATCAATTTTTTCAATCTTACTTTTCCGTGACCAAGTAATTTAAACTGTCTCATTCAGATGTTAATTATGAGTGTCTTTTTTATTTACATTTTGTTTAAAACTAAGTCGTTGCTGACATATTCAAGCCAGTGCATTCTCAACATCCAGCCGTAGAAGCACATTTGCATTGATTCAAGTCTGTTTTTGTCTTTGTGAGAAGATTGTTCAGCGTTCACTTCCATAGTAGAGGTCTTATATTACGTAACGGTTGAATATGCTTTTCTTTGTTTCTAACGGAATATATATATATATATATATATATATATATATATATATATATATATATATATATATATATATATATATATATATATATATATTTATATATATATATATATATACTTAATTACAATAAAGCAGCACTAATTATTAAACTAATGTCCGCAAAACCAATGCTAACCTATCAGTAACTTAAATCGTCAATAACCCAATGTTCCTCTTCAGTTGATATGTTAAATAAATGGTGAAAACAGTATTGTTCTGAAATCTGAAATTTTTGGTGCAGTGATATTATGCTTTTATAAACCATTGTAAAAACAAAATTACAATATTAAGCTCTACTCTATATCGAACACTCTTTATAAAATTAAATGCTTGAGCAGTGAGTTTTAATCAACGTGTTCTTTCACTTTTTGTAATATATATATATATATATATATATATATATATATATATATATATATATATACTCCAGAAAAAAATTTGATATACTGCAATTACATGGGTAATACGTATTTCGAAGAAAAACAAGCTTTTTTCTTTCTGCGAAATACTTATTATTCATGAAATTGTAAAATATCTAAAAAAATTTGTAGATTTTATTATTCTGTTAAATTAAATAAATTAATTTAACATTGTGTACTTTTGAGTTCGTCTCTATCGGAATTTACCTGAATTAAATTACAAATATTCTACGTTTTATATATATATATATATATATATATATATATATATATATATATCTTTTTCACAACATAAATTTTTATAAATTTTTATAATAATCTTTTAAAATTAATTTAATTTTTAGAAATTTTTTAATTATATTTAATTTTAATTTTAATTTTAACTTAATTTAATTTTATTTATATCTAGATTTATCTTTAATTAGATTAATTTAATTAAATTTATTTAAATCTTATATCTGCTTTTTTCCCTTAAATATGTTTTTTCTAAAAGATCTTTTTTCTAATTTAAACGCTAGTTTTGTTTGACACATATTGAGCGTCTCTAAAATATGGAATTTTTTCTTTTTTCTTTTCTTTTTCTTTATCCTTCTTACCTCTGCCTCCCCTTCTGTTTTGTTCAACCCAATTCTCAATTTAACATCACTTCCTATTCCATCTTTTAACCCCGTCCCCTTGTAAAGCTAGACGAAGCCAAATTTTCGAATTTTTTCACTTACAACTCTCTCTAAAAGTAAAATCTAAAAATAGACATTGATTGCTAAATTTTTTTTTGTTTGTTTTTCTTTTTTTTGTGACATAAATTTCTTAATTCTTAACCTTCATTTTTTATTTCTTTTTATTTCATTTTGAAAATGTGGTAGTTGCCGATGAGATGTGAAATCTCTCTTAGGGATTTCATGTTGAAATGATCATTCAACAGTTTTGAACATAGAAATTTATTTTATTTTATAATTAGCTCTGTAATTTTAATTACATTCAGCTCTCCACCTGTATCATTTTTTAATATTAAAATATTAATATTAATTAGGATCGAAGCTTTCGGATTTACCTTCCTGCTTTTCCTTTTAGATGAAAGTCATTATATATATATATATATATATATATATATATATATATATTTTCTAAACATATGCTATTAAATATAAGAGACAATGAATGTCTATTATGTTTAATCATGAGCCGTTCTAAACGTCGTATTTTTGCTTTAATTTCAGTTGAAAATAAAGACAAAAATTCTCCAACATTTGGATAATGACTTATTGGTTTTCTTCTAAGCTTTCGGCTCTCATCGGCAAGTACCACATTTTCACAATGAAATAAATATATATATTTTTTGTTTTGTTTTATATATATATATATATATATATATATATATATATATATATATATAAAATAAATTTCAAAACTGAGATTTCACATCTCATCGGCAACTACCACATTTTCACAATGAAATAAATATATATATTTTTTGTTTTGTTTTATATATATATATATATATATATATATATATATATATATATATATATAAAATAAATTTCAAAACTGTGATTTCACATCTCATCGACAACTACCACATTTTCACAATGAAATAAAAAAGAAATAAGAATGAAAGTTAAGAATTAAAAAATTTACGTCACCAAAAAATCGGTTAGCAATCAATATATATACATGCGGAAGAAATCGGGGGTTAAATTAGTAAAAGTATCCATATTTTTTAAAGGTAGATAATCAAAGAAGATAGGGAGAGGAAGGTGGAGGGGTTAAATTTACTATTTGAAAATTAAATTAATTTATCAAAAACAATTAAATTTATATTTACTCTCATAAAAACTAAAATTAGAATTTAAAATTTAAATGTTCACAAATTTCGCTCTATGGCGGCACTTAGAGTAAATATAAATTTAATTGTTTTTGATAAATTAATTTAATTTTTATCGAGCATCTCTAAAATATGGAAGTTTTTCTTTTCCTTTTCTTTATCCTTTTTACCCCTTCCTTCCCCTTCTGTTTTGTTCAACCCAATTCTCAATTTAACACCACTTCCTATTCCATCCTTTAACCCCTTCCCCTTGTAAAACCAGGCAAAGCCAAATTTTCCAACTTTTTCACTTACAACTCTCTCTAAAAGTAAAATCTAAAAATAGACGTTGATTGCTAAATGTTTTTTTTTGTTTGTTTTTCTTTTTTTTTTTGTGACGTAAATTTCTTAATTCTTAACCTTCATTTTTTATTTCTTTTTATTTCATTTTGAAAATGTGGTAGTTGCCGATGAGATGTGAAATCTCTCTTAGGGATTTCATGTTGAAATGATCATTCAACAGTTTTGAACATCGAAATTTGTATATATATATATATATATATATATATATATATATATATATATATATACAGAAAGAGAGAGTTTTGTGGCGTGTTATATTTATGAGTTAAACTGCTAAGGATAGCGCGTATATAAATGTAAATGTGGACATTGATGTCTACATCCTGCGGTGACAGTGTGTTTGATGCTTCAACGCGTTTTTGCGTGAAACAAACGTAGAAAATGAAGGAATCAACCGATGATGGTTTGCTCGGTGACGTTGAAACAATACACTTGCTTTTTGCGATACTGAAAATTATAAGCAAGTTATATCCCGACTGAATTGTTACCACAAGACCTGAGAAGAGATCAGCTGCAAGGCTCCGTTCGAATTCCAGCCGAATTCGTTGCATTCACTTACGCGCAAATACCCTTAGGAAAGGTATTAATCCGTCTATTCCTTCCATTTTTTTTTTTTTTCATAAGCGTTTCACCCCGAGCAATGCATGTCACTGCCACTACTGTGCAGGGGGCTACGTAGAGTGGAGAAAGGCTGATTAAATATAGGAAATAACAGAGGGTGGGTGATAGGCGGGTGAGGATACCGAGAATGAGGGTTGGGTAGATGAGAGTGTTCTAAGAATAATTGGGAGTTAGTGTGATAGGAGGTGTCTATTGACCCTACATTTAAACACCTGGAGATTGTAACTGTCGGGAAAGCAGACTTGTGGAAGGGAGTTCCACAGGCGGGAAGCGCGAGAAAAGAAGCTGTTGGAGTAGAATTTACGGTTACATCTTATTTGTTTAACTGTAAAAGGGTGGGACCTAGTTGCTAATCTAGTATCTCGTGTAAATTCGTGCTTAGGCGGCACCAGTGATCTAAGCTCATCGGAGCAGAAGCCATGGGTTAAATAACAGGACAGATTGGGTACTATAGCCTTGGTCGGCAACCAATCTACCGCAGAAAGCAATGGCAACCTATTGCGAGATAATCTTCTGGCCAGTCAGTAATGTCTCTTTCGAGACATGATCGCCCAAGCGTGTATCACGTATGGCACTTAACTGACTGACTGACTCTATATACAACTGTTTACTAATGATGTCAGAGTATTCCGAGTAAGATTAAAAGAAAAAATAATTGATTCTCGCTTTGCTGCATATGCGTCCGTGGCTGAACGGCAAAGCTCGCTTGGTAAAAGGTTGTTTTTGGTAGACGAAATGTTAGGAGTAGTTTTTCTTCTTCGGGTGGTGGCGAGAGTGAATTTCTTTATTAATCAACCATTGTATGTTAGTTAATCTTTATATTTTTTTATGAGTTTCTCCTTGTGTTGGACAAGTCGTTTGATGCTATTCGTTTTCAAGTCTAGGGCAATAATTTTCTCCCTTTTATATAAATAACAATGCCAAAACGAACACAATATAAAACACGTCATTCCGACAAGTTTCCACTTGATACCAACCGACATATTCCACTCGAGGAAAAAAAAACAAGCAAACTCAGCAACGCACCAAACGGCTAAACAGAGAATCTCTTTGCCTTCTATTTAATAATAATAATAATAATAATAATAATAATAATACTAATAATAATAATATGACTTAAATAATAAAATTCAGCAACTATTACGACTACTACTACTACTACTAATAATAATAATATTAATAAAGATAGGACTTAAAAAAGATGCTACTACCACTTATAATAATAATAATGATAATAATGATGGGACTTAATAAAATACTACTACAAATTACTACTACTACTAATAAAAATGAAAATATGACTTACATAATATAATTCTGCTACTACTAGTAATAATAATGATAAGACTTAAATAATAAAATTCTACATATGATAAAATACAAATGCTATAACTACTACTAATACTACTACTAATAATATTAATATTGATAGGACTTATTAAAATACTACTCTACTACTACAAATTACTTCTAATAATAATAATGCTAAAACTTAAATAATAAAGTACTACTACTACTATTAATACTACTAATAATAATGAAAATAATAATAGGACATAAGTAATAAAATACTACTACTAATAGTAATTATAATAATAGGACTTAAATAATAAAATGCTACCACTATTACTATTACTAATAATAATAAGGATAGGACTTAATAAAATACTACTACTATGAATTACTACTACTACTAAGAATAATAATGATATACATTAATAAAATATTACTACTAATAATAATATTACTAGTTCTAATGATACGACTTAAATAATAAATACTACTAGTACTACTACTACTACTAATAATAATAATCGGATTTAATGAAATACTACAGACTATTAATTAATAATAATCAGAATAGGACTTAATAAAATGCTACTACTACTACTACTACTACTACTAATAATAATAATAATAATAATAATAAGGATAGGACTTAAAATACAACTGACTACTGTTACGAATTACTACTACTGCTAATAAGAATAACGATCTTAGCAAAAAATTACTACTACTAATAATAATGATTATAGAACTTTATTAATAAGATACTGTTATTACTACTACTACTACTACTAATAATAATAATAATAATAATATTCTCATTTTCAACAGTTTATTATCAAGGGAAGCGAAGTTTGTAAAGATTTTTTTATACTTTTATACTTGATTTATTTATCAAATGTTAAAAATAAATTGAAGAAACAATATGGAAATATTGTTAAACATTAAACATTAAACGCACTTCTCTTTTCCGTTTAAATCACTCTCTTCTGTAAGTTTTGAAAAATATTGGAAGGGTTTTACAGTACAGGCCAAAAGTTTGGCAGAAAACTTCTTCTTCTTCTTCTATGTGCCCTGTCCCTTCAGGACGTAGGCGATCATGGATCTCCACGTCTCCCTATCCCTTGTGGCTCTTAGTATGTTTGTTCCTGTTGCTCCTGGCAACCCCCGTTCCGTCATCCACCTGATCAGACCCTGCAAATATGTTATCCGCTGCCTTCCTCTGTCTCTCCTTCCTTCTATCTGTCCAGTCAGTATCAGGTTCTCCAGGCTCTCCTTCCTCATTGCATGTCCCAGGAACTTCAATTGTCTCTTCCTGATGCTCAGCATCAATTTCCTTTTGTTGCCATTGTTTCTAACACTTCGTCGTTGCTTGTATGCTCAGTCCACGATATCCGTAGCATCCTTCTGTAGAACCACATTTCGGCCGCTTCCAGTTTTGTCCTCATTTTCGATGATATTGTCCAGCATTCACAGCCGTATTGAAGAACTGACATCACGTAGCAGTCTAGCACTCTTTTCTTCGTTTCTATTGAGATTTTCCTGTGTGTTAGTATTTTGCTCATCTTCTGGAACGCGTCCTTTGCCATGCCAATTCGCCTTCGGATCTCCGTGTCGCACTTTCCATCTCCTGTTAGAACACTTCCTAGGTACTTAAATTCTTGGACTTGTTTGATTTTGTTATCCCCTACCTGTATTTGGCATTTTTGGTTGTATCTTTTGCTGACGACCATGCACTCAGTTTTCTTAAAGTTTATTTGTAGTCCTTTCTTGTCACTCTCCGCTGCTACTTTCTGTATGAGATCTTGCAGTTTCCTTTCCGTGTCCGCAATCAGCACTGTATCGTCCTACTTTGCATAAATGAGACATCGTTATATTCTTTTGAAGTATGAGGATAAAATTTCATTAAGTGGATTTTCTTTTATTTTGACAAAAAATAAGCAGTTAACAATAAAAACATTCCAATCTTTTCACTCTTACGTAACCCCCTGCACACCAGTGGCCTTACCGCCTTGCTCGGGGTGATATGATTTAAAAAAAAAAATAAATAAATAAAACAGCATCATATATCGTTTCCGTCAAAAAACCTACAACGAAGTCAGTCAGTTAAGTGCCATACGTGATACACACTTGGGTGATCATGTCTCGAAAGAGAAATGACTGACTGGGCAGAAGATTATCCCGCAGAAGGTTGCCATTACTTTTGCGGTAGACTGGTTGCCAACCAAGAGTATTTGCACGTAAGTAAATGCAACCAATTCAACTGGAATTCGAACTCGGGTCTCCCATTTCTCGTTTCGAGGAGCTATTCACTGCACCACAAAGCACAACAAAGGCGAATCCAAATTCGAACTTTTTGATAGGAAGAAGAACGTCAAGAAAGACTGAAAAATAAATGCAAATACACAATAGGTACTATTTTTTTTCTTTTACTTAAAAAAAATAAAAATCTCAATTTTATTTCAGGGTACCGTTGGCGTGTACATCAATCATTTTGTCTGTTATGATTATTGTTTATATTCACACACCACCCATATACCGGTTGCGATTGGTAAATTGTCACAAGTTTATATTAATCTCGTGCATGCACTTTGATTTTTGATTATTTTGTCGACTGCACATAATAGTAGGATCAGTTGGGCACCGTGAGAAAATATAACCATGACGCAATTCACTTTGGAAACGGCTAGCTCTACTGTTTGTCATTCGCTCCGGAACCTCCAGCACGAACATTTCAAAGTGCCCGTGTGTCAATATGAGGACAGTGCATAAGATTAGGAAAGCTGGATTATATATCCAGTCAACATCAATGTGTTTGGAGTGATCACTACTGACGGCGACGTTATTCTTCCAATCATTTTCTCACAGGGCCTCAGATTTAACACGAGGCTTATATAAAGTGCTTTGAGGAGGTAGTGCCGTTCTGGCTTTAGAGGCTGCCTACCGAAGACCCTGTATCTGACAACAGGTCTCTGCATCTTGCCACATAAGCAAGAAAACCCAATAATGACTGTCAGACAATTTCTGCGACTACATCGTCCATTATATATGCTCATCTACATCCCTGGACTGCAATCCCCTCGATTATTGGGTGCAGATCCCAGCTGAGCGAGAGATCAACAAAATTCTTTGTAACCCGAAAGATGAACTGAAGGCAAGAATTATGACAACATTCTTCTTCTTCTTCTTCTTCTTCTTCTTCTTCTTCTTCTTTGTTTCTTGTCCTTTCAGGACGTAGGCGATCATGGCTTTCCACGTCTCCATATATCTGGTGGCACTTAGCACGCTTTCTTCTGTTACACCAGGCAACTTCCGTTCTGTCATCCACTTGCTCAGGTCCTTCAAATATGTTATCCGCTGCTTTCCTCTGTCTCTTTTTTCCTCTATCTGGCCTGTTAGTATCAGGTTCTCCAAGCCCTCCTTCCTCATTGCATGTCCCAGGCACTTTAGTTGTCTCTTCCTGATGCTCAATATTAATTTCCTTTTCGTTTCCATCCTTTCCAAAACCTCATCATTGATCACATGTTCGGTTCATGATATCCACATCAGCATTCACCAGCTTAAAAAAGAGGACCGTCCAAAAGAGTTGCAGGAGATTCCGAAGTTTTCCAGAGGCCGTGATTGAAGCCTGCAGGTGATGCTTGAAAAATGACCCTTGTTTCAAACACGACCGAAATCCCCACAATTTAAATATCAAAAGATTGCAAATTGGATGTTGAAGTGTGGAAAGATGAAATATTTCGTGCGTACATTAAAGTAAAGATTTATAAACAGAATGACAAAATTGTAAGAAGAAAAATATGAATTAGATTTTCTTAACTAAACATTAAAACATATTTTTGAGAAGAAAAATGTTCATTGAGAAAATGCATGCAGCTTTGTTATTAAAATTGTTTAAAGAGAAATATAAGTATTTAAAATGCCCGCAGAAGTTCAGAGTTCGTGGTTGTGTAGTAGCAGAAAGTTAAAGTATTCTTATGTTGCTTCCTCTTTTTGGTAGGTCGGTGACAGAGTGAGTGAACGTTGTTAGCTACGTTTTTGACAAGATTAATTACTAAGAAAGTAATTTCTGACTTAAATAAGTTTCCTTTTCTACATAGAGAAATTCAGTAATCGTTGTAACATCGTGACAACTTCAAGCCATAAAAATGTATTAAAATGTATAATCAATCGAGTAATCCATTGCTACGAAGCATTTGTTTATGTGTTAGAATCAATTCATTTACTTACAATTTGACTGACTTTTTTACTATTTCTTTTAGAAATAGTAAAAATAAAAAATTAGTAATAGCAAAGTAATGATAACAAAAATATTCTATTTTCATTTAGAATGATCTCAGTCAGTCAGTTAAGTGCCATACGTGATACACGCTTGGGTGATCATGTCTCGAAAGAGACATGACTGACTGGGCAGAAGATTATCCCGCAGTAGTTTGCCATTGTTTTCTGCGGTAGACTGGTTGCCGACCAAGGCTATAGAACCCAATCTGTCCTGCTATTTAAGCCATAACTGGAAGGAAGAGACGGATTAATACCTTTCCCAAGGATATTTGCGCGTAAGTGAATACAATGGATTCAACTGGAATTCGAACTCGGCTCCCTGGTTTAGGCGTTCCGAGCCGATATCCACTTTACCACAACGCACATCCCCTTAGAATGATCTACTTGGTAATAAATGCTAAAAATAGTATAAAATACATCATTTCTATTAAAAAAAAACTGGGGTAGCCTAATAATTATGGCTGGTCGTGAACGTTGTTAGCTATGTTCTTGACAAGATTAATTTCTAAGAAAGTAATGACTGACTTAAATAAGTTTTCTTTTTCTTTTTCTACATAGATAAATTCAGTAGTCGTTGTAACATCGTGACAACGTCAAGCCATAAAAACGTATTAAAGTTTATAATCAATCAAGTAATCCATTAAGCATTCTTTTATGTGTTTTTGGAGTTAAAATTGTCGAAAGAGAAATGTAAGTATTTAAAATTTCCACAGAAGTTTACAGTTCATGGTTGTGTAGTAGCAGACTGTAAAGTCATATGTTCCTTCCTCTCTTTGGTAGGTCGGGGACAGGGTGAGAAAGAAGAAGTAAAGAAGTAGTACTTAGAGTGTCCTGTTTGTCGTTGTTGTTGTTGTTGTTGCTCTCTTTGGCGACGTGGAGTGAAAAAAAGAAAAGAAAGTTGGAAGAAGAGGTCGGCGGGACGTGACCGAGTCAGCTTGAAGTTTCTTCCTTACATTGTGAGATGCTACCGGATACCGCTCCCATTCAGACTGCCTTTGAAATTTCTTTTGTTTTATTTCCGCTCCAATGCTGGACGGAATTTGAACGGTCAGCGACGTGGTTTAAATAGTCAAGCTTCTCATATTGCCGGCTCCAGCAGGCATTTTCAATCTAGGCGTGAAAAAAAAAACGTTTGTCTAACGTCATCTATGAATTTTCTATTTATAATCTAATCAGGATCCAGAACTTTGCTTTTTTACACTGATTTATGATTTTTTTTTTTATCTGGATTTTTCAAAAAGGCTTTTGGTTGTTTGAATCCACTTTTGCGGGTGTGCAACTTTACTTTGTCTGTTATAGTTGGTTTTTTCCATAATGCTTTTAGTCGTTTGGATCCGATTCTGCAGGTTTGCAATATTACTTAGTGTGTTTTAGTTAGTTGATGGATAATATAGGATTTGTATCCTATAAGCCAATGACGACTATATTGAGTTTATTTAGTCTTTAGTATGTCAAGATATCTTTGTGTAATTACCGTAAATAATCTGTGAATAATTGAGAAATCTTTTTAGGAAACGGAGAACGCATATTCTCCTAACAAGATTTCTCGATTATTCAGGCCGGGAGATATAAATAAATATACTGCTTAATGATAAAAAAAAACAGAGTATCTACTCGAATACGAATATCCATTTAAAAAATGTCGGAGTATATATATATATATATATATATATATATATATATATATATATATATATATAATCATATTGCCCCAAACAGGACATTATGTTACTGCCACTGTTTCCTTGTTTAGCAGGGGGTTACATAGGAGGAAAGTTATGAGAAATATTGACAAGTTATATGGGGTGTCAGAAAGAGGGTAGGACAAGGATGAGAATACTGATGAGAGTGGAGTGGACGGAGAAAGAAGCATGAGTGAGAGGATGCAGGTTAATGAGATAGGAGACGACTACTGACTTTACATTTAAATGCTTAGAGATTATAGCTGTCGGGAAAACAAGTAAATGGAAGAGAAGTCAACACGCGGGAAGTGCGAGAAAAGAAGCTACTGGAGTAGAATTTGCGTTTACATTTTATTGGTTTCACAGTTAAAGGGTGGGACCTAGTTGCTAATCTTGTGGGTCAAGTAAATTCATATATAGGGAGCACCAGTGGGCTAAGTTCATCGGAGCAGAAGTCGTGAAAGTATTTGTAAAAGAGACACGGGAAGCCACATTGCGCCGGTGAGAAAGTGACTGTATCTGAGCTGCCAAGTCGGGATCGATCACATTACAGATTCTCCGTTAGATTTTGTCAAGGACACCTAGGTGGAAAGCAGGAGCACCCGACCAGATATGGCAGCAATATTCAATGCACAGGCGGATGGTAGATTTATAGATGTGCAGGATTGTTTTATACGGGAAATCTTCCTGGCCCTACACAGAGAACCGACTTTCTTAGCAACGGATTTAACTATGGATTCTTTATAGTCATTCCACTTGAGGTCTGTTGTGTGAGGCGCAGTGTTTTGCTTTCAGGGAGACTAGCCTGATCCATGCTAATGGGGGCGGTAGGAGCGATTGTCTGTGATGGTTAATAGATAGCAGCTTCGTTTTGAAAGCATTAAAATTCACGAGCCATTTTTTACCCCAGTCGGCCACGGATTGGAGATCCTTTACAAGCTCGGCAGCAAGGTTTGCTTTGTCAGCCACGGTAGAATTTTCATCGATGCGAGTGTAAACCGTAGTGCCGTCAGCGTATATGCCTACTTGGGATCTTATTACATCTGGGAGATCGTTAATGTAGATAAGGAAAAGCATAGGACCTAGAATAGAGCCTTGAGTGACACCCGCATTCGTATGATAGTATTGGGAGGCATGTTCGTTCAGTACTACCTTCATTGTGCGATTTGAAAGGAATGACTGGATAAGGTCAAACAATTATCCATTTACACCATAGCCTCATATCTTGCGTAGAAGGCCAGCATGCCAGAAATTGTCAAAAGCATTGGAGATATCTAGGGCAACAGTTAGGGCTTCACCGTTGTTGTCGAGAGCCTGGTGATATTGTCGAGACCCTGATATGCTCAAGACCCAGTGATGGTCGTGAGTATATCAGCAGTAGACCTGGTGAAGACATACTGTTTGTCAGAGAAGAGTCTGTGGGCTGGGAGATGTTGAACCACCTAGGCGTTGATGATGGCTTCGAACACTTTGCCAAAAATCGGTAGAAGGCTGATAGGGCGATAATTAGAGGAGTTAGAGGGGTCACCAGTGTTTTTATATGTTGGAACCACAGAGGAGGACTTCCAGCAGGCAAGAAAGCAAGAAGTAGAGAGGCAGTAGTTTTAGAGTTTTTCAGAGGAGAGTTCAGGGGAACATTTCTTCAGGACAATTGGATTCCGTCACCGCCGCTCGCTTTATGGTGTTCAAGCCTTGAAATTATGTTAGAGACCATCGAGGGGATAATATGGATGTCATTCAGTTGAGTCTCAGTTCGGGGTTGGAAGTCGGGTACAGTTACTCCAGATGAGTCCAGTGTGGATTTGGTGGAGAATCTGCAAGCTAAGCACTCAGCCTTGTCTATTGTAGAAGTAAGGACCTCAAATTCGTTGATTAGAGAAAGAATTGAGGGTTTGCTATTGTTTAGTACACTTTTACAGAGCCTCCAGTTGTCTTTGGAACCTAACTTACGGGATGCTATGCGCTGCATTATTCTGGCTGAAAACAGCAGCTTAGCTTCTTTAAGTATCTTCTTGCACTCATTGCGAGCAGAAGCAAAGAGGCGCCTGTTATGGTCCGACGCGTGACTCCGATAAAGCCAGAAGAAGTGATTATCGATGGGCGATGGCGGCCGAGCAAGCAGGAAAGAACCAAAGCGAAGAGTGAGATTTAAGTCTTAACTTCCTGGCTGGGATGAAAGCTTTGATGCTAGCCTAATCCAAGAAGGAACCTCAGCCGCACAGACTTCAATAGGAAGACTAAAAACTTTGTTCCAAGGGACATCACACAGGAAATCGCGGAATAAGTCCTTATCGGCTCTTTAGTAGCAGTAATTCTGCTAGTCTGAGGTTTTTGGGTGGAGTGGGATTGGAAAGAGATGTTAACGGAAACCACTGCATGGTCAGACTTTCAGAGGTGGCAGAGTTGCTTGACGTATTCAAGAGTCACGGATGGAAGTAAAACAGAGATCTAGCAGTGAGTTAGAATCATTAGGGTTATTTGAGAAACGCGCGGGGAAGTTCACCACTTGCGTAAGGGACTGAGTGATTGAAAAATTCGTAGTGTGGACACTAGCTAGATCTGTGACAGAGTTTTTCAGCCACTTGGCGTAGTGGGCGTTAAATTCGCCAAACACATATATATGGGCAAACGGATGAGAGGAAATAGACTTGTCAATTTTATTGGAGATGCTGTCAAGAATGGAACAGTCGGAAGATAGAGGAAGAAGAGATAGCTAACTGACCCTAGTAGGAAGAGACGGAAACACATATGAGAATGATTTAGGGATATATATATAGGAAAGAATATTAATAAAAAGTTTTGAATTTAAAAATGTACTTTTTTTTAACAGTATTTGTTTATTTTTATTATATTTTATATTTCAGACCGTCCTCGGTCCTTCATCAGAAACAAGTGATTTTTAAATTTGAATTAGAAACGTATTTCACGATATCGTCCGAATATTTTTTGTTTACATCACGTGGTGTGTTTGTTCACAACATGCGGCATGTCCGTAGAGAAAGTCTGTTTGTTTTAGATAAAAATTTCTTGGAATATCTGAAAAAAATTTTTAGCTATTGAAATATTTGTAAAGATTCAACACACCTAAGTCCCTATTTAACCCTAGCTTGTGTGTATTTAATTTTAAAATCCGGTATTTTTCTTTCTTTCTGCGTGTGTATGTAGAACTAAAATTGGAGTCTATTAGTAAACATTTGCAATTTTCTAAAGTATGATCAGGTTGATTAAAATGGGCTGCAATTGGGGAGTATACATTTTTTTGCCGTATATTTAGTTTGTGATTATTGAATATATATATATATATATATATATATATATAGTAGACTCTCTCGTCGCGGACGACAAAGGAGGACTGAATCAAATAAAGAGGTGCTCGATTCTGTGCATGCGTCATCCGAGGCCTACATGCATTTTGATGACTTTTACACAGATAGACCATGTGCTAGACCCATGCCGCTCGAGTGGTTAAGGATCAATTCTCACATGTTTTGACCAGTGGACAGCAATAACTACTTTACTGCTTGCGACAAATCCACTGTGTCATATTTTACGTTATCCACAGTGTCAAATTTTATCCACTGTCCACAAATCCACTGTGTCAAATTTTACGTTATCATTGAAAGAAGCAGCCTGCTTCCAACTTAAATTAATGTTTGCAAGCAGTTCAAGTCGGTCTCGCTCAACCCTTTTTTTATGTTGAGAAGTAGGATAGGCGCCAGCTCCTTCGTTATGACGCTTTGTTTTCAAAGGAAGGAAAGGTGGACGCTACATCGCTTTAGGTTGTTTTTGGGTCAGTCTTAGTTTTAAAGCTTTCATTACACCCGAGCAACGCGGGGCTATACTGCTAGTTCTAAATCAAAATAGAATGGCTCTTTTGTTATTATTACTTAGCAAAATATTACAAGGCAAGGATGCAAAGATAAACTCATCCGAATCACCCGAAATTATCTTCATTCTTTCATTGATGAAAGTGCAATATAGGTAAATATTAAATATTTATAAATTCATTTGATGCACATGTTATTGTGCAATATTAACAAAAGAACCATTTTATTTTCATTTACAATTATTCAATTGGCAATGAATACTAAAATTTAGTATGAAATACATAATATTTTTTAAGCACTGGGGTGGCCTAATAATGGCCAATCGTATATATATATATATATATATATATATATATATATATATATATATTAAGTTCAAATAGGATTCAAATATTAATAGGATACTTTACTACTAAGTCAGTTTTTTGTTATTTATGACAAATATATATATATATATATATATATATATATATATATATATATATATATATATATATACACGACCGGACATAATTATTAGGCCACCCAAGTTTAAAAAAAGACATGACGTATTTCATAATATTTTAGCATTTATTGCCAAGTAGATAATTCTAAATGAAAATAGAATAGTGCTTTTCTCATTACTACTTTGCACAATTTTACAAGGCAGCAATGAAGCCTTTGCTTTGGCCAGCCAATAAGAAGAAGAGACTAGCATGGAGAAGGGGGCTCACAAACTGGACACCAGAACAGAACATTTGATGCACATGTTGTTGTGCAGTATTAACAAAAGAACCATTCTATTTTCATTTAGAATTATCTACTTGGCAATAAATGCTAAGTATAGTATGAAATACATAATTTCTTTTATCGTCGCTGATGGTGGATGTTTTTTATGTTAACGTTCCTGTAACCTCTCTGAAGATGGCTCATGTGAGCCGAAAGCTTAGAACCAACTTAATAAAAAATTATCCAAATGTTAGAGAACTTTTGTCATTATTTCTACCTGGAATTAAAGCCAAAATACGATTTATAGAATGGCTCATGATTAAACATATTAGACATTCACTGTCTCTTATATTTAACAGTATATATATATATATATATATATATATATATATATATATATATATATCTGATTGAATAAAGAACGAAGAAAGAAAAATTTTTTTACAACGTCCAAAACATTAATTTAAATCAATGCTCACGGCGTATAAAGAAATTGACACTAACAATATAGGACTCTATAGAGATGATGGACTCATGATAATGAATAAATCTACTGTAGGTAAGGTTGATAAAACTAGAAAATTAATCCATTAAGTCTTTAAATCCTTTGGTCTTAACGTATTAATTAACCCTAATATCAAGCAAGTTGACTTCCTAGACATAACATTAGACTTAGTATCGAACACTTTCCAACCCTACATGAAAAATAATGCTAACCCAATCTATATAAACCCCAATTCTAATCACCCATCATCCGTTATCAACCATATACCATCATCAGTGGAACGCCCCATTAACACACACTCCTCCAATAAAGAAATATTTGATAAACACAAGGTAATTTACGACATAATCCTTAAAGAAAGCGGATATCAATCATCAAAAATTAGCTTTGTGGAAAAATTCAAGAGCTCAAAAAGCAAAAATAGAAACAAGAAAATCATATGGTATAACCCTTCTTTTAATAAGTTAGTTAGCTTTAAACTAGGACATAAATTTCTTAAACTAATAGATAAGCATTTTCCTAAAAATAACCCTCTAAGCAAAATCTTCAATAAAAATACAATAAAACTAAGCTACAGCTGCTCCAAAAATCTAAAAAAAAAAAAGTACATAACAGCAAAATATTAAAAGCACACAACAAAAATAACTCCAACACTAATACCAGTCTGCCCCATCATAACAAACTCTGTAAATGTAGAATCCGAAACCAATGTCCCATGACTAATAAATGTTTAACGAAATCCATGATATATATATGTGTTCGATTTCATCCATGGAGAATCCTAAAGATGAAAAAATATATATCGGAAACACCATGAACGTATTTAAAAAGCGATTTTACAATCACCTCTCATCCTTCAATAACAAAGAAAACAAAACATGACGTCTCTCTCTAAATACTTTTGGAAGTCAATGCCTTGCTTGGGGTGAAATGATTAAGAAAGAATAAAGTTAAAAGACACCTAAAGTTAAATGAAAATCCTCAAACATGCAAGAACAGCTAAAACAATAAAGGAACCCTGTTTCCTTTGTCCTCAAGAAAAAATTGAAATCATTAAATACATGAACAGCAACAAGCTTTCAAACATGAGGCATGAAACCACAGTAAACTGCAAGCACATTAAAAAACTAACCTTACAATCATGCTAAAAAATACTACTTTAGCCATAACTAGGACCCCTTAGAAATGATACAGTTTCATATTACTAACAACACTCTTACACACACCACAAACCGTGATCTAATTTAAAATTTTTTAAAAATTAAAAATTTTATAGAAATGAATTGATTTCCTAAATTCAAAATTGAGGTTAAATATACATAGGTTGCCATTGCTTTCTGCGGTAGACTGGTTGCCGACCAAGGCTATAGAACCGACTCTGTCCTGCTATTTAACCCATAACTGGAAGGAAGAGACGGATTAATACCTTTCCCAAGGGTATTTGCGCGTAAGTGAATACAATGGATTCAACTTGAATTCGAACTCGGGTCCTCGGCTCCTCGGCTCCTCGGCTCCCCGGCTCCCCGGCTTCTCGTTCCGAGCCGATATCCACTGTACCACAACGCACAGATGTTCTAATATATATATACATATATATTTTCATTACACCACCGTCACAACTATATATATATATATATATATATATATATATATATATAATCAAGATATACATATTTCACAGTATACGCCATATTGGTTGATTTATTTTCTACAATTGTGCATGCGTGTCGCATAAAAAATATTTCTTTCAGTCTTGTTGAATAAATCGTCACGTCTTACGACTTTTCGATTTTTACGTTTTTTGTACGTTCTCCCTTGAAGTGCGACATTCCTTACGCCATTTTCTTCCATATTATTATTTTGTCCATAATTTTATTTCGATTTGCACAGAATCAAAACGGAAGAAAAAAATCTACCGGAATCTTAGAAAAAGCGGAAAGGGATAGGAACAAGGCGTAAAAAAAAATCACCTCACCGGAAGTAGTAGACATGCGCGTAGATGACTACGCGTTCATTGTCCTCATTCAATGGGCGACTTTTAATGTCGTATATGTAAGAAGAAATAATAATAATAATAATAATAATAATAATAATAATAATAATAATAATAATAAATGGAAGACGTAAAAAATTCGAAAAATTGCAGGGAATTTCTGACATCCGCTTTAAGAGACGGGAGACCGAAATTCGCCCGCCTATTCTGACTTACAAGAAATACGCGTCTTTAAAATGGCTGCCGAAATTACAGAAATGAAAATAAATGCGCAGTATTAAAAAGCCGTTAAGCCAAATCGAAGTATTAAAGGAAAATAGTGAAATGGGGTAAAATCGTTTGCTCTCTCCGGGTCTTTTTCGATAAAAAGTAACCGAAATGAGAACCTGAATATTATGAATTATGCCAGTTTCTGCTTAAATTTGATTTCATTTTTTCAGTAGATTTCTTAATTTAAACAAAATATTCTTCGCTGTACAGAGTTTTTTTTTCTCTGTTTTTAAAAATTATTTTTTTATTTCATTTTTTTCTTAATGCATCTTTAAGCGATCGCTTATTCTATACTTTTTTTTCTTTCTTTTTGCTAATCATTCCTTTCTTAATGACATCTATTCTTTCTTGTTTAATATTGTTTAATTTTCTAACCTTTAACTCTTGTATTTTCTTCTTTCTTTTTCCACTTTCTTTTTACTTTGTCTCTTTTACTTTTTCTGTTTAATCTTTCTTTTTCCTTTTTTATTTTTATTTTTGTTTATTCTTCTTTTATTCTTTCTTCTTTCCTTTCCCTCTCCCTCTTCTCTCTCAATCTCTCTCTATCTCTCTCTCTCCTCTATCCCAGTCTGTACATATCTATCTATCTATCTATCTATCTATCTATCTATCTATCTATCTATCTATCTATCTATCTATGTGGATAGGTGTTGCAGGTTCGAATCCTGTCGAATGACACAGATTTTCGTAATAAAAATTTATCGTAAACAATCAGGCCAATAGATATAAATATACAATACTGTTTAATTAAAGAACAGAATATCTACCTAAATACGAGTATCGATAAAAAATAATGTTCAAACAATCTTTCTCAGACTTTTTCTGTCTATCTATCTCAGACTTTTTCTTTCTTTCTTTCTTTCTTTCTTTCTATCTAACTATCTATCTGAGCCTATTCATTTCTTTCTCTCTATATATATTTCAGCCAATTCATTTCTTTCTTTCTTTCTTTCTTTCTTTCTTTCTTTCTATCTATCTCAGTCCTATTCATATCTATCTATCTATCTATCTATCTATCTATCTATCTATCTATCTATCTCAGTCTGTCATATCTATCTATCTATCTATCTATCTATCTATCTATCTATCTATCTCAGTCTGTTCATATCTATCTATCTATCTATCTATCTATCTATCTATCTATCTATCTCAGTCCTATTCATATCTATCTATCTATCTATCTATTTATCTATCTATCTATCTATCTATCTCGTTTTGTTCATTATCTATCTATCTATCTATCTATCTATCTATCTATCTATCTATCTATCTATCTTGTTCACCCTTGTTTCATTTTAAAATCTTTATTTCTTTTTTATTTGTTCTTTCCCTGTAGTTCTTTCTTTCTTTTTATCGTTCTTGACTAATTTTCGGACTTATTCATATATACAATGAGGTTTGTCAATATTCCTGAGATAAGGTAGCATTTACAGTACTTACATTATTCGGACTACTGTCCTTATCTTTGTTGCTATTTGTACGACATTTCGGCCGTTGTACGCTCCTGCCTTCTTCAGATGCGAAGAATTTCGAAGCGAACCCTTTATTACAATCACTGGGGTATATCATCCTCATTCCTTGCGTAAAGCCTCGAAAGAGTCAAGTCATCAAATAACCAACGTCTACAGCAGTGATGAACAAGTAACTTGCTGGGATTGAGGGAGATAACTCATTATTTTCAGTCGAGGCTTTACGCAGAATTAAGAAACAGGAAAACTTCGTCAGAAACAAAGAAAAGAATACTGAACTGCTATATGCATTCACTTACGCGCATATACCCTTGGGAAAGGTATTAATCCGCCTCTTCCCTCCAGTTATGGGTTATATAACAGAGCAGATTTTGTTCTATAGCCTTGGCTGGCAACTAGTCTACTGTAGAAACCTACTGCGGGATAATCTTCTGCCCAATCAGTCATGTTTTTTTCGATACATGGTCACCCAAGCGTATATATCACGTATGGCACTTAACTGACTGGTGCAATATCATTCCTCCTATATGGCACTGAATGCTGGACAATCTCCTCTCAGATGATGAAGAGATTTCCGGCAACGGAAATGTGGTTCTACAGGAGGATACTGAGGATACCATGGACCAACCATGTAACAACAACTTTTTAGAGAAGATTGATACTTAATATCAGGAAGCGATAGATGAAATTTCTAGGGCAAGCAATGGGGTAAAAGAGTGTGGAAAATTCGAAATACACAGAGCAGACTGAAGACAAAAAAAAAAAACAAAGAAACAGGTGTAAAAAAAAAAAAAGAAAAACGCATAACCTCTCTAGTGAGCTTGAGTAAATGGATGGCGGAACAAGGTAGGAGAGATCAAAAATACAACATCTATTAAGAGCTACAAAATAATGGTCATTGAGGAGGACCATATACGAAGGTCATTCAGTAAATAAGGTGAATTTTTCGTTATAAGGATTTCTAATACAGATGGAAACTTACTTTAAAAGGAATACGGAAGCTGGTGCACAGATGGGAAAAGTGTGTGACACTGCTGGGAGACTACATTGGCAAAAAAGTAAGCTTTTATCTGTATTCTTATTCTTCTTCTATGTGCCTTGTCCTTTCAGGACGTTGGCGATCATGGTTCTCCACGTCTCCCTATCCCTTGTGGCTCTTAGTATGTTTGTTCCTGTTGCTCTTGGCAACCCCCGTTCCGTATTCCACCTGATCAGACCCTGCAAATATGTTATCCGCTGCCTTCCTCTGTCTCTCCTTCCTTCTATCTGACCAGTCAGTATCAAGTTCTCCAGGCTCTCTTTCCTCATTGCATGTCCCAGGAACTTCAGTTGTCTCTTCCTGATGCTCAGCATCAATTTCCTTTTTGTTGCCATTCTTTCTAACACCTCATCGTTGCTTGCATGCTCAGTCCACGATATCCGTATCATCCTTCTGTAGAACCACATTTCGGCCGCTTCCAGTTTTGTCCTCATTTTCGATGATATTGTCTAGCATTCACTGCCGTATTGAAGAACTGACATCATGTAGCAGTCTAGCACTCTTTTCTTCGTTTCTATTGAGATTTTCCTGTGTGTTAGTATTTTGTACATCTTCTGGAACGCGTCCTTTGCCATGCCAATTCGCCTTCGGATCTCCGTGTCGCACTTTCCATCTTCTGTTAGAACACATCCTAGGTACTTAAATTTTTGTACTTGCTTGATTCTGTTATCCCCCACCTGTATTTGGCATTTTGGGTTGTATATTTTGCTGATGACCATGCACTCAGTTTTCTTAAAGTTTATTTGTAGTCCCTTCTTGTCACTCTCCATTGCTACTTTCTGTATGAGGTCTTGTAGTTTCCTTTCCGTGTGCGCAATCAGCACTGTATCGTCCTCATACCTTATGTTGTTCAGGTTGTGGTCTCCAATAACAAATCCTGGCGTGTCATCTAGTGTCCTCAAAATATTCTCGCTGTATAGGTTGAACAAATCCGGTGAAAAGACACATCCTTATCTTACGCCTTTTTCTATCTTTGTGTATCTACTGAGATCGTTACCTGTCGTATGCAGGCCTTTTGCTGCCAGTAGAGATTCTTGATTATTCTTATGTCTTTCCCGAAAATGTCGAGGCTGCCTAGCATCTCCATCAATTCTTTGTGTCGTATTTTAAGTCCTTATACCGAAAAATTCACCTTATTTATTGAATGACCCCCGTATATAATTTTATGCAAGCAAATAAGTTATCAATAATTCCGTATTTTCAAAAGTATACTCCGATAAGTAATATAAATGCTTTCTTTAAATTAATCAATAAATATGTTTTGATTTTTCCAATTTGTTTGTTTCACTTAATGTTATTATTTTAAAAAATAATAAACACTATCATTATTTTTTTTTTTTTAGATTTCACAGAAATGATAAATTTTATTAACTGAATGTTAACTTTTTCTTTTTGCATTAATATTTTTTGACAGATAATTTTGTTAAAAGGATTAGTGATAGTAGTGACAACATTAACAATAATATATTTTAATTAATTAACAACTTATCTGATTAATAGGATCAGTAGCAAGAAATGTAAAGGAAAAAATCCCATCTCTATCTTTCTCTCTGTTTATCACGTTTTTTCTCTAATGATTTTTTATCAACGTCTTTCTAATTTAATTCCAATCACGTCTCTGTCTCCTGTCTCTTGTCAACCACTATAGTAAAAACAGTGCCGTGCTTAGCAACATCGCGCCCCCCTCATCGCAGAATGCGTCTTGCGGCCCCTCTACCCGCAGAATGCAACCTGCGCCCCGCCCCCCGAACAAACTGAACCCACAATAAATGGTACTTTAACAAAATAACATAATCTCGCTAGATTTTCTTAACCCTCTAGGGCCATTCGTATCATATTTGATACAGTATTTCCCTATAAGGGAACATTTGGTATTTCCCTATAAGGAAACATTTGGTATTCATTGACTGAGCAGTCAGTACTGCTTTCATTTGAAATTTATAAAATATTTCTCTTAAAATTTTTTTCAGGAAAATATTTCTTTCAAGGCTTCTTTTCATACTGTATCAAATATGATACTAATGGCCCTAGAGGGTTAATCTCAGTCTGTTTGTTTATCTATCTATCTATCTATCTATCTATCTATCTATCTATCTATCTATCTATTAACTCTCTAGGGCCATTCGTATCATATTTCATACAGTATTTCCCTATACGGAAACATTTGGTATTTCCCTATAAGGAAACATTTGGTATTCATTGACTGAGCAGTCAGTACTGCTTTCATTTGAAATTTATAAAATATTTCTCTTAAAAATTTTTTCAGGAAAATATTTCTTTCAAGGTTTGTTTTCATACTGTATCAAATATGATACGAATGGCCCTAGAGGGTTAAGGCTTCTACTGGGCATAAAGTGGGGGATCAGTTCTATATTGTTATGAAGTAATAAACAGATCCCCCACTAATTACTACTTAATAATATAATATGATTAATGCTTCTACTTGTCATAAAGTGGGGGATCAGTTCTATATTGTTATGAAGTAATAAACAGATCCCCCACTAATATGATACGAATGGCCCTAGAGGGTTAAACGATTTATGACATCCTGAAAGTTTAAATATACATGTTATGTTCTTGTATGTATGTTGAAACAGATATCGATAATCTATTTCTCTCTCAAGTTCCTTTCTTTTTAATTACAAATGATTTGCAGCGTATTTAGGGAATAGCTTCTATCAAAGATTATATTGGGAAAGGTATTAATCCGCCTCTTCCCTCCAATTATAGGTTATGTAACAGGGTAGATTTTGTTCTATAGCCTTGGCTGGCAACTAGTCTACCGTAGAAACCTACTGCGGGATAATCTTATATATAGGCATCCGCAGACAGATCTGTTTCGCTGTATCGCAGCTCATCAGTACGGTTAGACATCCGATAGCTTTTTACTCAGAACTGCAACCCGACCGAATTCGTGTCATTCGGCGATTCTACCCCTGAGCTATGGGCGCTCGGTAGAAGAAGGCTGACTTTTTAGCGTGTATATTATCATTATACACGCCCAATAGCTGAGAGTGTTCTAATTCATTGCTGAATGAACGATGCGTAGATGCTAGAGTAGCTACTGTTTTTCAAAGTCTACCATTCTTCCAGAGTGCTCAATCAGGGTTTGAGAGCGTAAGAGATAGAGATAGATAGATAGATAGATAGATAGATAGATAGATAGATAGATAGATAGAGAGAGAGAGAGATAGGTTGATATATATCTATTTTAACATACAAGTATGATAATAATTTTCCAGTTAATCCTCATAATTATTTTGTTAATTTTTTTTCATTACAATCGATCTGCAGAGTCAAGGAGCCTTGCGCCCCCCCAGCAATTACGGGGTCTGCGAAGACTCTAAGCATGGCTCTGAGTAAAAAGAAAATTCCGCATCTGAAGCTGTTAATCGTGCAACATAGTTCGAGTATGGCTCTTCCAGAGAATAAACAGGGAGCCCGTCCCTCAGGAGGAAACCTACCTGAGTTCGAAAAATCTGTCATAGAAACAAACTCCTACACAAAGAATGAATCTTCAGGTCCCCATAACGGAGAGAATTCCAAATATGGCCCTGCGAATTTTCCAACTAAATTCATAACCATTCATTCAAAGAGAGAATAAAATGTTCTTGTGAGGAGCACAACCTCGTTATGACTGCATTTCATGAAGAGTTACACTAACTTCAGAAAAGCATCACTTACTAAATATATGACATTTGGCGAGAAAAGGTTGGACAAGCAATTAAGAAATACATTGACAAAAATAAACTTGTCAATGTAAAAAGGTGCACCATACGAAATAACCGATTTGCAGATGCAGAAATTAAATAAATAAAAAGAGTTGGAACAAGAATAGACGAATCGACAGAATATGAAAGCGAACCGGAATTAGAAATAAAACGTTGTAAAAACAAACAACAGATCATAATGAAGAAACCGAGATAAACACCAATCACAGTGAAGATACTGCTGAGTGTTAAGATGTGCGGTAAAGGTGTGATCTTAGTCGGTCATAAGACGACAATAAAACGAGTTCGAACCACACTGAACATAATTAATTTACGGAAAACAAGAATAGTATAAACTCGTGAGCCATATAAGTCAGACACAAAATATTGAAATGAGGAACGAAATCAACTCCAAAAATTACAACCAACAATGCATAACATCAAAACTATTAAACTCTGCAATGCAGCACTCAAATTAATTCTGGATGAAGAATACCCACATATGAATCTCAATGAGCAATATATGCATCAGCAATTGCAGCAACAAAAAATTGAACATCAAAGTAATAAAAGAGAGTCTCAAAGACATGAAGATTCACTTTGGAAAATAAAAATGGAAAAAGAAATCGAACAACGTAGAAGGGAATTATCAGTTCTCGATGAACTGGCAAGAGGAATAAATGCAAGAATTAGAAAAGGCAAAATCAAAAGAAAATTCATTATGAGGAATGAAAACGATGTCCTATCAACTAAAGCAAAAATAAAGCAAATAATACAACTGAAGGCTCAAAGTTTGAGACGCTCTTAAAAAAACCAAGAATCTACAGACAGATATTTCAAACCCATGCAAAGAGATTTTACAGAGAAATAGGCAAATAATGAATTGATGTGATAGCAAAAATGGAAGACGTTCTGGGGGAAATATGGAATTGCCCTTAAGGACATAACAAAGAAACAGGGGTGTCTCGGCGTGGTGTAATGGTTAGCAAGCGTGTCTCGCTAAAACCTGTTACAATTGAGTAGTGAGTTCGATCCTCACTGGGTGCCCCATACATTTGGCTATGTGCCACATCTAAGCTGCGCTAAGAAAAGCACAATAACAAAGAACCTGATTGGATTGCCTAAGAGATAGAACGGATGAAAAGTACAAAAGAAACAAACATGGACTAGAATCATAAAAATGTATTTTGAATGTGCACTATAAAAAGCACACAGCTGGAAATTTCCAGAAATTATCTAAATACAACATACGAAAAAAAAAATTAGCCAAAGAACTTCAAGAAATAGCTAACGATCCAACTAAAATTTCGGCATGTATGACCAAAGGAATTACCTTTTTTTTTTCTAAACGAGAATGGTAAAACAAATGTCCCGCAAAACTATAGACCAGTTACATGCCTTCCCACAACTTACAAACTGTTGACATCTATTTTGATAAAACAGACATATTTCTGCTTAGAAAAAAAATGACATACTACCGCTAAAACAAAAATGGTGAAAACGTGGCTCTTACGGATGCAAAGACCAATTACTTATTAATACGATGATCATGGGATCTGCTTCAAGGTATAAAAATCATTACTACTGCCTGGATAGATTATCGTAAGCCATTCGATAGTGTACCACATTCCTGGATCATAAATCTTTAAATATATACAAGGTATCACCCGTTATCAATTTTATCAAACAATGTATGTCGATATGGAAAACAACATTTTATTTCAATCATATAAATAGAACCTATAAGTCTTATTAAATAAACATCGATAGAGAAATATTTCAAGGTGACTCTTTGTCTCCCTTACTATTTTTATATCCCTGATAGCCAACTTTACAGGACAGAATGTGGTTATAAAATAACTCAAAAGAAAATAAATCATCTAATTAACATGGATGATTTAAAGTTGTATGCCTGGAATGACAGTGAGCTGAAAGTTCTGCAAACTGTAAAATCTTTTAGTGATGACATTAAAGTGAAATTCAGTTTGGATAAATGTGCTGAAGCTAGAATTTTACGAGGAACACTACAACAAACATCCTCTATGAGCTTAAACATTGGGGTAACAATAAAATATTTAGAGTAAGAAGCTTATAAGTACATAGGTGTAAATGAGAGTGGGGGAATTTACTATAAGAAAATTAAATAAGTAGCGAGTAAATAAAACTATCGAAGAGGACGACTGATATTAAAAACTAAACTGAATTCTTAGAACAGAATTATGGCCACTAATAGCCTTGTCATCCCAGTGATTTAATATAAATTCAAAATTTTCAACAGACTCTAAATGACATCAGACAAATGGATTCTAAGACAAGAAAGCTAATTTCTAAACATAACATTCATCCTCCAAAGGCTGATACAAACCGTCTATACGTACCCAGTACAGAAGGTGGGAGCCGTCTTATTCGGATAGAAGTGTCACATTTCGACCACTGTTGACTTACTAACATAAATGGAAACAATAAAGGACTTGATGGTACAATAGTTAACAACTTTAAAACAGAAAGAAAAATATCCAATAATGAAAGAAGGCGGTAAATACAAACGAGATTTACATTTAGTAGATTCTGTAGTAAAACCAAACAGAACCCAAGAACCAACTGATGCAGCAAGAATATTAAAAAGAAAGCCAAGTATAAAGTTCTTGAACAGATGAAACAGTGCTGGCAAGACAAACCTCTTCATGGTCAATATCCAAAACATGCTAATAAAAATAATGTTGACAATAAAAAACTGTAGCAATAAACACGCCTCCATTTAAAGCAGATATACATAACATCAGGTTGTAAAACGGCGCCTACTACCATTCTGAGAGAGATACAAAAATGCTAAACCCTGCTACTGGCCAGCGCGCACATATTAAACCATAAATTAAAGCAAACAGATATATCATCAAATCGTAAAACGGCGCCCGCTATCACTTTAACAAAGATGCGAAAAAGCTAAATCCTACTATCGCGCACACTTATATAAACCATAAACACACACACACACACATACATGCACTAGCACATTTATAGGCACACACACACACACACACACACACACACACACACACACATACTCACTACACTTGTAATATAATAATCTGGCCCCACCCAAAGAAAGCTGATGCAAGCGGGGGCGTTTTCCGGTCGTTGAGAGCAACGGATGTTTGTTTGACCTTATTTCCGGCAGTAGCGGAAATGGCTACAAGAGGCAAACAGAACAGGTGTCTCTGAGAATTACGTAGGCGTCGCGTGGGCGTCGCGTGATCAAGGCAAAAATCGGAAGTACCGGTTTGGAGATTATAAAAAGACCTCGGGCACGGATTTCACAGACGAGTCTAGTCAGAGAGAGGAGCAACATATACGACACCCCCCCGTCAACCCTTGGAAGCGCGCTCTCACTCTCTGTTCACTAGGCTACACGGTCCATCGTTCATTAATAAAAATATAACTCATATTTTTATATATATGCGTGTTTGTCTGTATATTGCTATATAACACACTTAACGACAGTAGTAGCAGCGGAAGAGAACCATTCGTTTAAAGGCACGGTCCACCAGCGGACATGAAATCAAGCTCTCCTCTCATTCTGAAGATGAGATTCTGGTCTTGAAATATGAATGAATAATAAATAGGTAATACCCAACACCTTCTTCACCTTCCTTTATTTTACTAAACGCATTGTGATAGCCTTCAAATATCTACCTATACACGATGTTGATAAAGTTCATACTCATCGATGATTTCAAGCAACTAGATTAAAGAGTGAAACTGAAAGAATTATTCTTGCAGCGCAAGACTAGAGACTCTTCACATTCAGGCAAATATCATACATAATAATGTGTATCCAAGACGCATGTTCTAGAACAAATACCAGGAAAGCATCTAAGCTCAGGATGACCAAAATATGTCGGGTAGGAAATTAAGAATTAAAATCAACTTTCTTCTTCACTTTTACAAAAATTCACAATGATATGTGAAATCCTGATTTAACCGCATAGAAAAGGATTAACCTCGTGCTTAAAGAAAAAGTCAAAACCGGATTTTGTGAGTAGATGCTAAATTGATTTTCTGACCAATGGAAGCAATTGGCAAGACCATAAAGATTTCGCGATCCAGTGCGAAAAATCTAAATGCTATAAATACTTCGGTCAGCGCCAGCCAGACTACTTCTCTTCACATATATGGGTTTAAAGCATAAGAGATACTCATAAGTGCGTAGTGTGTAGCAAGTAGACCTGGCGGAACCTATTCCTCTCCAGTTGAAACCATTGCCGATGTCCTCGAATTTGAAACCTTGCTTTGGTTATAAACAAGGGGTCATTGATTTCATCGGAGGGACATTCAACTTTGGCCTTTGGAAGTCCTCTGCCCAGCCATGCCGTATTATCAGGACCCTAGCATTATCCATAGCTATAGCGCTCAGTCTATACGATTGAGCTAGATTAATGTTGATTTTATAAGATCCACTATTTAACGGCACTTATATACTTGGGATATCTAAACTTCTTCTACACAATAAAATATCTATAGGGGTAAGGGGTTTATTTTCCAAGGATACGACCACGCAGCAATGAGTACTATGTAACTATGTTTTTACGTCTTATCCACCATTTGAAGGCAATTTATAGGTATAAAATATTTTTAGATTGTAAGAGTGTTAGATTCTTTTGTGGGGGAAAGTATTGGTTTATTGATAAAAGACTTAGCAATTAACCCATAGCTAGAGGAAGAAAAGGTGGATTTCCGTCCTTCTTCAGGGTGTTTCAGCGTAAGTGACTATAACAGACACAACCGGAATTAGAACGCGGATCTCCAAATAACAATTCCTAGCCAATATGCTTTACACAAATAAACACCAAATACTGAAGTACCCGGTATTCCAAGCGGTCACCCATCTAGATACTGACCAAACTCGATGTTGCTTACCTTCGCTTAATCGTACGGTAAACGACGCTTTGCGGTACCGACTCCTAAGAGGATGCTTCCTTGATCACCACAATCTTAACGTGTTCAAATCTAGGTTCAGACGTTAGCTTCCCCACATAACCTCATCAACACTACCTCTTTCTCTGTGACCTACTACCTCGAGTGGCACTTGCGCCTTGTACCCGAAGAACATCATTTTATAAAAAATAGTTTCTCCCAGGGTTTTATTCTTAGTTCTACATCATTTTTTAATTTTACCGATGGCATCACCACTTAATAAAATATATAGTCAACTTTAAATAAAATACATTCACAACAGGTGACAGTATATTGAAGTGAATAAGATTCGATGCAACAGAAAACGGAAACAAAAAGTACGGAAGAAACAGTTTAAATTTCTAGGGCACGGGACGAGGAAAGAGGGATTGGAATCTGATACTCACAGGGCGCCCCTGCTGTTTGTCTCAGTGTTCTTGACAGGCTCCAAACGAGAATCTGTAATGTGATTGATCCCGACTTGGCAGCTCGACTCCAGCCACTTTCTCACCGGCGAGATGTGGCTTCTCTCTGTCTCATTTTTTAATTTTACCGATGGCATCACCACTTAACTTGGTATCTACGCTAATGACAACCATTTACACCTGTCTCGATGGTCAGGCTGAGTAGTTCGATAAGGTCAATTTCGCAACTGATATTAACTGGGACAAAGCCTGGTTTGTTAGTTTTAAAGACTACAAAATTAAACTGCTCTGTATAAATTATCTGGAAGACTCCGTTCTGCCTACCATCAACATGGCTGATACTAATCTCTAAGAGAGTGACACGCTGTGTCGTCTCGGGTTGACCTTCTCGGCTGACATGAAGTGGAAAGACTACATAGCAAATTCATTGCTAGGTCAGCTGCTAAGAAATTTAGTTCACTGTGCCGGGCGAGACAAATTTTCTCTCCAGAATCTATCTTACATATCTATAAGTCGACCATTCCTCCACGTTTTGAATATTGGTGACACGTGTCCGCTTCTAATAATAGAACTCCTTCATAAAATCCAAGAAAAATCAGGAATATTATAGTCCCTGTTCTGGCGTCTCGGCGTCGGTCTTTTCCCAACTATGGTAAAGTTGCCGCCCTGTGTTTTTTCTATAAATGCTTTCATAGTAATTGTTTGAATGAGCTCTTATGTATGGTGTCTACACTTTATGACTTTAACGTTGTGATTAGTGGATATCGGCTCGGAACGAGAAATCCGGGAGCCGAGTTCGAAATCCAGTTGAATTCGTTGCATTCACTTACGCGCAAATAGCCTTGGGAAAGGTATTAATCCGTCTCTTCCCTTCAGTTATAGGTTAAATAATAGGACACATTGGGTTCTATAGCTCTGGCTGGCAACCAGTCTACTGCAGAAAGCAATGGCAAACTACTGCAGAGTAAAGGATAAATGACACTCAAAATATAACTGCAATTGCTATCTTCCAGATGGTATTGGTCCACGTTACACAGGCTCAATATCTTTGACAGTCACTCATTTCCAATACGACGAAGTGTCTAAAAGATGACTTTTCAGTTCAACCCGCTGATGCAACTGGGCTCTCTAATGATCTGACGTAGAAATGTCTGGAAAGCCTATTTAATTTCAGCTGGTGTGAGTGCAGTAAATATTGGGTCACCGCATATCAATTTTTTTAAGATTCATTATAAATACTTTAATAGTAATTGATTGAATTAACTCTTATGTATGGTGTCTACACTTTATGACTTTAACTTTGTGGTTAGTGGGTATCGGCTCGGAACGAGAAATCGGGGAGCCGATTTCGAATTCCAGTTGAATTTCTTGCATTCTCTTACGCACAAATACCAAATACAAGCGCGTTTGTGGGTGATTTGGCTCTTTGGAAGTCTTGAGATGAACAACTCTGAATTAAAAACCGTGGCTAAGGGAAACCACTCACTATTATTCCCCAAATGTTATGGCTATTAACATCTACTAGAGAGCCTGCAGTAGATTGACCATCATTGCTGAATTGACGAGAGATTATATTTAATTTTCGATTAGTAACACCTGTATTACTTTGAGACACCTTTACTTGTCCGATCGCTGACGATAAGAGACACTAAGTTTGGTCAGTACGTAAACAGGTGACCTTTTGAGAATACCAAATGCTGTAAGTTAGGAGGTGCGGGTGGTGTGAGTGATAAAGTTTCGGAATGAGAAATCAAATTCCATTTGAGTACGTTACAATTACTTACACGCAAATATCATTGGGAAAGGTATGACCCCCTCTTTTCTTCGCTCCCTGCAGCTGTATGGTTAAATAGCAGGAGAGACTAGCTTCTACAGCCTTGGTTGGTAACCATTCTACCGCAGAAATTAAGGACAGCCTATTACACGAATTCTTTTGCCAAATTAATCATGAATCGAAAAGGGACATGATTTCCTAAGTATGCATTACACATGGCTCCTAAGGAAGGAAGGAAGGAAGGAAGGAAAACACGCAAAGAAGGGAACTCACGGTTAAGGTATAAAACTTCAAACCTCGCCAATTCAAAGATAATGGAGAAAATGAGTCATTGAATAAACATGCTTTTCCAACATTCTGTAGGAATTTTTCCACGCGCCATGTGCCTTCAGAACGTTGACATTTTTGGCTCTCCACAATTTTCTGTTCTTTGTAACTCTTACTAATTTTTGTCTTTTTATTAAATCATCATCATCATCATCATCATCGTCGTCGTCGTCGTCGTCGTCGTCGTCATCCTTCTTCTTCTTCTTCTCCTCTCCAGAATTTCCTCACCTTTGTAGCAGTTGATATTTTATGTCTTTTTGTTTTTGCTCCAAAAGTTTATTCTGACATCCAACTATTCAAGCTCTTTCTTCTTCTTCTTCTTCTTCTTCTTCTTCTTCTTCTTCTTCTTCCAAGTGTCTTGTTCTTTCAGTACATTGGCGATCATGGGTCTCCTCAATTCCCTGTCCTTTGTAGCACAATGGGGTCTTTAGGCTTTCTTTCTTAAATCTTGGACGCCATCTATTGACTCAAGTTATGCGTGGTTTACTCTGTTCTTCTTGCCATCAATACCGCCACTGATGGGCAGGGGTCTACATAAGAGAGTTGAAGTTTTGGGCAGGAGGAGAGTGAAGACAAAGACGAACCAGCTACAGGGAGAGAAAGAGAAATGTCAAGAGATGGATGTGAACACAGGAGTGAAGACAGTTGCGAATGTAGAGAGAAAGGAAAAGAACAAGATACATGGGGTGATGTAGAAAGAGCAGAAGTTAAGTGGATGAGAGATGGGAATTGACATTGCATTTAAGTTCCTGGAGGTTGTAGTCGTCAGAAAAGCAAGTATATGAGAGTTCCACAAGCGGGAAGCGCGAGAAAAGAAGCTGATGGAGTAGAATTGTCGCCTGCATTTCGTTGATCTAACTGTAAATGGATGGCACCTTGTCGCCAGTCTAGTTACACTAGTAAATTTTGTAGAGGGAGCACCAGTGACCTAAGTTCGTCAGAGCAGAAGCCATGAAAATATTTATAGAAGAGACAGAGAGAAGCCACATCTCGCCGGTGAGAAAGTGGCTGGAGTCGAGCTGCCAAGTCGGGATCAATCACATTACAGATTCTCGTTTGGAGCCTGTCAAGAACACTGAGACAAACAGCAGGGGCGCCCTGTGAGTATCAGATTCCAATCCCTCTTTCCTCGTCCCGTGCCCTAGAAATTTAATCGGTTTCTTCCTGACGTTAAGTATAAGAGCACTTTTTGTTTCCGTTTTCTGTTGCATCGAATCTTATTCACTTCAATATACTATCACCTGTTGTGAATGTATTTTATTTAAAGTTGACTATATCTATCAAAGATGTGCGTTGTGGTGCAGAGGATATCGGCTCGAAACGAGTTCGAATTCCAGTTGAATTCATTGCATTCACTTACAAATAAATACCCTTGGAAAGGTATTAACTCGTCTCTTCCCTCCAGTTATGGATTAAATATGAGGACAGATTGGGTTCTATAGTCTTGGCTGGCAATCAGTCTACCGCAGAAAGTAATGGAAACCTACTACGAGATTACCTTCTGCCCAGTTAGTCGTGTCTCTTTGGAGACATGATTGCCTAGACGTGTATTACTTATGGCACTTAACTGACTGATATATTTTGTAAAATAATACCTTCTAGAGTTTTGAGTCTTTGTTATATTTGGATACTTACATTATGGTGTGCTGTAATGTGTAATATATATATATATATATATATATATATATATATATATATCTGCAATTGCTTTAAACACACACGCACACTCATATATATATATATATATATATATATATATATTAATACAGGTTTCATTGAATAATATAGACAAGTTCTGTCTATTTATTTTGTCTAAGATCCGTTCGTATGATTTGATTAGCTTGATAGTGTTGTCATGGAAAGACGACAAGAAATCGCAATAATTGTTGATTTTTTATCAGGTCTGAGCTTTGGGCTTCCATAAGTCATTATCAAAGGATGAACATTTAATGTTCAGTGAACATAGAACATTTAAATTATTATTAACAGAGTGGAGTTATACAGAGAAAATTAGACAGGTCCATTTTTTGTGTCGCACATGGCTGTAGGCCGAGAAGGAATGGTGATAGTGGGTTTTTTGCTCAATTGAGTGTATAGTGGCATGAGGGGTTGGTCTAGGAACTGCTGCTACTATGGTGTAGGGGGTAAGTATAATAACTATGATCTCTCCCTTCGATTATAGGCATTGAAGTATGTTTGTAGAGGTGTCGAAATTTAGTTTATTTTGGCTAGATTTAAACTGTTTGATGTAGATAGCTTCTAG